>BSBM01000186.1:20800000-21242500 GCA_027924585.1 Larix kaempferi | reverse complement strand
ACTACAGCTCGTGCAACTGTTCGGTGGTTGGGCATTGAGGCCACTTAAGTCCAAGAGAAGTTCGGTGAAGAAGAAGGCTTCCTGGAGGGGATGCTGCATTTGCATTTACACTCAGACATCCTTTAATCGGTAAGTGTCCGTAAGCGCAGTTTGAGCCTTACTTTGGTGCCCCTAGTTTTATTGGTACAGCCGACCGTTTTGAAACTTTTCCATCTTTTGTGGAATGCTTATGCCCATAAATTTGTTTGAAATATTTGTATTATATTTACCTAGATTGCAATAGTGTCGCTTACCACTATAGAAACTATATTATCTAAAGTTTGATCTTAGTTGTAGCGAATTGACTGTTTGAATTAGTTGTTGTCTATGGCTATGATATTTAGATAATACGTGTCCATTGAAATGAGTCATCAAGCCATTTAGAAGACTGTTCCTATTAATTTGTTTGCTTTATCATTTTATTTGTGTAAAATATCTGGTAAACATAAAAATAGGGAAGGCAGGAGGAGAAAACGCAGAATGTGGGAGGATAAAAGCATTTTGCTAATATTTTTGCATAGCAATAATGCTAGCGCATTGCTTATAACAATAAGCACCAAAACACTAAAATTTGAATTTAAATAAAATGCGCACGCGTTATTTGAATTTAAACATAATGCGTGCGCATTCCTGAGCGCCTACTCACCCACTCCTCCCACCCCCACGTATCAAACACTGTCCTATGTGGCTGGTTTCGACTTACCAAACCCGTGCTAGGGAATTTTTAGACCATAGCTAATTTGACATTTTCATCATTTTTCTGAGTATGCCTTTTTTTCACCGCTCTCTACAGCATGACATACCTGACCATTATTGACGAAATTTTAGGCATAGATAGAATTTTTTATGCAGATTCTAAATATGTATTTTTTTTTTTAATATTGAGATTTTCTATTTATTTCCTAATTTTCTTGTGTCATCACTCCATTGGTAAAAAAACATACTGTTAGTGCTTATTTCGTAACTTTTTCATTTCACAACCATTTAAAAAAAAACTTATATGCTGCACTAGAGGACACCGACCTCTACATCCTTTAAAAAATCTAAGTCAAAATAACTACATTAAGACCTTCAAAGGCTGCACCCACATTTGATGTACCATTCTCGAGGTTTGACCACTTACATAATTAAAAAAAATTAAAAATTAAACATTTAATTTTGGAAAAATAGCACTGCACTAGTGCTATGGGTTCTATACATGTATACCAAATTTTGTAGCTTGAAACTGTCATTTAGGAAGTGAAAGGCTGCACCCACAAAAACATATACCTTATCATTTGCTAAAAAAAAAAGTGATTGTTAGAAAAAATGAAATTTGACATAATTATGTAAATTTTCAATACTTAAAAGTTATATATTCGGAAACGTGACTCAATTTCCTACGTTTCATCTGTTTTACTCGATGCAAGATATCTTGTGTAAGCATCTCAAAAAAACCAAGTAAGTTGAGGGATGCCTGATCTTTCAGTTTTCTATTGCATCTAACGTGCCAAAAGTGACCCTCATTAGCTTGCACATGCCCAGACCTTTCAGCCAAATTTCCTCTTTGCAAGCATGTGAGGTAGCAATATATTCATCCTCTGTAGTGGATAAAGCAACTATTTCATGAAGCTTTGACATCCAACTTATAACTTCACCTGCAAAAGTAAAGACATAACCTGAAGTAGACCTTCTCTTGTCCAAATCACATGCAAAATATGAATCAACAAAACATCATATAAAGTCATTGTTATTATTAAAAGTGATACAATAGTCACGTGTGCCTCTAATATACTGAAGCACCCATTTCACTACATTCCAATGTTTTTTTCCTGGATTTGCCATGTATTTACTGACAACACCTACTGCATGTGAAATATCAGGTTTAGTACACACCATCGCATACATCAAACTTCCTACTGCATTGGCATATGGAACAAGAGACATCTAATCATTTTCTGCATCACTACTATGACATAAACCTGAAGAAAGCTTAAAATGGAAAGCCAAAGGAACATTCACAATTTTTGTATTATTCATTATGAATCTTACAAGTATTTTCTCAACATACTTTTCCTTTGAAAAACCAAGCTTACCATTTCTTCTGTCTCTGTGTATTTCAATACCCAAGATTTGTTTTGCAGCTCCAAGATCCTTCATATCAAATGTCCTAGCCATCTGAGCCTTCAACCTGTTAATCTCGCCCATGATTTTACTCACAATAAGCATATCATCATGATAAAACACTAAGATAATGAATATGTCATTCGACCTTTTGAAGTACAAACAATGATCATACTCACTTCTAGTATAACCTTGGCTCACCATGAAAGAATCAAATTTCTTGTACCATTGCTTGGGTGACTGTTTCAGGCTATGCAATGATTTCTTGAACTTGCAAACTAATATTTCTTTATGATGCTATACAAAACCCTCTGGTTGTTACATAAAAATCTCCTCATCTAAATCTCCATGTAAAAATGTTGTTTTAACATCTAATTGGTCTAACTCCAAATCAAGTAATGCAACTAGTGTTAACACAATACGAATAGATACAAGCTTGGCAACTGGTGAAAAAATATAATGATAGTAAATACCTTCCATCTGAGAGTATCCTTTTGCGACCAACCTGCCTTTGTATCTTTCAACCTTACCACAATGCCTTTTTTCAACTTGAAGACCCACTTACATCCAACAACTTTTCTATCTTTGGGGACTTCAAACAATTCCCATGTCTTGTTTTTCTCCAGAGAATCCATCTCTTCTTTCATTGCCACCTTCCACTTAGCATTGTCAACACAATCAATGGCTTCCTGAAAACAAGAAGCTTCTCCATCATCAGTAAACAAAGCAATAGACGAAACAAAATCGGTATACCTCTTAGGAGGATTTCTCTCCCATGTAGATCTTCTTGGTGTAGGTTGTGGAGTTTCCAAATTTTCATGAATCTCTTCATCTTCTATGACTTTGTTATCACAAGAAAATTCTTCTTGCTTCCTTGAGTCATGAGAAAATTTGGTCTCCAACTGAACTAGTTGTTTTGATGGTATCTGTTCCTGTTCCACATCAACTTTTACATTTTCTGATTTAATAAGAGAAGAATCATAGAAAATTACATCTTTGCTAATGACAATTTTGTGGGCAATAGGATCCCACAACCTATATCCTTTTGTTACATTATCATAACCAACAAAGATTATTTCTTCGACCTGGGATCTAACTTAGAACGTTGATTTTTAGGAGTAAGTGCATAAGCTTCACAACCAAAGATTTTCAGGTTTGGAAGTAATTTATGATTCATTAGCATCTATAGTCCTCTCTCACTCATATGACCAAGACATTGATTCCATAATCGAGTGAATTATGATTCCTCTTCAGATACCAATGATGTTTCGTTAACTTGAGTTTTGCCTACCAGTTTGTAAAGGTTTCCCTTTTTCAATGCCTTCATGACCACTAAAGCGCCCTTGGATACTTTTATTACTCCACTTAGACCTGTAAACTTATGACTACAACAATCCAACACTCCCAAATAAATTAAGTTTTTCTTTAAATCAAGTGCATGTCTAACATATGTTAGTGTTCTTATAACTCCATCAAACATTTTAATTTTAATACTTCCAACCACAACAGTCTTACATGAATAATTTTTTCCCAAAAGAACTACACCATTATTAACTATTTGATAAGAAGTAAACCAATCTTTATGAGGATAGACATGGTGCAAAGCACCATAATCTAATAGCCATTCTTCATTGTATCATAAACACTACAAGTGGACAAAACCTCATCAATCCTACCTAAATCATATTCAACTGAGTTTGCCTAAGATTTGGAGTCTTCTTTCTTGGATTCTTGTCTTTTCCAACAGTCCTTCTTAAGATGACCATTCTTGTTACAGTACCAACATTTAAGTTTGCTCTTTTTTCCCTTTGATTTAGATCTAGAAGTACCTCTTGAATTTTCTCCTCTTTCTTTGGATTGACCTCTAACAAAAAAAAATTTAGGTCTAGAGGATTCAATACTAGATTTCTTTCTCAATTCCCCAGACAACAAAGCTCCAACCACAGTGTCAAATTCCCAAGTATCAGTTGTACTAAGACTAATGGAAGATACTACTTGACCCCAAGATTAAGGTAAAGTACACATAAAAGATTGACTTCCTTATCTACATCATCAATCTTAACATCCATACTACTCAACTGGAAAATAAGAGTATTAAATACATTCAAATGACCTGTTATCTTTGTACCTTCTTTAATTTTCATACCGTATAGATGCCTCTCAATTAAATTCCATTTGTTAAATATTTCGTCATATATAGGCTTTCCAACTTGCTCCATAACCTTATTGCTGACTTTTCTCTACCAATATTAAACAAGACATCATCTGCAAGACATAACCGAACTATGCTAAGTGCTTTAGCATCTAAGTCCTCCCATTCATCAGTTGTCATAGTTATGGGTTTCTTTATTTTTCCATCTAAGGCATTCTACAACACTTGTTGAACTAACAAATCTCACACCTTAAGTTTCTACAATTCAAAGTTATTTTTGCCATTAAACTTCTCAATTTCAAATTTAGTACTAAACATATTTGCAATTAAATTTTTTACACATACTCTTTAAATATTTCAGAATATTAAAAAAAAAATGATATTCACAAACATGTCACTTCTGGAAAAATATATAAGTCCTGCCCAGATGAGTTATGGGAACATCTTCCGCAGTGGCTGCAACAAGGGAAACGGTCTGACAAGCTCCACAACGCACCTTCACAAAGCGTCTCTCTATGCATCAACAAGAGATTATGGATGTGTTGGCTCTGGAAAGATGCAGCTCTTCACCTTCAAGGTTTCAAAGCAACGTCCAAGGATTTTACTATGCTCTTCATGCAACATCCACACTATACACAGGATTCTCAAAAGAAGCCCAAATTGGATCTACCCAAGTTCGATGGCACAATGAAGCAGAGCGTGGCATGGGTCAATAAATCCGAATAATTCTTTTGCATACACCAAATCCTATCAGATGATTAGAGGGTAAAATACACCTCCATGCAACTAGAAAGTCAAGCATACAATTGGTATATATGGTGGAATATTACCACCACAAATTTTCCCAGAACTAGAAAACATTCAAAAATGACTTCTTTAAGATATTTGAACATATAAAAGAGAACGAATTTTTTGCAAAGATCACTAGAATGCAATTGAAAGGTGACGTGGATGAATACACCTATGAATGGGAAGAATCAGCAACACCAGTACCAGAGAAAAATATAGTCAATGAATTCAAACATATGTGCATGGGCTCAATCCATACATTAGAGATGAGCTAGAATTATATAATGTCTCAAACCTGGATAATGCCAAATGTAAGGCAAAACTTATCGAAGAGAATTTTAAAAAATCAAGACAAGGGAACCTTGACAAGATATTTTTACGATAGCAAGATATACCATGCAGATATTGCGGAGACAGTTGATCACCAAGTCAACAATGCAGCAATCCTCAATCTTACGACTATGAAGTTGAAAAATGTTCAAAAACATACACCAATCAATATGACAATGCCATGAAAAAGAAGAAAAATGCTTGTCATCAATGTGGGGAATATTGGGTCCCAAGACATAAATGCATAACTAATCACACAACACACTGCAAAATTATAAATGGGAAGGTGTAATGACCCCTTTTTAAATTTTTATTAAAATGACCAATTTTTCACTTTTTCCCCAAATTCGATCTTTGACTAGTTTTGATTCCTAGGTCTCCAATTTGCCCCAAATGATCCCAAATATTTTGAGAAGGTATATGGATGATGTTAGAACAAAAATATGTGTTTCAGGGATTCTTTTGGACGTTTAAAATACTTCTGCAATTCCTCTTTCGATTCTGGCCAATGTAGGGAACTTTACTAGTAATTTCCCTTTGACTAGTATTGGTCTCTAGGTCTCCAATTGGCTCCAAATGCCTTCAAACCTTCAACGAAGGTGTATGACTGATATTTGTACTTGATTATGATGTTCATGGATTATTTATGACCATTAAAATACTTCTTCAAACTTGTTTAATATTCTGGACAGAGTATGGAATTTAACTAGCAATTTGAGGTTCAAATTCCCCTAGGGTAAGTTCTGAAAATGGCTCTCCAAATGCCTCCAAACCCACTCAAAATTCTGAAAAGAGGTAGGAGATGTCTAAGGGAAATTATTTAGGTCTCATTTGCACCATTAATCAGTTATTAAGTCTATTCTAACCTTCTCCCAAACAGCAGCAAGAATCACTAATTCGACCCTTGGGGAAATGGCACCAAATCTTCTCCAAATGTAAATAAACTGAGTAAAATGACTTCAAAGGCTTAAGTACTGAACATGAAAATTGTATAATACATCAATAAAATTCCATTCATAAATAAACCATATGTATTTTACTTATCCATTTGAATCCATCAACATTACATTGGTTCACAACAAGGTAGTGGGGAAATGGCACTGTTCTTTCATTAAAAATGAGATTTATACATTTCTACTTGGAATTTCAGCCTGAAACTTTATGGAGATGAAGAAAAGAGTATTTAATTCATATTAAAAAATAAATGGGGCATGAGAATCTCCCCCAAAGAGTACAATATCTCACCAAAAACACCCTCCTTCAAGGATCAAGAATATGCCATGGGAACTGGAAATGTTTGAAGGAGTAAGCTGCACTAGAAGAAACAATGAGTTTCCTTGTAGCTTACACCTACAAATTAAGACTCCATTAAATATCCAAATGAAAGGTCTGAATGGCCTTTCCAATTACCAACTTGGATGGGAATCTTTCACCCTCGAAATTTTCCAAGGCAAGAAAATAGTCATCCACTAGCTCTCCCTCTTCACAAATGCAATTGCAAATTTCTCAAATGATCAAAAGATAATATTCTTATTTTTTCATGAATTTTATAAAATTATAATGTCCTCCATGGGTTGAATTCCTTCCAAGAGACTCATGCCAGCTCAAGTTGGGAAGAGATTCCAAAGAATGCCACTTGTACAACAATTCCTAGTCTCCAACTTCCACCAAATCACATGTGGAAGCATCTTAGCTGCCCTAACTCCCTTGAGAACCCTCTTGGAGGATATTTTTAGCCCTGACATGTCATATATGTCATATGTCATTCTTCAGGTCTGATTTGTGTCATAGGTGTCATAGCATCTTCATCATTGTTGTCATAGAGCTAGGGAATCTAGCCCAAGTGTCCCACTAGCTCCAAATTGCCTCTTCCTCTTCCATGGGAGTTACTCTTCCTCTATATTTTGACCTTGGATGAGTCATGCCATGAATAATACCTTTTTAACTCCCCCAAGTATTTTACCATTCACCTTGAATTTGAATTGGTGAGAAAATGATGCCAAGTGTAGTGGGGAAATCTAGCCATATGTGGGTCCCACTTCATCCATGTGTCTTCATGATCAAATGCCACTTTGATTTTCACTTGTATATATTTATTGATATCATTTATTAAATATTTATTCCATTCTAATGTTCAAACATCATTTATTATCCCCCTTATTCCAAATCCCAAAGCTTCCACCCCAAACCTAGGAAACTAGTAATTTTCGTCCTTGGCAATTATTTGACCTTTAGCATCAATTTCATAAACTCTCATGAATATGGCCAATGGGATTAGGCCATTGTGACCCAATACAAAATTTGGGACATGACAAATCCTCCCTTCCCAATATTGCTTGTCCTCAAGCAATTTCAAACATGGGTGTTGAAGAACCTGCTTGATGTATAATTCTTTGAAGTTCCCATTGAATTTCCCAACCTTGAGTCTTTGAGAGTCCATAAATATTTTAAAGAGGAACCACCATGCTTGCTGCTGCACTAATCTAATTAAAATCACTTTATTAAGTGGGGAATCCATCCCCCGTACTACTTGTTTCCCCCAAAAAAATGAAACCAATGAGACAAAAATGATCCCAGGGTCCCATTGCTTGTATTGCACCCCAACAATTAAGAGTGCTCTCCAACCCATACCATCAAATAAGAGGATTCCTGGATCCCATTTTCTTGTATGAATTCTTTCAAACATCATGAGTACAAAATATATATCATCAAAGTACATAACAACATAATGAAAATGTACATCAAGGGATGCTTCATCAAAGAGTCATGAAAGTGCTTATACCTCCAAGCAAGTAGACCACAATTTTCCAAGTGCATACAATCTTCAAGTGACCCATCAAATCTGCTCCAATGACATATGTGAGGATCCCATGTCCTATAATGCTGCTCCAAAAGGATGTGATATGCATCAAAATATTCAGCCATGTATTCCTTCATCCAAGAAGTGAATGAAGAATCTCCACTAAAATATGAACCAAATAACGAGCAGAAAAAACAAGGATACTTCAAAGGAATCAAAGAAGTCTCACCCATACATCCATGAATGTGAGAATCATAAAGATGTAACAAAGTATGTGGCTTCCAACAAAAATATTCTTCAATCATAAATCTATTCACCGAAGTTTCGGATGAAGTTCCTCCAACATCAAATGAACCAAGTGTTGAGCAAGAAAAATCATGAGTCTTCAAGTGACTCAAATGCATATTATAGGTCCATCCATGTAGATGTGCATCATCATAAAGTAAAACATTATGCTGCTACAAATTAGAATAAGAATGTGCTCCAACCATGTCATCATAAATGGTAAATCTAGGAGTTCCATACTCCTCATGTGGCACCAACAAAAAGAACCCTTTCACCCATTCTTCATTGAGACTAATGATGCAAAACATGGAATTGTAGGATGTAGGAGAATGAACTAACTCACCCAAATGATCAAAAAATGCAGGAGTTTCATCATGGAAAGGATCCATATGGGTAGTATCATGCGGCTCCTTCAAAATTGTGAAACCTTTGTTGTAGATTAGTTCCAATGTAGAGGAATCATGTTCTTCTTTAAAAATTGCATAACCTTCATCAAGAGACAATTCAAGTTCCTCTTCCACCACATCAAGTGTTTGTATCTCTTCAAGTTCATCTTCAAACACATTAAGCACATTCAAATTCCCACATTTCTCATGATCCACCATGTCATGAGAATCCTCCAAATAGTCTACCATTTGACAATCTGAAACATAGGAGGAAAAACAAGTATCTTGCAACTTTTCAAGAAGTTGCTCATTTTGAATTGTGAGCTTATGATTATCCTTAGTGTTCTTCAAGTATGCATCATGTAAAAATTCATTAAGCTCAAACAAATGGTTTCTATCAAAAAGAAAAGACATGAAATTACCTTTGATGTGGCGCATTGCTCTTTGAATCTTCTCCATGTCTTCAAGGAAGGATGTTTCCTCCAATGAAGTAGCTCTCCAACAAGAATTTGACACCAAAGCTTGAGTGTCATGGAGAATGCTAAGGGACTCTTGGATCTTCTTTTCATTCATATTTAAGGATCCTTCAAGAAAATGAGGATCTTGAAAATGAACCTCATCATCTTCTTCCTTCTTGCTTGGAGCAAATTCATGAAGCTCAAGTGGTGATGTGGAAGTTGATCTTGTTTCTTCTTCAATCGCTACAAGGTCTTCATTTTCATGCTTAGGAGAATTTTGTCTTGCAGCAATACTATCAAAAGCGATCTCTATGTCACCAACATAGAGGTGTGAGCACCCATCAATAGGTACTCCTTCATAGTTCAAGCATCCATTAGTAGGTGCTCCTTGATTCATGTACAAGATAGAATGTGTCTCGAATTGATCTGCAATATTTTCAATAGGTTCTTCTTCATGCTCTTGTGATGTCTCTTCATTTTTCTCCTTCAAGCAAGTTGATGCATTTTGCCCCTTGTTTTCCTTAGGATCAATTTCTTTGGAATCTTTTTTTGAAGAAAATCCAAACACTCTCATCCAGTAGGAAATAGATCTATTCTCTGGAGGTTCAGATATTTCACTGCTCTTTTCACTCACACACACATGATTTTCTCTCCAAGGTCTTTTAAAAGAAGGGCATAAACCTTTCTTCACTAAATCCACATCTTCATTTTTGGGCTTATTTGCAAAAATATGTTCAGCATAGTACTCAAAAGACATGGCATTTTGTGTATCTTCCTTGTACAAATCAATATATTCCTGATATTTTTTATATTGTTGGGGCAAGGTTTTATATGTTGCTCTCCATCTTTGTAACTCATCCATAGAATTATCCTTTGGTGGTGTGGCATACTCATATTTATCATACATAGGGTCATAATCATAATATTCATCCCTCCTGAAATTGTAAGAAGTGTTGCATGATGACACCTCCTCCTCAAACCATTCACATTTTGCTTCATATTGCTCATAAGCATCTGCATATTCCTTGTAGGAATTGTACTCATAGGATTCCTCATAATAGTGAGACATTGCTAAAAATTATTCTTCAATGTATGATATTAATTCACAGGTGCAATGACCATGATCTGATACCACTTGTAATGACCCTTTTTTAAATTTTTATTAAAATGACCAATTTTTCACTTTTTCCCCAAATTCGACCTTTGACTAGTTTTGATGCCTAGGTCTCCAATTTGCCCCAAATGATCCCGAATATTCTGAGAAGGTATATGGATGATGTTAGAACATAAATATGTGTTTCAGGGATTCTTTTGGACCATTAAAATACTTCTACAAGTCCTCTTTCAATTATGGCCAATGTAGGGAACTTTACTAGTAATTTCCCTTTGACTAGTATTGGTCTCTAGGTCTCCAATTGTCTCCAAATGCCTTAAAACCTTAAAGGAAGGTGTATGAATGATATTTGTACTTGATTATGATGTTCATGGATGATTTATGACCATTAAAATACTTCTGCAAACTTGTTTAATATTCTGGCCAAAGTATGGAATTTAACTAGCAATTTGAGGTTCAAATTCCCCAGGGTAAGTTCTGAATATGGATCTCCAAATGCCTCCAGCCCACTTAAAATTATAAACATAGGTAGGGGATGTCTAATGGAAATTATTTAGGTCTCATTTTCACCATTAAGCAATTATTAATTCTATTCTAACCTTCTCCCAAACAGCAACAAGAATCACTAATTCGACCTTTGGGGAAATGGCACCAAATCTTCTCGAAATGTAAATAAACTGAGTAAAATGACTTCAAAGGATTAAGTATTGAACATGAAACTTGTATAATACATCAATAAAATTCCATTCATCAATAAATCATCAGTATTTTACTTATCCATTCGAATCCATCAACATTACATTGGTTCACAACAAGGTAGTGGGGAAATGGAACTGTTCTTTCATTAAAAATGAGATTTATACATTTCTACTTGAAATTTCGACCTGAAACTTTCTGGAGATGAATAAAAAAGTATTTAATTCATATTACAAAATAAATGGGGCATGAGAAGCTCCCCCAAAGAGTATAATAGCTCACCAAAAATGCCCTCCTAAAAGGATCAAGAATATGCCATGAGAACTAGAAATGGTTGAAGGAGTAAGTTGCACTAGAAGAAACCATGAGCTGCCCTGTGGCTTACACCTGCAAATTAAGAGTCCATTAAAGATATAAATTAAAGGTCTGAATGGACTTTTCAATTACCAACTTGGATGGGAATCTTTCACCCTCGAAAGTGGCTAAGGAAAGAAACTAGTCATCCACTAGCTCATCCTCTTCACAAATGCAATTGCAAATTTCTCAAATGATCAAAAGTTGTTATTCTTCTTTGTTCATGACTTTTATAAACTTCTAATGTCCTCCATGGGTCGAATTCCTTCCAAGAGACTCATGCCAACTCAAGTTGGGAAGATATTCCAAAGAATGCCACTTGTACAACAATTCCTAGTCTTCCACTTCCACCAAATCACATGTGGAAGCATCTTACCTGACCTAACTCCCTTGACCGCCCTCTTGGAGGCTATTTTTAGCCCTGACATGTCATATATGTCATATGTCAGCCTTTAGGTCTGATTTTTGTCATAGGTGTCATAGCATCTTCATCATTGTTGTCATAGAGCTAGGGAATCTAGCCCAAGTGTCCCACTAGCTCCAAATTTCCTCTTCCTCTTCCATGGGAGTTACTCTTCCTCTATATTTCGACCTTGGATGAGTCATGCCATGAATAATACCTTTTTAACTCCCCCAAGTATGTTACCATTCACCTTGAATTCGAATTGGTGAGAAAATGATGCCAAGTGTAGTGGGGAAATCTAGCCATATGTGGGTCCCACTTCCTCCATGTGTCTTCATGATCAAATTCCACTTTGATTTTCACTTCTATATATTTATTTAGATCCTTTATTAAATATTTATTTCATTCTAATTTTCAAACATCATTTATTATCCCCCTTATTCCAAATCCCAAAGCTTCCACCCCAAACCTAGGAAACTAGTAATTTTCCTCCTTGGCAATTATTTGACCTTTAGCATCAATTTGATAAACTCTCATGAATATAGACAATGGGATTAGGCCATTGTGGCCCAATACAAAATTCGGGACATGACAGAAGGAAGTACAGGTCCCTACAGAAGAAGATACATCAAATTTTGATGTAGACTCAAGCTCCCCTCAAGTATCAATAGCGACAATTACCTGTATCCAATAGACTGGTAAAGATGAATATTTAGTGACACCTAAAAAATTAACACCCAAAATAAGGAAAGTCAGTTACTTACAAAGAAATATACTCCACCTCATTTGAGAAGTCGTGGTCCAACAAGGATGAACACCTCTTACTCCAGGGAACAATATCAGAACAGACATGACCCTAGAGGTTACAACTTACATGATCTATTAAGGGTAAAAACATTAGAATTCTAGTCGACTCTAGAAGTACACACAATCTAATAGATATCAATGGAGAAAAGGAACTTAATCTTTTCGTGTACCAAGTGAAAAATCTCTAGGTGACAACCATCTCTAATCGACACGTAGAAGAAGTAAGGAAATGCCATAAGGTGTTGTTGCAAATACAAAACTTAAACCTACAACTCAATTGTTATGCCTTACCACTCAAGGAATTTGATATGATATTAGTTGTTGATTGGTTAATATCATTGGGAACTTACTCTACCAACCTGCAAAAACAATACATGGCATTTAAATGGAAGGGAAGTAAGTACCGACTGTATGGGCCGAGAAGTTCACCACCCAAGCAGATGGAATCACGGCATAGAAGGGGGGCAAACTCTCGTCAAGATAAAGGAACCAGTCTAGATCACATAGCTCAAATCAATTTTCAACACAAATCCAGAGAAAAAGGCAACATCCACAAATTCAACTTTGAGGGCAAAGCTTCCCTAAAGGGGAAGGCAATGTTACGAATATAAAATAATAAATTAATAAGGAAATAATTAATAATTAATAATATTTAATAAACATTAATTACATGTTAACAAGAGGACGTGACTCATCATATTAATGGCCAAGCTATATTTAAAGGCGACCAATCAATTGTAAATCATCATATATTTTATCAATTATCAATTTTTGTGGGTTATTTCAGAAATATTGTGGGTCTCAAATTAAGTCCACTCCAAACATGTCTATGTGTTATGTGGTTAAGCACCTTAGAGAGGGAAAGAGTCCATGGCCCCAACCAAATAGCTACTTGAGGCAATATATTAATGCAAAGGAAAAAGTATTTACATATGAGTTTCTCATAGTTGATCATCAAGCAAATGATCCTCCATGCTCTTTAAATAGAGATTATGGACCAATCAGGTGTTATGACACAAATCAATATGAGTTGAGATCGAGTTGAAGATGAACCATTCAATCACTTTATGTCTAGAACATATCATGACCTTATGATTACATAAATACAAATGCATACTAAGGACACACTTTAGCTAAAAATACACTAGACCAAGTTGATATTAACCAAATCCTAAATATCTAAATATCCTAATATAAATATTTTGGATGTGGATGTTAAAATAAAGATTAGTAGAGAAAAATGCTCAAAATTTTCTAATTAAAAAAGTCCAATATAATAAAATCATTTGACCAAATAAGTTATTCTACACATTTTCTTATTTTAATTTTTTTATCACTAATTTTTAATGAAGTTTACAAGGCTAAAGTGTGCATTTAGTCATCTACACATTTTCTTTTTTTCATTTTTTTATCACTCTAACTTTTAATGCAAGTTTATAAGGCTAAAGCGTGCATTAGTTTGTAATCAAATTTAGTCTTAGAACAATCAACATGCAGCATGCATGTATTCATGAATTATTTTATTTTAGTGAGTTTCAGAGTTCAATTAAAAGGATTACATGAGGAGACTTAGTATAGATCGATTTTAAACTTGGCTCTATCAAACATCAAGAGGGATCTAATTTCTTGAGGTATAATTTTTTTTCATCTTAAAATTTTTATACACTAAGAAAAAAAATTGCATTTGAAGATATTTGATCCTCTCCATATTTGATATATCTAAGTTTACTTGATGAAATCCATATAATTTCATATTTTTGTTTAAGTCGACATCATTTACATATTTAATTTTTTCTATGGGAACGACATGTTACATAGCGTTACATGTTATATCATCCCCCTTATAGGATATAGAGCACCTCACTACTCTCATTGCAATCGACTGATGGTCGTTGAAGGGATTTAAGCAATTTGGTTTCCCAAATTGATATCTTTAGGATATTGATTTTCTTTCTTAGTTTTATGTGTGTGGTGCTTGAGAGAGTGTGAGAATTCTAGAGCATGGTTCTCTAGAATGTAAATAAGATATTATAATCGTATAGTCTAAAAATTCGACGGTTTCGAACATAAAATTTTGATTTTTTCGGCACAATTTTGAAACAATCTGGTAAAAAAATTTAAAAATCCTAGTTACAAGTGTCAAAATCTGAAATTTTCGGTGTCTCGGGGGTTTTTGATGGTGTTGAATATGTTTCTACCATCAAAATTGCCATTAAAACACAATTTTAAATTTAGATTTTGCGAAATAAAAAATGTCGGATTTCAGGGAAAATCCCTTATCTGGGCCAAATCGTCGAATATTTAGACAACTTCTATTTTAATATTTGTAGAAATGGTAATTTTTTTCATTTTTGTAATTTGCATGATTTTATTGTAAATGTTTAATTTTGTATTGTTATCTAGTTATCATGTGTTATAGATATTTATGTTAATAATCTAGATTTATTTACTTTCATAGAAAAATTTATAATTTATGTTCATAAATAAGAACAGGAACTACATTTTTAAATGCATGCATCACAATATATTGAGACTATCTTAAAGAATTCAAAGATAATCAATCAAAGGGCTCCCAAAAAGAATAAAAACAATATTTTAAAATAAGTCAAGATGTGAAGAAATTGTCATTCTTTCCTTTCTTTTTTTTCCACCTCAATCCATCCAAATAGTGATGGATTTACAACTACAATCTCTAATTCAATTGCTAAAGACTCATTATTCACCAAAGAAACTTGCCCCTCATTTGAATCATAACTCTCAGATTCATGTGATATTTTCATTCATCCATCTTTAATTACCACAACCCCTAAAAGGAAATCAAAGTTTGTACAATCTCAGTTGTTTGTTTGATATTATCATTCTTCATTTTGGATTATTCTTGATTGACATTTTCAACTAAAGTGGCAAGCATATTTGTCCAACTCTCCTCTTCTTCATGCTCTGGAGAAGGAGGATCATATGTATGCCAACTTTTAGATTTCAAGAATTATCCCTTGTTCTTTCTAGATCAATTTCTTAGTAGTGGACAACTTTCCTAAAGATGTTTTGTTTGGGGAAAATTTCGACACCTAGAATCTATATTTTCATAATCCAAACTTTGTATGAATTTGTAATTCCAATGTTTCAACAACATTCTATGTGGAATCATATTTTTACTAAAATCGATTTTGATGCAAATACGAGAATATGTATATAAACATTCCTAGTGGTACTCACTATCATCATTTAAATATATTCCCAAAGTATTGCTAATATCTTGTAGTATTGAATGGTGCCAAAAGGGAAGAGGCATATTTGAAATCCAAATCAATATCACCATTTTGGATACCACCACTATGGTAGTGAGATTAAATTTTGAAAACCATGGAGTAATTGTAGCATTGAATGGTGCAAAAAAAAAAAAAGAAGAGGTAGGATTAGAATCCAAAAGCATATTGACATTTTGGATATCACCATAGTAATAAGATTAAGATTTAAATCTGGAAACCATAGAGTAATATAGATCTCTTCTCTTGCCATAGCCAAGGTTTCTCATCAAATATTTTCTTTAATCTTTTTGAGAATATATCTCTATTAAAAAAATCCTTTAAAGCACAAAATAATCTCATTTTTTTTGTTAAATCTAGAATATATTCTGCATATCTTTTTCATCATTTTATCATATTTAAATGATAAAAAAAACTCATTTACCTTTCAATACTTACTTTATATAGTTTCTCACCATACATATATGATTACATACAGATTTATTACATACATGGATTTGGAAAATACATAATTAAATTTGTTAAATTGTTTAGAATGAATATAAAAGAAGTTAGATAGAAGAATTTAAATAATCTACGAAGAAAAGATTAATTAAGTTATTTTTAAATATATTTGTGAAAAGTTCATTGCAAAAATAATCGAGGACTCTTCTTCAATGAAATAGAAATAAAATATCGCATTATTATATAAGAACATCATGCACATAATCAATATTATTTGCATTCAAACGAAAATTTATTAAAAAAAATATATTTAGAAAAAGTTAATGTTTTTAAATATTAATATAACATTATAAATAATTAATTAAAAAAAAATATTGCGTGTGAAGCAATGCAAGCATGGAGTTTTGTGAGATGTTTATGGCATCTAATTTATTGTAATAGTTATGGTGTATTTTGTTTCGATGTTTTGTTGTAACATTGAGTAATTTTGTTTCATATTTTCTCAATTGAATGACATAGCATTTCTAAATGAATTGATGTAATGTTTTGGTTTATATTTCTGTTTCCATCTTTTATATTGCTATCAAAGTTATTATTAGAGCCATTCTTAGGGTTTTCGTATAAAGAAGTTAAGGCCTCTTGTAAGAGAAGGCCATGTATAAAATCAAAGTGGACGCACTCACCACTTCAAGGATAAGTCGTCATTATATATCAAAGAAGTTGTTGTTTGAGTTATCCTCCCACAAGTGAGATGCCATACCAACATTTAAGCTTGTTTTTTTTTTTTCTCTTTGGTTCAGTGAATACGTCAAAGTAGAATTTTTATTCTTTTATATTAGTGAATGGGAAATATGGTTGTTTGAAAGGTATTGAATTCACATATAAATTCTATCATTTTTATACAATAATGTTATTTTGTTATTTACATTTTTAGAAAAACGAAAAGGGGAAAGAGTTCTGTAATAGTATCATTTCTTCTTCTCAAAAGAATAAGGTTGTTTATAAACCAGAAAAGGGGTTTTATACAAAGGAAAAGGTCTTTGACTTGTGTGTGTGAAGTGGAATGAACTCATGTGTTTGGTTAAAAGACATGGCTTCAAGAAGCAGTAGCCTTTCCCGATCACAAATTTTCATTCTTACAAGTAAGAATTATGATTTGGGCAAATAAAAATGAGTACTATGCTTTTTTCTAAGGAAGTTTGGGATCTAGTAAACAATAAATATGTAGGACCAATAGATCAAGTAGCCTACTAGGATTGGAAAAATGCTTAAAGTGATCAGATTAGAGAAAATAGGAAGAACAATTCTAAGGCCCTATGTCTCATTCAACAAGCCTTGGATTAGAGTATATTTCCTAAGATTGCAATAGCTACCAAATCAAAGACATCATAGGATGTTCTTGAAATACTTATTAGGGAACAAGCAAGGTAAAGATAATAAAGAAGAAAAAACTCAGAAGGAGTTTTGAGAACTTGCACATGAAGGATTTAGAGACAATAGATTAGTTTATGACTAAAATAATGAATACTTTGAATCAACTCAGAACTCACGATGAATGGTTATCTAAAAAGGTTGTTGAAAAATTTCTTAGGAGGATACTAAACAAATTTGATGTAGTTGTAGAGGCCATGGAAGAGTCTAAGTACTTGGCATAGTTGTCATTAGATGATATGTTGGGATCCTTGTTAACTCATGAATCAAGGATGAACAAGAATGATGATTCCTTGGAGAATGTTTTTGAGTCTCAAGATTTTGTTAGTAGATTCATAAGAGAATCAACTAGCTATAGAGGTAGGGGTAGGAATAATATATGCAATACTCATAGAAATGGGAAGAAGAGTTCAAAACATGGAGAAATGACACTTCAAAATCCTCACAGCTCAAGGGGGAGTAGTGGATATCATCAACAATCTAAGATGTGTGATAAATAAAAATATCAATTATTTTATTGTAAGGAAAATGGTTTATGCCTATGAGTGTTGGGAAAAAGCAAGAAAATCTTAGTAAACAAAATGCAAATTTTTCTGCATTCACCAAGTACAAGTGATATTTGGTTTTCAAGCAGCTGCTGTAGCAACCACATGACAAGCAATATAAGTTTATTTGCAAGTCTAGATAACTCTATAAGACTGAAGTCAAGATAGAAAATGGCAATGTAGTCAATATAATGGGTAAAAGAAATGTTAATTTTCTTAATAAACAAGGTGAAAAAATAAATATTCCATATGTATATTTTGTTTTAGGTTAGAAACATAATCTTAAAAGTATTGGTGAGCTTTCTCAAAAAGGGTATAGAGTATTTTTAAAGGATATTATATGCATTATTTTAGACCAACCTCCTAGCATGAAAGGTTGATTGGTAAGGTACATATGACAAAGAATAGAATGTATCCTCTTATAATGAAGAGTGACAACCAAAATGCCACACATTTTCTGACAAGGAAACATGTTTGGATGTCATGGCTATGGCGTCTAAGATTTGGTCATCTTACTTTGGTTCTTTAAACTTATTTCAAAAGAATCAAATGGTCAAAGTATTTACTCATTTAGGAACTATACATCTTGTGTGAGAGCTACATTTTACAAAAGCAACATAGGGGAAGTTTTCCTATAGGATTGTATTACAAGGAAAAGGCATTGGATTGGATTTCGTTCACACAAATATATATAGACCAATGAAGACTCCCACATTCAGTGGAAGTCATTATTTCCTAACATTCATAGATGATTTCAATAGATATACATGGGTTTATTTCCTAAGAGAAAATTTAGAAGCTTTTGTAAAGTTCAAAGCAACAACTAAAAATTAAAGTGGCTAGTACATCAAAGTACTAAGGTTAGGTAGACGTGGAGAATATGAGGAAAAAGAATTTTCAAAATTTTGCATCATCCATAATTAGAATACAATTCACTAAAAGGTATACACCTCTGCAAAATGGCATATATGAACAACAGAACAAGACTATCATGGACATGGCTAGAAGTGTGTTGAAGGTAAATATTTTTCAAAGGAACAAGACTATCATGGACATGGCTAGAAGTGTGTTGAAGGTAAATATTTTTCAAATGAGTACTAGGGAAAAGCAATAGCATGCTCACTGTGTATTTTAAATAAATGTCCAACAAAAAAATGTCAAGGACAAAATTCCACAAGAGGCTAGAGTGGCAAGAACTATATTGTGGCTTACTTAATAGTTTTTGCATGTGTGAAATATTCACATGTGCCAATTGAAAAAAGAAGGAATTTAGATGAGAGAAGTGAAAATGCCTTTGTTGCGTATAGTGCACACTTAAAAACTTACAAAGTATAATCCAATCACAAAGAAAATTATTATCAGGAGATATGTAGAGTTCAAAGAAGAAGGAAGCATAGGATGGGAGTATAGACAATGTTATAATTGTTGGAGTAGTAATACCTCAATAAGAAGATGAAGTAGATGAACAACAAGGTTCACAAGTTTAGTCACCAATTATGGGTACTCCAACAAGGACACCAAGTAATTTTGTACAAAGTGAGTCAACATACCACTCTACTCCCAGTTGTCATTCTAGTAATGAATCTAATACTACAATAGCCTTATTGAGATCTAGGAAAACACGAAGTTTAAGAGAAATATATAGTTGACAAGAATATTTATCTGCATTTGAATTCTTCATTTTGTTCTAATCAGCCTATATATTTTGAAGAGGTAATAAAAGAATACAATTGGAGGTGATGGATGAGGAGATGAATTCCACTGAGAAGAATGACACATGGGATCTTACCAGAAGGTAAAATTTGTATTGGAGTTAAATCGGTTTACAAAACCAATTTCAATGAGAAAGGAGAAGTTGAAAATTACAAGGCCATGTTAGTGGAAAAAGGTTTATACAGTTACTTGGAATATATTATGGTGAGACCTTTACACAAGTTACAAGGTTAGATATAGTTAGGGTTATCTTAGCCATAGAAGTTCAAAACATATGGAATGTTTATCAACTAAATGTGAAGTTTATATATAGATTTATGATATGATTGTTACTAGTAATTTGTCCATGGAACAATTCAAATCCACCATGAAGAATAATTTGAAATGACAGATTTGGGACTTATGATATATTTTTTAGGTATAAAATTTGATCAATCATAAAAGGGAATTATCATTTGTCAAACCAAGTATATAATGGATGTCCCAAAGATGTTTAATATGATGAACTTTAAACTAGCATCAACTCTAATTGTAACAAAGACAAAACTTAACAAAGAGGACAAGGGATCCAACTTAGACGCAACCCTATTTAAGGAACTCATTGGAAGTCTCATGTATCACATACCAACAAGGCCAAAAATTATGTATGCTATTAGTTTGATTTCAAGGTTCACTAAGTCTCCAAAAAATTCACAGTACAAGTTGGCAAAATAATTCAGAGATATATTGCTAGAACAACAAGATATGGGATATTATATTCCAATACTAGTAATGACTTTTTGGTTCGATATATTGACAATGATTTTGTAGGTAGAATGGATGATAGGAAGAGATCTTCTAATTATGTTTTTCATTTTTCTTCGGTGTAGTTTCTTGGGCATTAAAGAAGCATCTTATTGCGACTATCTCATTAGTAAAAGCATATTATTGGCGGATACAAATTACAATAGCAGCATGTCAAGTAGTCCAATTGCATAGAGTATTCTTGATCTTCAATAAGAACATAAGAACATGAAGGACAAACTCTTGTATAATCTGATAACAATTCAGCAATAGCTTTGTCAACTTGAATCATGTATTCCATCATGAGAGAAGGCAGATCCATACCTGATATCACGCCATCAAAGAGTTGGTGAACAATGGAAAAATGCAATTAGAATGTTGTTATCAAAATATCAATTGGTTGATATATTCATAAAACCATTAGTTAAAACAAAATTGTATTTCGAAAATAGAAATTGAGTATTGTAGAAGATGAAACTCTTATGGTAGAAATTAAGAGGAAGCCTTGGAAATATGTGTAATTTCTCACGCTATCAATTTGTTGAATTTGTAACTCTAGTAGTTAGTTGTAGATTCTGGACGTTGAATCTACACAAATCTTCTAATTTAGATTAAAAAAAACTTTTCTAAATTGTTGAAGAAGATATTTTATGTATTTATATTTTTTAGTGAAGCAATGCAAGCGTGAAGTTTCGTGAGATATTTATGGCATATTAATTTTCTTAACAATTTAAGTGTATTAGGTTGTAACCTTGTGTCATTGTTTCGGTGCTTGCAGCATTGAATTTTATGTAGACTGAACAAAATTTTGAAATATTATTGTATTCCATTCTCAAACCTATAGTAAAGAAAAGTGTCATATGAATTATGTATTTTAATAAGAGCATGGTCAATGGATACCTAGGTTAGACTATGACCAAATATTTTGTAACTATTAAATAAAGAAGGATTTTAAATGCTTTCCAAAAGTTAGAATTTTCACATGTTTTGAATATGATTTGTTTAGAAGTCCCGTAACCATTGTTTTGGAAATTTCTTGCTTCTGTGGATAGTTCTCATTTTCAAGATCAGTCAGTTGACTGGAGTGTGAGTTTTACTGTCCCATCCGTTTTCATGATAGTTCTCGTTTCCTACCCCAATTTACTCTTGAATGTGGGTTTTAGTGTTCCATCTCTTCTGTTGATGGACAGTGTTGTGCAATTTCTCGAAGATTAAAACAACATTACAAGTGTGACTGTAAAACAGAACTAGAGAGGTGTGACTGAAGTACCTGATATTTTTTATAATTCGCTAGATTTGGGACGCACTTTCATTGGTCTTGCTCAAAGTAGAATGCCTTAATGCCGTGCTGAAGGTTTAAACGATCAAACCCGTTCCTGCTACCGTTGGCTCCATCAGTTGAATCTGTCGTTGAAGAAGAGGTCTGGGGCACTCCTCTGTTCTGGTTGCCATTTAACATGCCAGAATGCCTCAAGGCTGCTTCTACGTAAGCGCTATCGCTCTCTTGCAAAGAAAAAACAAGAGGTGACATACATTTCTCTGATAAGTTACTTGTTTCCCCTGCATCTGGCCACAACTCAAAATAACTTGAATAGACAACAAACGGTGGACCATGCATTTCTTGTCCATCCGTCCCATCTTGAACCGAAGGGATGCATAATGAACTAAAGGGCTCTAAACATGCGATTATATTATTGGGATCACAACTGAATCCTATTTCACAGCCGCTTGATTGTTTCCCAAAAGGACTTGTCAATGTGATCTCTTTTTCCTTGTTTCCCTTCTTCTGAGTCACTGAAGACTGGCACCTCTTTCTTTCACTGCATATCTCAACATGGGAACTTGCTTCAGTGCAATCCTGAGACATGGGAAGGACAACATTCTTTGCACCAACCTTTAGATCTTCCCATTTCCTTTCTTCTATACAGGCTGCTGTAGATCCCATCTTATTTTCTGTCTTCTCCACGGGACATGTTAAACTTCTAGGCACAGAGTGAGATACTCTTTCTGGTCCTCCTGAGGTTGGAACAATATCTGTAAGTGATGTGGCACTGTTACTTGACAAGCAATTTAACTTTGATATAGAGGATGGTCTGGGAAGTTCATCTATAGCAGATTTTGCTTTACTCATAAGCCAGTCCAATGCTTTGCTGGGCTGATCAAGCCCTAATTTATGTTGTAAGTTATAGAATTGAATCGCTGTCGAAACAGAAAGCCTCACCCTTCGATCGCGAAGTCCTTTAGCAGTATTTATTTTACTGTAACGATCTTTGGCTTTAGAAGAGCGAACTAGCAATGACTTGGAAGCATGGCCACTTATATGTTTAGCTGATCCTGCATTGATATCATGACGGAATTTAATGCCTCTATTTTCTCTTTGTGAATTTGGTGACAGCCCATTCTGTTCATGTTTTCCAAGGGTGATATCTGACTCCTTGTTCGGAGGAATTTGGTTTACATCCATATAACCATAACATGCCTTTATAATTTTCTCATGAAATGTCCCTGAAGAATTTACCACGTCACATTGTAAATGTGTTTCATCTTGATTGCATTCTTCCGGAGAAGCATTTTTTAAATATATGAAGTCAGTTACATCATGGCCCCCAGCGATTGTATATAGTTCTTTGTTGTAAGATCGGAAAGTAGTTCTTTCAGATTCGTAGTTATTAATTTCACTGTAGTCCGGTGGAGATATTGGCCTTTCATCTGCTATTGCAATAGGACTCTCCCAAAGTCCACCGATGTTTATCAGCATTAATTTTGTCTGGAGAACCCAACCTACGACTGTAACAGAGCGGCAAATAACTGCCAACGAAACAAAATTCCATTTGCATGAGGAGAACCAAAACATGTGACAATAAAGTCTATGTTTATAGAACATGAAACAAAGTGGCAAACAAAAGCAAAGTATACTATAGCTCACATATACTCGAAGACTTAAATGTTCTTTTAGGCAATGGGAATCAAGGGAAAAGCACATCGCTTAGTCAAGAAGATTTAACTGCACAGTGAAGATTGAACGGCACAGTGAGTGACAGTAACTAAGCGGAGAGTTGAACTTCCCATAAATGTGTAGTTAATTTTGTGAAATACTTTACTTAGTATAGAGGATTTCTTAAAGTAATTTTATCTTGAAATATATATTGCTAAGATATAACAACTAAAATATCTCAGTGAAGTTTCGCGAAGTTATTTTTCATTAAAATAGAACTTTTATTACAGTGAACTATTTGAAAATCTTGATTTCTTTTAGATTTCTTTTAAAGAGTGTAAACGTAAACAACATTCACACAAGTAAATTTGGAGAAGATGTGCAACATTCTTGAAAATGAAACATAAAACTATAGACTTGTATTACTATAGTAAACTGCCCAACTTGCCTCAATACATGGAAATGAGTTTTTACTTTGATCTTTTACTTTCATAATCTTCAACCAAATTTTTCTTTTACTCTTGCTATGTACACATCTCTCTAATCTCTATCTAAGTTTTAGTTATCTGGTTATATAGTTCTATAAATAGGAAATTCATAACCACAAACTTAAGATGGCTTCACCCGAAAGCCACTAAGTTTCGTAAATACAAACTTTTCCTGCGCCGGATTGGCTGAAGACCAAACTTAACCTTCATGCCAACACAGCGATTTAAATAGCTTTAACTTAAAAACCCTAATGTTTTATTGATATGTAACCCTAATGTTTCATTATGATTGACAATCTAATACAATAAAAGCCTAATGCTTTATTCATATGTAACGTGCAGGATAAGAGGATGCCAACCTGGTTAAACCTTCCGATTCTGTCCCGAATATTTGACCGCTAGGCTGATATGAAATGCAAATGATGTAAATCATGAACAGGAACCGCTCTTCGATGGCTTCCGAGACGCAACCCGCTTCAGCTCCTTAAAATCCGGATTTCTTGGTACAGATCTATATCTCAAAGAACAGTATTCCCTTGGATCGATATTCAGAGTGCAGATCTGACAATTCATCGATGATACGTCGACAGGATGATGAGACTGATCCGCTGGGGAAAGCCTGACGCTCTTGTTCTTCTCTTTTATATGGACATCACATCCACCTAGCCGTTGCATCCGCTTATATTGGCTTGTCAAAATAAATCAGTGGAAGGTAAACAAATTCCTACCCAGATGCCAAACCTTGAATCTCCAAAGTTATTACATCAGAAAAAATAGCACTGGTTAACCCTAATCAAACAATACATAGATGTTCTGTTCTTCGTCTTCACGCCTTAATTCCGCGTTCGCCAAAAGAACATTAATTTGTACATGAGTGGACATCGTTTTAGGAGAATCATTCTGTTAAATTTGGGGATCAGATTTTTGAGAATCAAGCATTGACCCGAATTTTATTAGTGGATTTCGTCGCAAGTCGCAACAGAAACACTTGTGGCTAAAATTCCTCTTTGTTATACTCGATACGATTTTTCAAACAATGATGACAGTACTGTACTGTTATATTTTATTTCAACCAATGAAAATGACTTGCCCGTTTAGTTATAATAGCTAAACCCTAAAAAGTTAAAACTACAGACACTTTTTCGTTTCTGGTCGAAATCAGTATCAGATCATAGCCAAAACCATCACAGAGATGAATTATTTACATCAGAAATCAAGAATGCACTACCAGAATATAAACTATTGTATGATAGTAATCCCAGCATAGTTTTAAAATATAGACATAAAATATTTAAACGTTTGCCATATTGGTCCAATAAAACAAATCTGGCTATGAAGTAAACTGCGTGCTGTCGGGCTAGATTTTGTAGTGCGCATGCCAAACCCCATAAAAAATACCCCACATGCGACATGTATATGTTTGTGCTCCAAAAATCAAATTTCAATTTACATGGGAATCTAGCTTGCAGCACGTGGCAAAACTCAACTTAAAAGACTCCACTGCGTATAACAAAAACAAAAATTAGGTTTTGCTTCTGCA
Organism: Larix kaempferi; assembly: GCA_027924585.1. Classification (NCBI taxonomy): domain Eukaryota; kingdom Viridiplantae; phylum Streptophyta; class Pinopsida; order Pinales; family Pinaceae; genus Larix; species Larix kaempferi. The sequence continues at coordinate 21,216,639 of BSBM01000186.1, read as the reverse complement.
GATCGAATGCCAGCCCAAAATAATTAGCTCTTGCGTGAAAGGATGCAGGGGAAGCAATCACGTTCAAACCCAGCTGAAATTCACACATACAAATTCAGACAGAATCAGAAATTCATGGCATTCACCATTTCCAGCAGCCTACAATTTTTCAGAACTCTGTTTTTATATATATATCAAAAATCACGGATTCATCCAGACAGATTTTTAGAAACTTCTAGAGCACAGCTCAACAGAACCAGCGATTCTGGAAAGTTCTTGACTACTAAAAAAACATAAACAGCAGTTTATCTACCGCATTAAACTCAAGTTAAGAGGTGGAGTCAGATACATCAATCGCATTCAATGCAGTGGTTGAAATTACATGACGTGTGACAACATTCTCCCCTTTAATTTCAACCACCTACACATTTACAGCATAATTAGCATCACAGATGCCCAGACTTTGTCTTTGAAATTCAAAAATATCTTTTCCCAGTGCCTTAGTGAAAATGTCAGCGAGTTGTTCCTTTGAATTGCAAAAACAGAGTTTAATTTCTTTATCATTTACCAATTCTCTAATGTAATGATACCACGTGTCAATATGCTTGGTTCTCTTGTGGAATACATGGTTCTTTGACAGCGCAATAGCTGACTTATTATCACAGAAGATAGTTGTTGGCGCTCCTTGTTCATGCAAAAGATCGAACAAAACTCTTCTCATCCAGATGGCCTGACATGCTGCTGACGTGGCAGCAACATACTCTGCTTCTGCTGATGAAATAGTGACTATGGGTTGTTTCTTTGATGCCCATGAGACAACTCCTGAGCCAAAAAATAATGCATATCCAGATGTACTTTTTCTATCATCAACATTTCCAGCAAAATCACTATCTGTGTACCCTGTCAAATTGAAATCTAAACCTGTTGAATATAAAATTCCACAATTCACTGTGCCTGCAACATATCTCAAAATTCTTTTACCTACGAGCCAATGAGTACTCTTCGGAGACTCCATGAATCTTGAGATTAGACTCACAGCATACATGATGTCTGGTCTAGTTGCGGTTAGATACATTAAACTGCCAACTAGCCTTTTAAATAGCCTAGGATTTACTTTACTTCCAACATCTTGCTTGCTTAACTTAGTGCCTGTAGCTACCGGTGTTGAGAGTGGCTTGCAATTTAACATTCTAAATCTTTTCAGTACATCATTTGCATATTTGGATTGTGAGATAAAGATTCCACTTTCAGATTGCAAGACTTCAATTCCCAAAAAAAACTTCATTAGGCCAAGGTCAGTCATCTCAAACTCACTCCTCATTACTGTTTTGAATTCTTTTAACATCAAATTGCCAGTATAATGATATCATCAACATAAATGCACACAATTAAGACCTTACCATGCTGATTTTTCTTGGTGTACAGAGTAGGTTCATTGATACTCCTCCAAAAGCCATTGCTTATGAGATAGGAATCAATTCTGTTGTACCATGCTCGAGGAGCTTGCTTCATCCCATACAAAGCTTTCTTCAATTTATAAACCTTTTCTTCATGTCCACTTATCTCATAACCTTGAGGTTGTTTTACATATACCTCTTCTTCTAAAATTCCATTTAAAAACGCAGATTTTACATCCAACTGGTATACTTTCCAACTATTATGAGCTGCAATAGCCAAAACAGTTCTAATTGTATCTAATCTGGCAACAGGTGAAAAAGTTTCATTATAGTCTATTCCAGGTTGTTGAGCAAAACCTTGAGCAACAAGTCTTGCCTTGTGCTTCTCAACTTCACCATCTGCATTGAACTTTGTTTTATAAACTCATTTCACACCAATGCAGTCCTTTCCTTTAGGTAGATTCATTAATTCCCAAGTATCATTCCTTTCTATTGCATCTATCTCATCATTCATAGCATCCACCCAAACTTTATCTTTGATAGCATCCTCATAACTAACAGGTTGATATGCTAACAATGCAAAATTTGAATTTAAATCTAATTGGTCTTCATGCTGATCATATATCTCCATAAGACTTCTAGTCTTCCTTCCTTTAAATCTAGATCTTAGTGTAGCTAAAGTAGGATCAGATTCATCACTTACCTGCCAACTTGGAGTAGGTTGATTTCTTTGCGTTGAGACCTCTCCTTGTGCAAGACTTCTTGGTGTTCTGACTGCAGTGGATGCATTTGTTGTTGGTGTAATGGTAACAGGTGCTTGTACTAGTTGTCCTCCTTGAGATTCATGCTCTTCTTCTTCATCATGTTCATGAGATAATACAGCTCCTCCTGTAATAGACTCATCTACACTTCCATCCCATGCTTCTTCCTCTTTGAACTCAACATCTCTACTTATAACAAGCTTTTTGGTAATGGGATTGTACAATCTATATGCTTTAGATTGCTCACTATAACCGATGAATATACATTTCTCACTATGATCATCCAACTTTCTCCTTAATTCAACTGGTACATGTGCATATGCTATGCACCCAAAAACTCGTAAATGTGAAATTGAACATTTTCTACCAGTCCATGCCTCTTGAGGTACTTTACTAATCAAGCTACTTGTAGGACTCCTATTCAGAATGTATATTGAACCCCAAACAGCTTCTGCCCAATAGTCATTTGGTAAGTGCTTTGTCTTCAACATGCTCCGAGCCATGTTCATTATGGTCCTATTCTTTCTTTCAGCCACACCATTCTGTTGTGGTGTATATCTAGCAGTAAATTGTCTTTTAATTCCATGAACCTTGCAGAAATCTAAAAAGTCATTTGAAATATACTCACCGCCCCTATCAGATCTTAGCACTCTAATGTACTTACCACTTTGCTTTTCAACCAAAGCCTTGAAGTTCTTGAAAACTCCGAAAGTTTCAGACTTTTGTTTTAAAAAATATACCCAAGTCTTCCTGCTGTAATTATCAATAAAAGTCAAGAAATAGTAAGCTCCAACCAATGAAGGGGTTTGCATTGGCCCACATAAATCTGTATGTATGATTTCCAGAGGTACTTTTGCTCTATAGGAAACACCTGCAGGAAAGCTTTCTCTGTGTTGTTTTGCCAAGATACATGTCTCACATGAGCTTGCTGGTTGTTCTATGATTGGCAGCCCTTTCACCATTTCCTTCTTCTGCAATGACCTCAAACCATCAAAATGTAAGTGACCAAACCTCAAGTGCCAAAGCCAAGATTGATCAACAGTCTTAGCTTTGTATGCATTAACAGAATTTTGAGTATCACTCCTCATTGTAAGCGGGAACATCCTGTTCTTGGTCATCTCAACCCTTGCAATCAACCTATTACAATGAGCTCTATCTCGAATTGTGCAAGCTTTGCCATAAAAATTTATCTCATACCCATTCTCCATTAGTTGTCCAATACTCATCAAATTACATTTCATTCCAGGAACAAGATAGACATCTTTCACAATCTTCTTCTCACCATTCTTTGTCAAAACATCTATTATTCCTTTGCCTTTGACAGAAACTCTACTATCTGTTCCAAGCTTTACTTCTGATTGAACAGAACTATCCAAACAGCTAAACAACTCTTGATCTCCAGTCATGTGGTTGCTACAACCACTGTCCAAAAACCATACATCTTTTGGACTCTCCTGAGCAATATTACAAGTGATAAACATAGACTCTGTTTTAGTCTCAGATACCTCAGATAAATTAGCTGATTGCTTGCTTTCATTTGCTTGTCTTTTTCTGCAGTCCCGAATTACATGCCCAAATTTCTTACAGTAAAAACACTGAACCTTTGATTTATCAAACCTTCTAGACTGCTGCTGATTAAGATTACTCCTTGAACCTCTGAAATTTCCTGAATTGGGGCTCTGGACTGATTTACTGGTTTCATCTGAAATTGTTCTTTCATCACTTTGATTTTGGAATCTTCCTCTACCTCTATGACTAAATCTGCCTCTACCTCTACTAACTGAAACCTGAGTCTTGAATGAAGATTCTAATGAGGGATTTGAGTTCCTACTCAGTCTAAATTCATGAGACAATAGAGATCCCATCAATTCAACAACAGACAGCTGTGATAGATCCTTTGATTCCTCAATTGCCACTACAATTGCATCATATTTGATGGGTAGGCTACGGAGAATTTTCTCCACGATTTTATGGTCATTTAAATCCTCCCCATGTGTTTTTATCTGATTCACCACATTCATGGTTCTATTGAAAAACTGGTCAATTGATTATGAATCCTTCATCTGAAGGGTTTCAAATTCTCTTCTAAGGGTTTGCAGCCTGATTGTCTTAACCTTAGAATAGCCCTTATAGGCCGTCTCTAAAATGTCCCATGCTCTTTTTGAATTATCTTCGGAAGCAATCTTTGGAAAGATTGATTCATCCAGACTCTGTTGGATGAAGAGTAGGGCTTTAGCATTCTTCTTTCTATTATTATTGAGAATAACTCTTTCTGCCTGAGACAAAGCCAAAAATGCTGCCTCATCTTGAGGTTCAGGATACCCATTTTCAACTAAATCCCAAATATCCTGAGAACAAAACAGAGTTTTCATTTTTGTTGCCCAAAAATCATAATTTTTACCTGAGAACGAGGGAACCTGTGGTTGCACAGAGCTACTAGTGGTGGCCATGGTTAAAATTTGACTGTCTATGAATCCTCTGTCTGGTTATTCACAAACCCAGCTCCCCCTTGCTCTTTGAATGGAATGGTCCTGGCTTTTCTGGTGCTTGCAAATTTTTATTATCATAAACCAGCTAACACAAGTTTCTTCTGCTACAGATCTCTTTAAGAAAGAGCTTCACGAGTTCTAGCTTCTGCCTGGGGAACGAACGGTGAAGAAAAACCTCAACACCTTCACACAGAAGACCTCACACAACTGCCGGCTCTTTCGTTTAGGCTGGCGGCTTCAGAAATGGCGGAGACTAAGCTCTACGCATTGGTATTGGCTCAAGAACGGTAGAACATCAATGCAACTCCATGATTTGTAATGCACCCACGCAGCTCCACCGCATCACTATTCGACAGGTCACAGGTATTCACTTCCAAGCTCCACAATATCCAAAAAGGCGTACTCCAAGTCACATCGATAGTGAGAGAATATCATAGCAATAGATAGTATAAAATTCCACAGTTTTCAGGCTGACGCATGTCATAATCTCATGCACAGGCCATAGAACGCACAATGGCTCTGATACCACAATGAAAGGATGCAGGGGAAGCAATCACGTTCAAACCCAGCTGAAATTCACACATACAAATTCAAACAGAATCAGAAATTCATGGCATTCACCATTTCCAGCAGCCTACAATTTTTCAGAACTCTGTTTTTATATATATATCAAAAATCGCGGATTCATCCAGACAGAGATTTTTAGAAACTTCTGGAGCACAGCTCAACAGAATCGGCGATTCTGGAAAGTTCTTGACTACTAAAAAAACATAAACAGCAGTTTACCTACAGCATTAAACTCAAGTTAAGAGGTGGAGTCGGATACATCAATCGCATTCAATGTGGTGATTGAAATTACATGACGTGTCACAACATTGCGTATACCCAAACAGAAACAAAAATTAGGTTTTGCTTATGCAGATCGAATGCCAGTCGAAAGTAGCGTGCTGTAAGTCACTTTCATTTCATTATAAATATATTATACTTCCAATAGAATGTCTACTCGCTGCAAAATTCTTTGTTGAGAAAAGAGAACATAGTGTGCTGCAATTTTCTACTATATTTATCCTTTTTGTACAGTGCTAGTCGTAGCTGTAAACCCTTCCACCCAGGACAGAAGGCTTTTTAATGCATTGGATCTCTGCGACGATTGGCTACGATCTAACCTAGGCTTAGAGCCTTTATTAAAGAAAAAATTCAATCTCGCCATTCCAAACTTTACAACTGTGATCAAAGTGACAGATTATTCTGTCTGTTCTCTTTGGGAATGATTGTTCGGTCTGGTTATTAATAGAAGGAAAATCCTGCTCGCCAATAACAAAGTGACAGATTATTCTGTCTGTTCTCTTTGGGATTGATTGTTCGGTCGGGTTATTAATAGAAGGAAAATCCTGCTCGCCAATAACAGGTTATATTTAGCACATTCTATAAAATCTTATCTAATTATTTGGATCGACACCGAACTTGTATGAATTAATAAATATTTACAAGGTTGGGGAAGAACATTTACACTCACGGTAAAGGTCTAGGTCCCATTGGTTGAGGTCTAAATCTATTTACTAGCACAGCCACTTAACTTTTGTGTTTGTGTGGTTGGTGAACGCAGATAGGTCACAAATTAAGTGTCACCAATAAGTTACTTGTTCTCCTTCATGTGTAGTTGCACTAACTCTTAGTTACACCAATAGGTGTTTAGATATTATCTAGATTTTGGACTTCCTTAAATGGATCAACAAGATTAACCTGAGTGTAACAAGTGTAAAGTGGGAATTCATTTCATGGTCGTCGTAATCTTGTTATGCTCAAATGCATCTTGATTAAGATTTAAATAAGCTTCACTTAACGGGTGGTTAAGAAAAATGGTATGTTTATTAAATAGTATTTGTTTTTATGTTATATTAATTAGTTTAATGTTTATGTTAGTTTAATCTTTAACTTTTGTTTAACAACCATCCATCTCCACAAAACTAAGTGGTTGGATGTACCTATTGGTGTTCACCAGCCACTTTCCTTGTGGTTGTGCTAGTTATCCAAGCATGAGTTATTTATGCATCAGCTACGAGTTATCCATGCAAAGCTATCAAATATTTTTGATATTTTTTTTATAATAATGTTTACGAGTACCATAAAATCAATGTGTACAATACGGTTGTCTCGTCCTTGTGCAATCTAGCAAAAGAATAGGCTCTTGTCCACCTCAAATTCTAAAAAAAAAACTTTAAATTTAAATCAAAATCAAAACGTTTTGAATTTTAAAAATACAATATTTATTAAATAAATTATTAAAAACAAAAATATATATGATAAAATAAATGATTATATATATATATAAAGATAATATAAGTAATTTTTAGTAGTTAAGAGTATGTCTATTACTAGGTACTTAATGTATAGGAACAATATAAAATTTATGAAAGACGAGGTTTCAAAAAACAAAATTGAGTCAAGATAGAGTTGGCTTAGAGATGTCATGTTTTGACTAAATAATTAGGAATTAAAGAAAAAGTAACTTTGCATCATAATGATAATATGAAAAATATTATTACATATAAATTTAAAGAGAAATTGTGTTGCAACAAAGAATTAGAGGATAAGAGAAATACAAGATACTATAAGGAAGTGATCAATATTAATGTAAAAGGCCAAAAACAATTATCTCTTTTAACTAGCCTAAAGAGGAAGATCAACATTGCTAAAATAAGAACAAACTTTTCTTTGCTCCATAGTAAAGCACAGTACTAAACAATTTCTCAAATGTGTGCAGAGGCTTGAAGATGAAAAACACTTTCTCTTACAATGTCCTACCTAAATTCAAATCATATTGCAATGTAAAAGTGTTTATTCAAATATTTGTTACAATAACTATCTTCCTAAAGTTTTAATTAATCAAAATTATGGTGATAACATAATAATTTGTTACCTTTCTTAAAGAATGATAACCAAAGATGATCTCATTCAACATAAATATATGACATTGTCATCGTCAATATTGAATAAAATATGTTAAATAAATGTTAATAAACATTATTAGCATCATTATTATGTCCTTGCATAAGAGAGACATATAGTGAATGCTCAATTGGATTAATGATGGGCAAATTTTTAGGTGAAAACTTTGGCATTTGCAAAGTTTGATATTTTATTTCAATTTTATTAATTAATAGTGTATATTTATCTGCCCTTTGATTGGGCATGGCTAGGGTGACATTAGAGTCATGTGGTTTTTAAATGTGCGAGTTGACATTTGTCTGGTGCTCCATTGGTCGTGGCTTGAGCGGCGTCGGCCTCAACGTCTGGAGCTTGGTCCTAGGCAGTAGGATGATGCACACTATTTGTGATTGCTTAAATGAATTGGGGTTCTACCATCTGGTGCATTTTCCAGGCGGGGTTTAAGGTAATCTGTCGTATTTATTGGAAATAGTGCAACTTCGGAAGCTATTCTTATTGATTTTGGTCATGTAAACCCTTGAAAGAATCAATGTAAACCTTGGGGTCAAATCACACAAAGAAAAGAGTTATTAAATATAAATATTGTATTCTCCAAGACAAGTCGGCTTAATGGGTAAACTACCCCAAAACACTGGGCAGTCTGCCCCAGACAATGGACAGAACTGCCCCAGTTAGGTCGGCCTAGATAGGGAAAGTCAAGTCAACCCAGTAGAGGAAAAAGTCACCTTTTGAAGTGTATAAATAGAGAGTTCGACCTCTCATTTGGTCAATTCACTCAAGCAAGTTCGCTCTAGCTAAGAGAGGTTCACTATTGCATCTAGGAGACTGATTTTTGGGGTTCTCCACTATTAGAGAAGTTTCTCTCTTCTTTTCTTGGGTTTCTGCTACTACTATCTCGATGTACATCATTCTCTATTGGAAGGTGTGAGCTCGGGGGAGACAAATAGATTTGTCTATGGTTCGGAGATGGTTGTTCTTATCATCATGATTAAACGAACTACACACATTTTTGTTTCTGTGCTTTTCCATTCTTTTGGTGATTCAGGTTATGCTGCTAGAACATCAACATGGTATCAAAACAGTTCTAAAAGAAGCCATTGCTCGAAACTATGGTTTCACATTTCAGGGACTTCCCTTCTTAGTTTGGCTTGAAAAGTGCATTGGTAATTTTTCCCTAGGGAGGGCGCATCGTTTGGTGGAATAAAATTTCAGTTTCGATATTTTTCAATTTTGACCTAATTCTGCAGCTGCTGCAGTTACTGCAAAAATTAAGGTTTCAAGTTTTATGTTGTTCCCTCCACAGGTTTGGCTCGACCCTGCCTTCTCTCAACTCGCCTTGATAGGGAGCATCTATCTGTGAAGTCAGTATTGCAAGATTCCAAACTTCATTTTTGACCTAGCTCCTACTAGGATTTCTGATCCAGTTCTGCAATCAAGATGATTGGAATGAAGGTTGAAGATCGTTGATGGGCCTTCCAATTTCATTTCTTGGAAGTCTAGACTTCTTCCCATATTAGAAGAAAATGAAGATCAGAGGACTCTCATGGTTCCCACAAGGAGGTAGTGGGAGCCCACCCACAAACAATAAAATATAAGTATTTTCATTATCATTTGTCATTATTGCTCTTGTAGATCAATCTGAATGTTCATAACAGTTGTATGTGTATCTATATCAAGTAGTGTGTTATGCATGCTATGATATAGCATGTTATGTGATTGAGATTGACTAGCAGTAGGCTCGTATTGTGCATGTGTTGAGTAAGCATCCTATAGTGTTGTACAACATTTCATGAACCCTAGATGGAACTAGTCTAGGATGAAACCTCTTTCCTGACATACTAGAGCAGTGCACGCTCCTAACAATATGTTATGGTAGAGATGGTTCCATCCAGATAGTCACCAAGTATGTTTGGGATATGGATGGATGTTGTGCTGAAGCATTGGCTAAGATGCTTACATGACTGTGTGAACTATTGTCATTGAAATATGATTTAATTTCTCGTGATTATGCAATGTTGCTGACTATTTGACGAACTATGACTTTTAGGGAAAGACCATATGAATATGACCTATAAGAGAAGGATTATGGGACTTGTTCTAAAGAGCAAGTGATGGATGTATAGTCATCCAGATTAATATCTTGTTGATACTCAATATTTGAGAGAGAGCATAATTCTCAAAATTGACTCTCAAGATCAAATGGCGGGGTGGCTTTCAGAGGGAGCCAGCAGATCCAATAGGTTCTGTAGATCCGATGGATCTAGTTGATCCAGTAGATCCGACAGATGTTCCTAGAGATCTTGCTATTGGAAGGAAGAGGCCTATTTGGGCTCGACAAACTTTAGAGGATGCAGAAAATCATGTTGCTCCCTTAGGTACATTCAAGGAGAGAAAGAAACCTCAAAGATATTTAGGATACATTGCACTAATGTCCCACATTATTGATTCTGGGCCCTCCAGTTACGAGGAGGATTCCAACCATAAAGTTTGGAAATATGCTATCCATCATCAAGAAAGGCGTATGGGAAGTTGTGCCGAGACCTGAAGGGAAGTCATTCATGACTTTCAAGTGGATCTATAAGATTAAGCATGCAACAGAAGAGAGCATTGAGAAGCACAAAGAGAGATTTGTGGCTAGATTATTCTCTCAGAAGACGAAGTTAGCTATGATGAGACATTTTCTGTAGTTGCATGATACACGACCATCAGATCAATCATAGCTCTAGCTTCAGCTATGGGATGGAAGTTACATTAGATGGATGTTAAAACTTCTTTCCTCAACGGAGTAATTGAGGAATAAGTCTACATCGAACAACCAGAGGGTTTTGAGATTCATGAGAAGGAATCCCATGTGTGCAGACTGAAGAAGGCCTTGTATGGCCTCAAGCAGGAACCACGAGCATGGTATGCCAGGATTAATGGATACTTGGTGACCTTGGGATTCACCAAGAGTGAGGCAGACTCCAACCTTTACTACAAGGTTGAGGATGGCAGACCATTGATATTAGTACTGTACGTTGATGATTTGTTTCTCACAGGAGATGACAAACTTACTGAATGGTGCAATAAGATGCTATCCTCTGAGTTAGAGATGAAGGATCTTGGTCCAATGCATTACTTCTTAGGTTTGGAGGTGTGGCAGAGATAGGATGAGATTTTCCTCAACCAAGGAAAATATACCGTTGATATCTTGAAGAGATTTGGTATGATAGAAAGTAAGTCCATGAACACACCTATGGAGATAAACCTTAAGAAGTTGAGTGACTCAGCTTCCAAGTCAGAATTGATAGATCCTACCATGTACAGACAGTTGATCGATTCACTGATGTATCTAGTTAACACTAGATCAGATATTAGCTTTGCAGTGAGTGCTCTTAGTTAGTTTATGTGTGAACCAAGACAGGTACATTGGGTTTCCATGAAGCATGTGCTAAGATATTTACATGGCACTGTAAAATAAGGACTAAGATATGATTCTAGGAGTGATATGATATTGTATGGATATACAAATTATGATTGGGCAGGAATTGTTGTGGACAGGAAGAGCACCTCCGGGTGTTGTTTCAGTTTGGGTTCTGCAGTGATTTCCTGGTGCAGTAGGAAGAAGCCCTCGTAGCATTGAGCGCAGCAGAAGCAGAGTATATTGCAGCAAATGTTGTAGCATGAGAATCAGTATGGATTCGGAATCTCTTTGCAGGATTGTCCAGGAAGACACTTGAGCATACTATGATTCACTATGACAATCAAAATTTGTGTGAAGCTTTCAGTGAATCTTGTATCTCATGACAGATCAAAGCATGTGGAGATCAAGTACCACTATATCAGAGATATGGTACAGAGAGGAGTAGTTCAGCTCTAATATATCCCGATGGATGAACAATTCTAGACATTCTCACCAAGCCTCTTTCCAGAGTGAAGTTTGCGTACTTCTGTGAAAGACTTGGAGTATTAGAGAATGCTTCCCTTAGTGAGAGAGAGTGCTCATAGTCCAGGATAGGCAGTCCTTGTAGACCAACAATGAACTATGTTCAGGATAGGCGGTCCTTTGTAGACTGAAAAATGAACTCATTCCAGTTAGGACAGGCGGTCCTTGTAGACTGATAATGATTTTAGTCCAGTTAGAATAGTCGGTCCTCGTAGACCGACAAGGAGTTCAGTCTAGGTGGGATAGGAGAACTCTGTTCAGGACAGGAGGTCCTTTGTAGACCAAAAAAGAACTCATTCCAATTAGGATAGGCAGTCCTTTTAGACCGATAATTAGTTCAATCTAGTTAGAACAGGTGGTCCTCGTAGACCGACAAGGAGTTCAGTCCAGTTAGGACAGGTGGTACCTGTAGACCATGATGAGCTTAGTCCAATTAGGAATGTTGTTCCTGTGTGGAGAGGACTCTTGTATAGACTATAATTAGATCCATATGTAGGATGTCTTCCTATATAGACGATGTTGACCCTTTCTTATGATGAAGCTGGTACCTCTACTTGTCCAGGTTCTCAACCAGGTATGGGAGGATCCCATCTCCCATTGGTAGTAAAGACAGACAGGTAGTAGAAGGTCATGTGAATCTTATAAGGATATCTCTCAGACATACAGATAGGATGGAGAGACCACTGCATTCTCCATATCACTCTAGGATAGAGTTAGGAAATCTCTCATTCATCCTGGGATGGGATGGAGAGGTTAGTGCATATAGGCACGTTGTTCTTGTGCATGTTCCCTGATGGGCTAGGTTGAGCTGAGGCACATTGTATTGGACTCTCCAATAGACAGTGCAGAGCTGTTGAGCTAAGGCATGAGTGACTCCCCTATGGATAGGGAAAAGTCGTGGATCTAGTGCATGTTCTCCGATTGACTAGATTGAGCTAATGGACGAAGATTGATTTGTTATCACTTCTCAACGAACTGAGATTGTGTTGGAAGAACTTTCTTATGATATAGAGAGGTTAGATATAATCGTGATGTACAGATGATATCTAGATATGTTCCAGTATGATATTACCAATGATGCCTCCCTGGCTAAGAGGGATCGTTGGAGTAGTAGCTGTGTGAGGTGTCACCTCATAGGTCAACCCAAGAAAGAATAAAATTAGAATACTATGTCTGAAGAATACCTTCCTTGTTGAGAGGGAGTGTTGGAAATAGTGCAACTTTGGAAGCTATTCTTATTTATTTTGATCATGTAAAACCCTTAAAAGAATCAATGCAAACCTTGGGGTGAAATCACACAAAGAAAATATGTATTAAATATAAAACTTGTATTCCCCAAGACAAGTCGGCTCAGTGGGTAAACTGCCCCAAAACAATGGGAAGTCTGCCCTAAACAATGGGAAAAACTACCCCAGTTAGGTCTTCCCAGTTAGGGTAAGTCAGGTCAGCCCAATAAGGGAAAAATTCACTTTTTGAAGTGTATAAATAGAGATTTCGACCTCTCATTTGGTCAATTCACTCAAGCAAGTTCACTCTAGCTAAGAGAGGTTCGCTACTGCAGCTAGGAGACTGATTTTTGGGGTTCTCCACTATTGGAGAAGTTTCTCTCTTGTTTTCTTGGGTTTGCGCTACTACTAGCTGGACGTACATCGTTATCTATTGGAAGGTGTGAGCTCGAGGGAGACAAATACATTTGTCTATGTTTGGGAGATGATTGTTCTTATCATCATGGTTAAACGAGCTCCACACATTTTTGTTTCTGTGCTTTCCATTCTTTTGGTGATCTAGGTTATGATGCTAGAACATCAACAATATTGTTTTATTTTTTTATTTTTTTTTAAATTTTCATTTTTGTTGCAATCTTATGGTGTTTGGTTGGTTGCGTACATGAAGACACCATGGGGGATTCACCTTGTTGACCAATATCTTATCATGTACATTCATAAAAGTGGGTTTTAAATTGTGAAAAATAAGGTCAATATATTGTAGGTATTGGAGGGGGGAGGAGTAGGCTATGGGGGTTTTATACGTATTGGCAGGGTATGTAGTAAAAATAGGGTTTTTCAATTGGAAATATGTATTGGGAGGGGGGATCAACAAAAGGATTTTGATAGGTATTTATCAACATCTATTGAAATTAAGGGTATTCTTTAACATCTCGTGAATGAAGGCGCTATGACATAGTTTCACTAGTGAATACACCATGGCAGATGCCAAACTTGGTCTTTGTAGCCAAGGAACACCGCGGTGATGTGTGTAAATTCAGGTTGTTTAATTGTTCGTGTGGTGGGTTTGCAGGTGAGTTTATTCCATTTAATGTTGGTTGGGCATGAGATATTTATGCAGGAGCATCTGTTGGGGACCATCAAGGTGACCAACAAAGGAAAAATCCATAGCAGATCATGGCCGTTTGCGGCTATGGGAAGTATGGAGATGCATGCCACGATGGAGGGCCTCCAACGACCGAGATTAATCCCCCAAAATGATCACATCCATTGGAGGGGAGGAAGTATTTTTGGATGCACGTGAAGAATAAACCCACCAATAGCCAAGATGAAGTTGATTGGGAATGCGCTAATGGCACAGATTAAATCTGGAAAATTACATAAATTTTGGATTTTGACGTTTAAATTATCTCGTGAATAGTTTTGCGGCAAATAAAGGATGGGTTAAATTTTATATATGGCCATAGATGAAGGAGTTGTGTGGCACCCTTTCGGTCAAGCTCGCTCCATTTTCCTTCAGACCATAACAACCCCATTAAATAATTAAAAGAGGTTAGCGATTTTTTCTATGGTTAATTAAAAAAAAAACATTAATGTGAAGAGATTTTTGGAGAACTTCAAAAAAGAAGCTGGGAGAAGAAGATAGTGAAAAGGGGCATATGATTTTTTCCATCGAGGGGGAAAAAATCCAATGGAGAGAAAATAAGGAAGGCCGGGTAGCCAAAAGATATTTAAAAATTTTATGGGTTCAAATATTTTCAATGAATGTAAGCCCTACCTGAGATTGAGACCAAGAGGGTGGATTAAATTTTTAATTTCCATTGTAATTGTGATAATTACAATTTTCCCCAAGCCTCTAGACAAAGATTGTAATTTTTGCGTTTAATAAAAAGAAGTGCATTTTAATTAGCTTCCTATGTTTAAATATAATTTTTGACGTGTTAATTTAAGTTGTGCATTCTTATATTTGCATCTCTTTGGAGTTCTAGTGTGTTTGAACCCTGCAGGTCTGTAGCAGGTTTGGTATCAAAGCAGGAGTGCCCTGCTAAAGGGAACAATTCGAGCTAGGAGAAGAGATGGGTAGAATTGTTCCATAGGATTTTATAGTTCCAACAAGGGAGTTTGTTGGGTAGAACTATAAGGAAAATAATATGTGTAGAGGAAATAATGGAAAATAGAGGAGCATTTCATGTGAATTGGAGAGACATAAGGCGACATGGTGGTGCTACAGATGATGTAACTCAAGCATTGATAGCTATCCAGGAAATATTGGAAGCCAATATAGAAACAGTTCAGAGGAGAGGAGTTGCCGTTGAAGCTCACAATGTGAGTGATGAAGAAGTGGAAGCTGAGAACCCACATGAAGAAGCTGAGGAAGTTGAAGGCACATAAGAAAGAATTATTAAGGCCTTGACATATTTGAGGGAAAACCCAAAATGGAAACACCTACCTATTTAAAGAGCTTGAACCTAGAAGATTTTATTGATTGGGTTAGAGATATGGAAAAAAAAATTGACATGGAGTAGATTGAGGACCCTAAAAGAGTGAATATGGCTTGCATGAAGTAGAAAGGAAATGCATCCTTATGGTGGGATATTGTACAGCTTGAAAGATAGAGAAAAGGGAAAGGAAAAATCAGGAATTGGGATAGAATGGTAGTTAAATTAAAAGGTAAATTTATTCCTATTGATTATACTTTAAATTTATATTGAAAGCTATTGAAACTTAGGCAAAAATAATTTATTGTTAAGGAGTACAAAGAGGAATTCTATAGGCTATCTATTAGAATTGAGCATAGTGATGAAGGGAAAGAAGTTGTAGCAAGGTATATTAATGGACTAAGATATGTTGGATACAAGATTAATTGAGCATTGTACATATTTGGACAGTGGACGAAGCATACCAGCTTGCTTTAAAATCATAAGAGAAACTATCTAGGAATAATTGAAGTTCCAGAGGAAAAGAATCTATCAGAGGCAGGGGAAGAAACATCTCAGGAAGAGGACAGAGGAGTGGAACTAAGGTAGAAGAAAGTAGCAGTGAAAAGGAAGCAACCCAAGAATTTAGAAAAAGTAATGAGTCCTATAGGGGCATAGGGATTTATAGAGGAAATACAAACCCTAGAGGTAGATGAGCTACGAGGTCACCAGTGATTTGATACAAGTATCAAACACCAGGTATTAATGTCTATGAATGCCCTAAAAGTATACACACTACAAGGAGACCAGAGAATAGAACCCATGTTGCTCAAGGAGCTTAAACCACAATTGGATCTATAGCTAGGGATAATATGGAAGGAGCTAAACAGGAAGTTGGAGAGAGCTTGATGCTCAAAAGAATCATATTAAATCTAGGAAAAAGTCCATGATAAAAGAATTGTACCAAAGGAAGTCCATCTTCAGGACTAGGTGAAAAATTGGAGGTAAGTGTTGTTCTTTAATTATATATGGAGGGAGTACTGAAAATCTAGTGTCAATAGAAGCTATAGAGAAATTAAAATTTAATTGCAGACCACAGCCTCAAGCTTATAGAGTATCATGGTTGCAAAAGGGGCACCATGACACTATTTACCAACATTGTTTAATTAATATTACGATTGGAAACTATCATGACAATGTGCTATGTGATGTAGTACTGATGGATGCTTGTCATCTGCTACTAGGTAAGCCTTGGCAGTATGATAGAAAAATTATGTATGATGGTTTAAGAATACTTTTCTGATTGAAAAGAATGGAAGACCAACTTTGATGATGCCTTTAAAGGATGAAAAAGGAGAAAGAAACAATAACAGTCATTATCGTGATAGGAGGATAATGTTATGTTCAGGAAAAAAATTTCTAAAAGAAGAGAGAAAGGTAAATTCTTGTTTTGTTGTCATACATAAAGGTTTCAGTTTAGATGAAAAGAGGGCTAATATTCCAATAGAAGTGAAGGGAATGTTATTTGAATTTAAGGACATCATTTCAGAAGAGATTCCAAAAGGATTTCCACCTATGAGAAGCATTTCTCATCAAATTGACATCATTCTTGGATCTAATTTTCCAAACAAAGTACCACACAGAATGACACCAACTGAAACGAAAAGTTAAATAGGAAAGTGGATGAGCTGTTGGAAGAGGATTGATCAAGGAGAGCTTGATCCCATGTGCAATACCTGATGTACTTGCAACTAATAAAGGGGGAGAATGGAGAATGTATATTGATTCTAGATCCATTAATAGGATAACCATAGGGTATAGGTGGTTTACTTAGATGACATTATGATTTTCAGCAAGACAAAAGACGAGCATCTTAAATAGTTGAGACATGTATTAGAAATGCTGAAACAAGAGAAATTGCTCATAAATCTGCAAAAGTGTAATTTCATGAAGGAGGATTTAGTATTTCTTGGGTTTGTCATTTCCCAAGAAGGCTTAAAAATCGATCCTAAAAAGGTGAAAGCAATATTAGAATGGCATGTTACTAAGAGTACATTTGAAGTGTGAAGTTTCCATGGATTGAATAGCTTTTATAAGAATTTTATAAAGAATTTTAGTGGCATATGTGCGCCATTGACCACTAGCATGAAGAAAGGAGAATTTAAATGGATTTCTTCTACACAAAGGGGATTTGAACTATCAAAGGAGAATGTTATTGATATACCAGTTTGGCCTTTCCATACTTAGACAAAGTCTTCTAGGTTGATTGTGATACTAATGGAACAGCTATTGGAGAAGTACTGAGTCAAGACAGAAGACCAATTGCTTTCTTTAGTTAGAAGTTAAATGAATCCAAACATAAATATTATGTTTATGACCAATAATTCTATGCTATTATTCAGGCATTAAAGAAGTGGATACATTACTTGCTGCCCATATAATTTTTTCTTTACACCGACCATCAAGCATTAAGATATTTGAACAACCACTCTAAATTGAGTCAAAGACACATGAGATGGGTTGATTTTATGCAAATTTATACCTGTGTATTGAAGCATAGGTCAGGAAAATCAAATAGAGTGGCAGATTCTTTGAGTAGGAGATCAATCTTATTTTCTACTATGACATTGGAAGTCATAGGCTTGGATGAGATGAAGAATTTATATGAAGAAGATACATATTTTGTTGAGGCTTGGAGAGCATCCAAAGAGCCATGGAGTTGTGATAGAACTCCATATTTTAGATTTCTTCATTTAGGAATGATTTCTCTTTAAGAATCATCAATTGTGTATTCCAATAGGATCTATGAGAGACAATCTGATTAGGGATTTGCATAATGGAGGTTTAAGCAGACATTTTGGAATGGACAAAACTAGAGCATTAGTGGAGGAGCACTACTATTAGCCAAGAATGGCTAAAGATGTCAAGAAATGGGTTTCACATTGTAGAATTTCCAACATGCAAAGGGAAAGAGTCAAAATATTGGGTTGTATAGACCATTGCCAATATTGAAAGCACCATGGGAAGATATCATCATAGACTTTATGTTGGGATTGCCAAGAACTCAATGAGGTAATGATTCCATTTTTGTTGTTGTAGACAAATTTTTAGAAATGGCACATTTTATTCCTTGTAAGAAGACTAATGACGCTACAAGCATAGCCATTTTTTTTCTTTAAATAAATTGTTAGACTACATCGATTGCCTAGAAGCATAACCTCTGACAAGGATAGCAAGTTCATTGGACACTTTTGGATAACCTTGTGGAAGAAACTGGATACTAAATTGCAGTTTAGCTCTTCCTATCATCCACAAACCGATGGGAAAACTAAATTTGTCAACAGGAATCTTGTAAATCTACAGAGATGTTTAATAGGTGAAAGACCAAGACAATGGGACGTAGTGCTTGCACAAGTTGAATTTGCATATAATGATTCATTTAATCGATCTATAGGAAAAATTACATTTCATATTGTTAATGGAAAGTCCCCAAGGGGAGTCTTAGACTTGGCACAATTGCCAAAGAAAATCCATAAGAGTGCCGATGTTGAATGTTTTGCAGAACACATGAAAGAAGTTCATGAACAAGTATATAAGCAATTGCATAAAAGAAACCATCAATACAAGCAGAAGGCTAAGGTGAAAATAAGGCTCAAATTTTTGAGGAAGGAGACTTAGCATTAGCACATTTGAGGAAAGAAAAGTTCCCAAGGGGAACGCATACCAAAGTAAGAATGAATAAAATTGGCCCATGTAAAATTGTGAAGAAATTTTTTTATAATGCCTATGTTTTAGAACTACCAACAAAATTGGTCATTTCACCCATTTACATTGTTGATTTATATATGTACCACGAAGGATTAGCTAAAGAGGATGATGATTGTATTTTTGATTGGAAGGAACAAATTCATGAGCGTGAAAAGGAAGAAGTTGCAGAGATTTTAGATGAAAGAACAGTGGGAAGAATGAGAATCCAGAAGATAAAGGAGTACATAGTTCGTTGGAAAGACAAAGGATTGGAAGATGTCACCCGGATCTCAAAAGTTGAGATGGAACATGTTACACAACCCACCCACAACAGTAGCAATGATGTTTTGAACAATAGTTCATTTTTCTTATTACTGGATGAATTTGATGTAAGAGCATTCATAGAGGACCAGCAAGGTGACCAGAAAAGGAAAAATCCAGAGTAGATCATGGTCATCCATGGCTATGGGAATTATGGAAATGCACGCCAAGATGGAGGGCCAAGTTCAATGACTAACATTAATCCCCCAAAATTATTGCATCCATTAGAGGGGAGTTTGGATTTTGGGATACACGTGAGGCACAAACCCACCAATACCCAAGATGAAGTGGATTGGGCATGCGCCAATGGCCCAGATTAAATCTTTAAAAATTACATAATTTTTGGATTTTGACATTTAAATTATCCTGTGAATAGTTTTACAGCAAATCAAAGTTGGGTTAAATCTCAGATTTGGCCATCAATCAAGGGGGTGCATGGCACCCTTTGGGTGAAGCCTACTCCATTTTCCTTGAGAACATAAAAACCACATTAAATAATTAAAAGAGGCTAGTAATTTTGCATATGGTCAGTTAAAAGAAAAATATTAATGTGAAGAGAATAACTAGAAAATATTTCAAGCTAGTTTCGAATATCAGTCCAGAGGAGGTAAATATGGTGAATCTGAACCGTGGAGGAATTTGTATTCCCCTACCATTTTATCATAGTTCGGGACTTTGGAATTGAGAAAAATGTTCAATTTTTCTCTTGGTTTGATCACACTCTGTATACAAGGCATGACATGGAAAGAATATAGGGTTCTAATGTTTTATCCTTATTAGGATTCATAAGTCATAATTGAAAGTCAGATGGGTACCTTAAAAATATATCTATTTTCATTCGATAATGACCACCTTCTTGCTAAAGATATAAATAGGAATTTTACATCCATATGTTGCAAAAAAACTACTAGAAACCATCTCCACGAGCCTTCATGAAAGATTATTTAGCCTCCTACTTCATATGCATGAGGACATGCCAATTCTTGAGTGTGGGGGAGATGGATATGTCCCTTCCAGTTCAAATTCTTGCAACAAGATGTTACGGCAAGTCAACATCATCAGTACATTTTATGAGCATCGATTCCTCCCATCTACTTAAAAGCATTATCATAGTTTTCACAAGGTGAGGAGGCAGGATATAATTTCTACTATCAGCATTGGAAATTTTTGTTAAGAAATCATGTAGCTGCATATTTGGTGTAATTATGATACTTGATCAAAATCTGCTACAAATACTGATTAATTGAGGTCATGCTATCATACTGAGGTTGATGTGTCCATTGCACGAGAATCTGTCCAAGCTGTTAAAAATGGCATTGCAGCAATATGATGTCAACTTTATTGTTGGGAATGTTACTAGCATTTTTTGCAGACTTTATAATCAGCATTGGTTACAATGACAAATTCAAAGATTATCAAAGTTTTAACATAAGGGAGGATGGAAAATTAGGACCAATGTTTAGACAATTCCAATGTTCGGATTCAAGCTGCTATTAAAGAAGGGAATGAATAGATCTGAAAATTCTAGCTAGATCACATCCTTCTTTGAGATCATCAGTGAGAATTGTTTTGGAGATTGTTATTATTATATGCTACAATATCACTATTAAGAGTGGATGCAGGAAGTAATTAAAGGATCTCTTGGTGAAGCACTCATGGCCACTATTGAACATCATCCCCATAAGCCTTCATGAAGAATACTCATCCCCCTACTTTACATGCATGAGGGAAATCCAGGTCTCAATTGTGGAGGGAGACAACATCCTCGGAGCTAAAGGAGCATGTAAGATCAGCATGGAATTAGTCCTATGGAAAACAGTGGTTTGAATTATTGCAATGAAGATTGAAGGCAGATGAAGGGCAGAAACTGATTTGTTCATATATCGCAAATAGAGAATTAGAAGGACATGAAAATTGGATAGAAAATGAACTAAGGTAATATGAATAAACTCTGAAATTTCCAAGTCAAACCGGTTCATATTTTTCAAAAAATGAGCCATCATCACCTAAAACCATTTTGTGTTTTTCTTGAAAACCGTGAATTGGGTTTTGTTCAAAATTTGTGTGATGGTGCATCATGATGATCCTAATATGATCACCAAAAATAATCCCAACCCAATGTTTCATTTCGGATAAATATGACAATTATCAGACTGCCTGAAGCAACTACCGGAATTTGCTACTCTGGTATCTCACCTATGTTGGAAAATTGTGTGTTAGCTACCAGACTACCTGGAGGTTGATTTTTATATGAGAATATTCCTAAAATAATATATACCACTTGGAGGGTGATGCATATTTCCAAGGCATGCTTTGAAACTCTCCAGATAATAAAAACATCAAGCTATGTGCCCATGAGAAGATAGGAATTGAAAGCATATTTTTACTATGGGAACTCCAACTTCTGCTAGCCATTGAAATTCCCGTAGCAACTTGTCAAGTTATGAAAGCGATGAATTCTTTAATTTATTGGAAGATTGGGTTGAGGTATTGATGGCTTTATATGTTATAATAATCCCTTGAAACAATATTTTTGTATCATCCTTTGAAGATCCTAGACATGATGACCTTAAGATTGTTTAGGAAGAGACCTCACTATTAAATCATCCCGCACAAATATACCTTAAAGATTGATTTTGAAGGAGTTTATTTGCAGAGTTTTCGTCCTTCCCAAATCACTTCCAATATTCAATCTTGGTAGTACATTCAACATTATATTTTCTATAAGTTTCATACATATCCTCAACAAGCATGCACCAAATTTCTTGTCCCTGCTCTAACTCACAGCAAAGGAAGGAATGGGTAGGATTGCTTAGTGATGAGGCCTAATGACTGTGCATTATTTATCTCTTCATCTCATAAGGATCAATTCCATGAATTTCATCCATGCATTTGTTCATATTTTCTTCAATATTGCTATTGTCCCTTGTTTTCATAACTAGCAAATGATTCATATCCAAACTAAGGGGATTATGTCTATTGTATTCCATCTCTTTGTATTTAGTTTGGATATATATATATGGGAAGCAAGATGTATTAGTGTAAAATATTGTGCATCATTGGAGAATGCATGTCACTCTTTTCTCTAATTCATTAATAAAGATACAAGCAACACTCCAAACCTTCAGTTTAGCAATGCATTGTGTAGGAGGAAATCAAGTTGGTTTCTAGAGAGTATCATGAATATTTAGTTCATTGCATATTTAGTCCTCTTCCTTCAATATTCAGCAGCATGAAATTCAAGTTATGAGACCTCTTATTCATGTCATAGCATTGGGTGTTATTATTTATCATTGTATCAGATTATCTTTTCAAAATGACATGGCCATCCTCGACAAAGAGTTGTCATTATCAACATAATTATTTTATCCATCCATAGAAGCAGAAATGGTCTTGACATCTTCAAAGTTCTGGTGGCCTTTCTTTCATCTAGAAGCATCAAAGAGAGTATAGTATCAAATCCTTCAGACCTTCAAGTTCATATCAGCCTTCCAGAGTATCAGTTACATCTTTAGCACCATGCACATCTCCAGCCAACAATAGTTCAAGTTCTTACAGCAGCATCAACATATTTGTACAACCATTCATCAACATAACTTCAACCCTTATGATTAGCACACCAGAGTTATCCCAAAGCATTTGTCTTCAAGTCATATTATACTCATGGAAGTTAAAGTTGGGTAAGCAATGTCTTTATCTAAGTATTCATCTAATGTGGGAATCCATTTTTATTAAAATTCTTGAAGCTCTCTACCATTTCTACATTTCCTTCACTCCATCTCCATTCACTCATCATCATCCATCTCCCTATTCCATTGAAATTCAAACAAACCCATTTCCATGTGACAGTATTTCCTATGTATCATAGTTGCATGAGGACATGCAATTACTTGAGTGTGGGGGAGATGTTGGACCTCAAAAATGACACATTTTATGATGCCATTTAGTCATTCTTCACTCTCTCTATCGTTTCACTTTCATACCTTTCATCATTCATATTCCTGTAATTAACCATTTCTACCCTATATGAGCTTCATGTGATATGTGTGCGCTAAAATGACTAATTTCCCATGTTATGATGATTGCTCAGGGTAGAAATTGTGACTCCTAACTTACTTCTAGAATTGAAGCAAGATACTCATCATTTCAACAGTGGGTTACCTGAACTTGTCAGTATGGTAGTCATCTCTTTGTTACAAAAATTCATGTGTCTACGGGAACTTGCCAGTCTAGTAGTCAAACTTTCCATGTCATTTTTTAACAGCTGAAGGCGAATCTTGGAAAAATAAAACATGGGTTTTTCTCAAGATGGGGTCATTTAGTTGATTCGAAGAAACTCTTCGAAAAACCTTGATTTGATGGGTGATTTGGCATGATCTTTAAAACTAGTCATTTTGGAAATTTCTTGCAATTCCAATAGTGCACTTATCATTCTAGCAATTAAGCAGTTTGACCAAGTAACAACCCACGTACAAGAATTTGGTTGCATGGATCTTATGTCTCATGATGGTGTTACACTATTTTGATCATGAATCAATATTTATATAAGGTCAAGATGAGTTTGTTTTGAATATACACATTTAGAAGATTTGTTGGTTATGAGATCCACTCATTTTTTATCTAACTGTATCTTAATGTAACCTATTCTCCATTGAACCAAATGTATAAATATGAGATGTATCATTCAGATATGAACAAGTTAGATGTTGGAGGTTAGAGAGTGAGATATTGGAGAAATATCATTGTACGCTTTGTAATATTTTGATGTTGGAATAAAGAATATTGTTCTTGCACATTATACTCTAGTGTTGTATTCCTCCTTGGCAGTGTATGCTAAGGGAGGAAGGGCCCCCTCTCTATGTTATACATTTTCCAATTAGTTTACTTTTTGTCATGTTATTTTAGAATTTGTTCATTCCATTTCATTTCCATTTATTTATTCTCTTATGTTTACATTCGCAAGCAGTTTACATTTCCAGTAGTGTGGTTTGAGGGATCCCTTGGTGTCCCTAGATATTGAGAATTCATTAACCCAAGAGTCCAAGAAGTGTTTCGAAATATCACAGGGCCTAAACCTAAGACCTCTCAATGACCTAGTTTTAATTTCTTGCAAAGTGTGGTTTTATTTACCTTACTATGTGATTTACTTTGTATCCTACTTGATTTGGATATCGAAGGTGTGGTTGTTGCTTGGACACTGATAATGTTCACTGTTTGACATACGCACAGTGAATCTAAACCAACCTTCCTAATACCTCATTGAGTAGGCTAGATAGTGTTCCTAGTTAGAGTGACCAATTGAGTCCTGATTCTGCATATACTTTGAATGACACATCATCAGTTTACTGACCCTGGTTGATAATTTATGTGAGGTAAAAAAATCAATTATTTTTCCCAACACTGAGTTACATGAGACACAGGTATAACATCCGGATTTATTGGATTTGGGTATGATTAAACCCATTATTTCTCCTTGGGGTGAGTCGATAATTTATGTAAAGAAGAAGGATGGTTCTCTATGATTGTGTATTGATTACATGCAATTGAACTGGGTGACAATAAGAAATTAGTATCCTTTACATCAGATTGATGATATTTTTTATTAGATAAAAGGAGATATTGTGTTTTATAAGATTGATTTATAATTTGGGTGCCATCAGTTAAGAGTAAGGGATGAAGATATCCCAAAGACTGCTTTTCAAACTTGCTTTGGGCATTAGGAATTTGTAGTGGTGCATTTTGGGTTAACCAATTCCCTTGGCTTATTCATGAGCCTAATGAAGGATGTCTTTAGGAAATACTTGGATAAGTTTGTACAGGTGTTTCTCAATGATATTATAATTTATTCTAAGAATCCTGAGGAGCATGAGGAAAATTCGAGACTAGATTTACAATGTTTGAGGGAGAACAAGATATAAACCAAGTTGTCAAAATATTCTTTTTTCCAATCAAAAATTCACTATTTGGGTCATATCATTTCTAGTGACTGCATTGCAGTAGATCCTACAAAGATCAAATCTATCATTGAATGTCCAACACCAATAAATGTGCATGAGGTATGTATTTTTATGGGTATGGGTGGCTACTATAGAATATTTATGGAGGGGTTTTCAAAAATTACTAACCCAATCACTTCTTTGATCAAGAAAGGAATGGGGTTTTTCTGGACTAAGGAGTGTGACCAATATTTTGCTAAGCTTAAGTAGTTTTTGACTTCAGCTCCAATATTGGACGTTCTTGATATGGATTGGCCTTTTGTGGTATGTACATATTCATCTAAAGCAATATTGGGTTTTGTGCTTTCCTAGTATGGGAGGGTGATCACATATGCTTCTAGGATGTTAAGGAACCATGAGAAAGACTATGTAACTCATGAATTGGAGTTGGAAGCAGTATTCCATGCTCTAAGGTTGTGGAGGAATTATCTTGTGGGTCAAATATTTGAACTAAAAATGGATAATGGTGGGTTGCAGCATATCTTCTTCTCTCGGAAGGATTTGAATGCAAGACAAAGACATTGGTCGAAAATTCTAAGTGAGTATGAATTTAGTATTACCTATATCAAAGGAACTTTGAACATAGTGGTTGAAGCACTAAGTTGAAAGCCTTGTATTTTTTCTATAATTCCTTTAAAATTGGATAAAAGGGGGCATATTTTAAACGCACAAAAGGATGATAGTTGGTGTTCAAAAGAGAGAGTTGTGTTGTGTGGTCAACGATATTGGAAACCCAATTTGGAGAGGTGTTATTATGATGATGATAGGTTGGTAAGATTCTTGAACAGAATCTATGTTCCACAAGGGGAAAGTCTCTGTGAGATGATTTTGAAGGAAGATCACCATTCCTTGTATGCATCCCATCTTGGGGTCAAAAAAAGCTATTTTGATTTGAAATTCAATTTCTTTTGGTCTGGCATGAAAAAAGATGTAACTCTTTTTGTGGCTAAATGTTTGGAATGTCAACTTGTAAAGGTTGAGCATCATCATCTGGAAGGATTATTGCAGCCTCGTGGCATTCCCATGTATAAATGGGAAGTCATATAAATGGATTTCATAGTAGAGTTACCATTAACTGCCAAAAAACACAACTACATCCTAGTAGTCGTGGATAAACTTACTAAAAGTGCTCATTTCATTCCAATTAAGGAGATTGTTATGGAAAAAATTGCACAAGTTCACTCTTCCACTTGGTGAGGGGCTAAGCCTTGTAGGTTGCTGCAAGGCCTAATTCCTTGGAGCCCCTTTGATGGTGGTTGGTATTCCTCCAATTGATCCTGCAACAGATTATTAGTTTAGTTCACATCCAAACATGAAAATGTTGATGAAAATAAAATGAAATATATGGGGGAAAGATGCAAAATCCAACAACAACCAAAGGTATTCTAAACCACTCTTGTATTGCCCAATGGAATAGTTTTACAACACCTAGGAGGTGAAGGATTCAAGGGAAGCCAACAATATCCCTTATAGAGTCCTTTCTTTTCCAAACTAAATGCTAAGTAGATGGAATAACAATGGAGAGAAACACTTGCCCCTTGATGGTAGGTGGCAAGCAAGCTTGGAAATGATCACAATGGTAGGAAATGGTGGGCTATGAGGAAGCTCCAACCCAAATCCAGCAGCATAACCTTGCTCTAATTTCTCTCTATAAAATGCATGCCAATGGATTTCTTTAATAGTCCAAGAGGTGGCCAACAAACAACTAGATCCAAATGTGAACTCTCCTCCTTCATGAACTAGTTCCAAGGTACACAAGGGGGGGTGATTAATTCCATCAAGTGTGTGAGGAGTTGAATTGGGATATTTGGGGAGGATTGAGTCTTCAATGCAACGTTGGAAGTAAGATGTCCCACTATTTTGATAGTAGCATGGCTATAGAAGGAAAATCCGAGCGGGTGTAGCGCGGGCATTATTCAGATAACCTGTGCTATAGTGTGGGTAACCTATGTAATACCCGCGCTACCCTTTGTTTTGACTATTTCTGGGAACTTGTGGACTCATATTGTGCTTTGGATCTGTTGAGGATGCATGTGGTGAGATGCATTATTTACCTTCATGATTCTTTACTAGATGAATTTCCGAAATGTTGCATGTGTGCGATTTTGAGGCATTAACAGATGCCCCCCTGATGTATGAGGTTCGGAGGGTATTGCAGATTCGATAATGCATCATGTTTCTTGTTATTTCTCTCCTATTATGTAGAACGAAGCATGTATGGACAAAGTAAGGTCTCCCATGGGGGAAGATTGTTGGTGACGACCGTTGGAGCTGGAATAAAGAATATTTTTTATACAAATGAGGCAGACATACCCATGCTCATGAAATGTTGTCAATGTGATTACAATGAGAGAGGACCAAGGTGTCAACTCCACTATCCTACTAGTACATGGATGAAGGTGGCTTCGATTCATGTTATATTAAATTCCCCAAGGACCACTATGGAATATTGAATAAGTGGGACTGTTGGTGACCATGATGAACCCACTGTAGTGGTGAACCAAACTAGTATGTAAATATTCCTGAGGGATTTACCATACAAAATAGATTGCTATCATCATTTCCAAATGTGAACACTGCTACCTTCAAAAGTACATCTCCCCCTGCTGCGATGATGTGTTGACGTTGAGCATAGGGGAAACCACCTAGTTAGGGAGCACTAATGACTCTCCCTACTAAGTTCGAGGTGATCCCTTAAAATGATTGAAAGGGATCCCAAGGTACAATTGCAACTACTGCAACTCTCGGAATATAATGTTTTGACGTCAACAATAGTTGAAGTACATGATAGGATGAGAGTCCTTATATCCTAAGAATTGGGATCATATTGTAATCAACTATTGGATGGACAGACCTGAAACAAGACTAGTTGATAAGCGTGGGGCTCATAACTTCCTTTGATCTATGTAACCATGGGGGAGTGAGGATGGCATATTTGCTTTCAAGACGGTACATGTTGAAATGGATGGAGACAAACTGCAAATGAAAGGGGTTTTGATGGAGACACAAATGAAGGGTAATGGCTACTGGAAAAACAAATATAGTTGAACATATGGAGACTCAAATACATTGATCAAAGGAGACCATGGGTTGTTGCCAATTAAATAATATGGTGCGCAATATGAAGTGATGCGGGAACTGTTTCTACGTAAAGAATGTTCGTGGGGTCCCCACAGTTTTATGCATGTCGGGGGACTGATTTGATGATGGACGAAGCCCCCACAGTTTTGATTGGATTGGGGGACACTTTCCAATGATGAAGTGAGGGTGAACTTGCAGATGCAAATATGGGTGCCCCATGAAACAATGTTATGCAGTGTAGTCCTGCGGGATAACTAGATATAACTGGTTATTTATGAGGGTGGGGGCCCCATGGTATCTTTGCTGGGGTGATGATACAAGGGGTATTGCAAATGGTAAATTTCTCATGGAGGTATGATGGGGCTCTGTGAATGATGCTCATAACATTTGCCGAGTGATCTAACAAGTGTCTGCTTGGTGGAGGAAATGTCCAAATGCAAAAATGATACTTAAAGGGAGAGGCTTTTCACATTTGGTCAGATTCCTCGGGCTTATGGGGGGTCGACATAATGGGTGTCAATTTATGATGGGGATGGAAATGGTGTGCACACCTATGGGGGAACATGATATTCATGGCACATCAAGGTCATGAATGGGGACCCTATGGTTATCAACAGTAATATTGGGATATGCATTATAAAGAGAGGGAAATAGTGTCTATATGCCAATTTTTGAATGATACCTATAGTGGGGTGCAGGCCTCCTGTTGTTAGATCTTGGAGTCTTATTCTTGTTATGGAACAAAAAACAAGAAGTTCCATATTGTCTTGATTGCGGTCCTGCACACATGGTGCACATACCCAAGTGTAGTAAAGGTCGTAACCAAGGTATTGACAATGTAGAAAATTAGATGACCAAAACATCTTGTACCTATGCGGTACTTGGATAGGAAAATTGTGTCCCACTGGGATTGGTGGGAATCTAGATTAGTTGGTTCCATTTCAAAGATCTCGAAGTGTTGGTCGTCATGGTGCGAACATTTTTGGAAAAGAAGTTACGGTTTGTCTGAGGCATTAGTTGGAAGTTTGGATCAAATGAGT
The DNA here is from genome assembly GCA_027924585.1 of Larix kaempferi. NCBI lineage: Eukaryota > Viridiplantae > Streptophyta > Pinopsida > Pinales > Pinaceae > Larix > Larix kaempferi. Next base: position 21,187,311 of record BSBM01000186.1, on the reverse strand, counting down.
ATAAAAGAGGGGTGAGGCCAACTTTTCGAAATCATTCGTACTTTGTTCCACCGACCTCTTAGAGTTCCTTTCGAGCATTTTTAGGAGATTCATTGCACCATTCATCGATCTGCAAGTTCCAGGTAAGCCTAAACTTAGACCTTCACAATTTTATCCGAGTATATTTAGGGTGAGGGGTCTCCTGGGTGTCCAGGGGTCTTTTCATGTCTTTTAGGGTGGCTGCACGAGATTTTGAGAAAATCCTGTGCGGTAGCGCGGGAATTTGGGAAAATACCGCACTGCTTTAGCCTGGGATTTTTTAAAATCACGTGCGATGTAGCAAGCTCACTAGCGTGGAAGAAATGAATTTTTTCGCGCTACGCACGGGATAGATACACTTCAGTCACGCATTTGTTGTAGCGTGATTGTTCCTCGAATAGTCATGCTATATGCATGTCCAAAAAGTATATATCCTGCGTGTTGGTTCCATGGGTTTGAATAGTGTTTCGACTGCGCTAGGCATGAATATATGGTAAAATTTCGTGCTGCGCGTGGATCTTCTTAGGGAAGGATGAGCTAATGATTTTATATGGATAATGGGTGAACATTTCCATGTGAATGTGGTTTTTTGGTAGTTATGGTGTGTGTTTGAGATGTGGAGTGGAGGGAGAGGGAGTTTGATGACCTTAGAGCCGTTGTGTTGGCTGACCAGGGAGCAACCAACGCTCTACAAGATGTTGGGATCTTGAATTTCTTCAAGATCCCTCTGATGTGGTCATCCAATTACCTATTGTGGTAGCTAGTGGATTTGTGGGATCCTGACCACATTGTATTCTATGTGGGAAGAGAGGATCTGAGCATCATGGCTCAGAATATTTACTTCTTGACTGGTTGACTCCCCAAGGGGTGAGGGAGCCTCTCCCTCCATAGTTGGTTAGGGAGATGATCCACAATTTAGTGGATCGATACTGCGATGGTGACAAGAGTTCTGTGAACTCTGGTGGCATGTTGGTGAGCCATCTAAGGACTCTACCAATGGAGGTTATGGCAATAGCCGTTGTGCGTGTGTTGGGGTTTACTCCCTTAAGCGGGTTACAAGAGGCCAACTCTATATGTTGGAGAGTGTGATGGTTGGTTGGCCCATGGTGTGGGGTTCATTGATGTTGCAGTCTATGATTCAACAGATGTCAGATTTACAGCGGCGTGCAGGGAAACGTACCTTCTGCTATGGTAGTGTTTTGTGTGCATACTTCTTCAAGTGCTATCCATCATTAAGGCCACAAGTAGTGGTGCCACCGAGGGGACCATAGGAGCCGCAGATGACGTTTTTGTGGCATATTATCCCATGTGCTAGTGGCGGGTCCATGGGGGCCTATTTTATGCCACATGTGCTAGATGCATTGGAAGGCCACATAGGTCGGCCAGAGAGGTATCCTTGGAGTGGGATGTACTTTTGAGCAGATCCGGATCTACCCATTCTTGTTGACAGTTTCGACATGACTGGTATGTTTTTATGGTTTTGTACCTTTCAAATATATATTTGTACGTACTCTCTATTTATACACATTTAATACATATATTTATCAGTTACTTATGATGGTTTGCTCCTCTGTGATGCAGATGTAGGTCTTGTGAGGCCACCTTGGAGATAGAGACCGAGGCGGGACCAGGAGACTACTCGGGTTGGACTGACCATAGGAGCAGGGGTGACTGAGGGTGGTCCTACCAGAGTGGGAGGAGCCGGAGCAGGAGTTGCGGCAGGTGGGGTGATTTCCAAGGACCGGATGGCAGTTTTGGTAGCCAATTTGGAGCGGAGGTTAGGCAAGCTAACAATTGGGTTTGATGAGCAATACTGGGTCGACCTCAATGATGATGAGGTAGAATTGACACTTCATCTATCAGTAGAGTGTGGGCCATCTTGGTGGAAGATCATGTGACGGTTCGCAGTTTCTTGCCATGTGGCATGAGAGGTGCATGGAAGAGAGGCTTCTCCTCCACGACAGAGGCTGCGGCAGGGACCAAAGCTGGAACGAGGGGAGACTGTGCATCCAATTGCTATTTTGGGACCCTGAGATCCACCAATTGGTGGGGCATCTTGATTCTTTATGTATAGGGATGTTGAGCCCCATTTTTGTATGTATACATTTTTTATGGGCCTATGGGAAGCGCATTTTTTATGTATCCCCCATAAAGCTACCTATGTATATGCCCCAAGAGGGACTTTTTTGTACATGAAAAACATTTTTTATGATATATATATATATATACACCATTTTTGCGGCACATGATGTATGTGTCTCTATATGTATGTGATGTATATGTATTTTGATTTATGTTTCCTATATGTTGATGTGATGCATATGTAGTAGTTGGTACTAGCATATTTGTTTTGGGCATGTGTTATCGACTATAGGATTTATGATGATGAGATATATGTATGTGTAGTCATAGGTGAAACACGTAGACATTTTTATGTATGATTGGTATGTAGGGTTATACAGCTGGGTGATGTACTAGGTGCCAATTCAATACCTCATTGACAATGGAGTCGGAGAATGTATTGGCATTTCTCGGTATATCTGTGAAATTTATGGTTTCAAAGTGTCGAATGATAAGGTGCACAAGCAAAACCTTTTGGCAAAGGAGTGAGTTGTGGACATGGAATACATTATTCAATTGCGATACAACTAGTTGCAAGTCAAGGTGCAATTGTAGATGGTAAGCGCCTAGGTGTAAGGCATCGCTTAAGATACCTACTATGGCATCGTACTATGCTTGGTTGTTTGTTAGTGCCCCCAAGCATACTCCACCGGTGTGGTGAAGTGTATGGGAGGGGGAATATGCAACCCAGGAAGTGAACGCAAGATGTTTGGACCATTGACTGGCACCGTCTGCATAACTGATGTAGATGTCTGTTGAGAAGGCCACCTGCATTTGAAGAAGAGAGGTATTTTACTTTCTTAATTTGATACAGTGTGAACCAAAAGTAATGCTTTTGGCACAAAATAAGAATATCAACGGTTGGTGTTGGGTGTCTTGTTTGTTCCTGGGGGGTACAAACCCCCTATCTTGGTTGTTTAATTTTTTGGGTCGCTTGTACGTGGTCTGCATCTTCGTTAGAAGACAAGGAATCACTAGAAGTGAGAATACCAGCTAAAGGAGATTCAACATCGATGGTGTCTGGGAAGGTCGGTACTATTTCCTTAGTTGGTGATGCTTGCAGGGTTACATAAGGTGTTTGTAATAGATCTTGCATTCTCATCATTTCAAGATGAGTTCGTCATTAGTCACGCAAAATGGGGCACTGAAAGGAGTAATGGGTGGTCTCTCCAAAAGATCGGCAAAGTATTGGTACACGTGGATGGAAGCGTTCTTGGTCTTCTTGAGTTTTTATTTGATCCATTATGCATGCGATGGCGCTAGGAGGGAGCATATGGGTGGAATGCCCACACGAGCATTCACTATGTGGAGTGTTGTAAGTTTATTTGGGTCTTGCGACATTACAGGATCTACCACATTTTTTGCAGTTGGCACTACTTCTATGGGAGGGGTGACTGATGGTGCCGCCAATGTGGTGATCACATTAATGGATGCTACTTCCTGGTTTAAGAAGGGGGGTTCCTCAATTGTTACCCGAGTGAGATAGACTGTTTCCAACGCCTCTCGATATCGATCAAGTTCAGGGAAATGGTTTGTATAGTGCCCATGCTGAGTGTAAATGGAACATGCGTAATTCATACACAATGTTTTGGACTTAGATGTGGGAGAGGAAGGGGTGCCCCCTTTCACCATTGGTGGAGTGTGGGTAATGCTAATGGGAGTGTTAAGTATATTTTGTAGCTCTAGTAGAGTGGGACATAGATTGGTTGTGTGGCCTTGATACCCACAAAGAGAACATGGCAGTATGACCCTTCTGGTGGGAGTGTTGAACATAATTGGGGATTTTAACTCATGATGGTTGTTTCCCATAGGTGGAAAGACATAACATGGTTGGAGGGATTGTCTCCCTATTTTCCTTCGAATTTGGGAATATTGGAAGGAAGCTTGTCTAGCACAATCGTCCATGTCGCATCATGAGGAATGGGGTCATTTGTCAGTTTGGCCAAATTAGGTAGATTTAAACTAGCCAAAAATGGTAAGGTATGGACGATGGGTCTTGCCATTTTGTTTGGGATGTGATTTCCATGAGGGGGAGACCCGGGTGGTGTTGTAAACAATGGATGACCTCCTATGATAGAAGATGGATGAAAGCAATCCGAGGGATCTCCTTGGGGAGAATCCAGCAGGGTACTACTTCCGATGGGGGAATAAGTGGTGTAATTACTATATTCTCCAAGGGGAGAAAATGTACCTAGAAATACGTGGCCTCGACTAGATGATCCTATTAATGCTTCCTAGGGATGACCTCAGCTTTAATTCCCTCCATGTGTAATACGGGGGGAGGTGTAATGACACCCCTCGAGAGAGGGGATAGGCCTTGTAGTCTACGGGACTGTCTTAGGATGTTGTTTTGTTCCTCAATGGTGAAGGCTTTGTGTCAAATGAGAGTGATAGTTGAATAAACACAAATGAACAAATGCAAAAATATGATAACCACAATAGATGCAAAATGGTGCGATAAGTGAGTGATATGTGCAATATTGGTTTTAGTGCATGAGTTCCCATATGTAGGTTATTTTTATTACGAGTTAGTGAACTTGTAGTTAAAAATATATATATGTAAATTCCCTAGAAGACCTAACTTCCTTCCTCTCAAATGTAACTGGGACTCCCAAAAGCACAATCGATGGTGATAATGGTATCCACTCACCAATCGACTAGTGGAGGTAACAAAGAGCTATTTCTATCGACGATGGGGCCAATGATCGAATCAAGAAGGCTTGGAAACACCTCCCAATGGAAATAGCTAACTTCAGGAGTCAATTGAATTCACAATTATCCTTGGTGATATCCTAAGTTGGGCCACTAAGTTACCTTGCATCAAGTGTGGATCAATGGTCCAGCCTGCATGTTATAGAGTCCTCTCCCTACAACACGATGAGTGGCTTGTAGGGGAGAGCAGGGAAGCTATACCTCGGCTTTCACCTCCTTGTTCATGGCACACTTATTATCTGGGTTCTCTTTTAACACTTGCTTATAGCATGATGTTGTAAGTACCCTAAAGGACAACAATGTTATGTTTCAAAATATTCTTAATGAAACTAGATTGGTGGGAATTAATGGATTCCTATCCCAATCAATCCTACCTAACTAAAATGTTCTTTTGTGACCTCCTGTGGAGGATTTTAGTTGGTTAAGACAATTACAATGTTGATTTTAAAGGGTTTGTATGTTTCACTTGTGGAGTGTAAGAGGGGTATTTCACAATCCCTACCTTTTTGATTCACCAAGCTCACATGAAGTGCAACGTGAAGAGCATACTTGGATTGGAAGAGTTTTTAGGCCTCTTATTGTGTGCTAGTGAAGAAAACACATGTGATCAAAGGAAAAAAAATAAACGATTTCGTTCGCAAATTAACTAAAAGAGTAGTATATCAAGCAATATGTACTTTTAACTCTAAGAGATGCTCATGGCACTTTGCAAAATCAAATTCTTCTAACTAAATAGACAAGTATGCAATGGAGATATTCCACACTTCTCACCCTTTTTCTGATTCACCAAGCTCACATGAAGTGGGAGGTGAAGAGCATACTTTGGGAGACAAGTGTCTTTAGGTCCTTGCTTGTGTGCAAAAAGTGTTTTCTACACTAGCAACACTACTAAAAACAACATGTCAAATTGATGCATAAACAAGAAGTGGTCTTGAATACTTGACAAAAATGGGGCTCATTTGAAAGCCTCAAAGTTGGTTACCTAGTTAAGTTTCAAGAGAGATTTGCTCTTTACTTCCTAATATTGGTCTAGGTGCACTAATTACTAAAAAATTAAGTAATAGGGTGAATTAGCCTTAATTTAAGTTCACTACAAAGGAGCAATTGGGTTGCCAAAATAAACTATGTAGATAAAAATAAAATAATCAACCGTAGCGCGGTTAAATCACACTCTATCGCACGTGCAATGTGGGTAAATACAAAATAGATGTGCGGGTAGCGTGGGTAATGCACTGACCTTCTGCGCGTTCGCAATGAGCGGTGTAGCACAGGTTGTGAACTGGTAACCTGCGTGCACACACGACTACCAGAGTCGATTCCACGCTATCAGAGCGATAGAGACGCTGGGAATCGCATTGCTATGGGAAAAAATTTCATATGACCGTGATGGGGCCAAATTCTGAAAGCAAGAGGTGAAATACCTGCTCTCCTTCAAGTGAAAAACACCTAGAATTAGATACTTAGCATAAAACAACCTAGTTTAAAAATAAATGAACAAAAATAAGTATGGTCGCCATTAGAACTGTTATGAAAAAAATTGGACAAGTGCACTCTTCCACTTGGTGAGGGGTTAAGCCTTGTAGGTTGTTGCAAGGCCTCAGTCCTTGGATCCCCTTTGATGGTGGTTAGTATTCCTCCAAGTGATCCTGCAAGAGATTGTTAGTGTAGTTCACATCCAAACATGAAAATATTGATGAAAATAAAATGAAAGAGATGGGGGAAAGATACAAACTAAAACAACAACCAAACGTGTGCTAAACCACTCTTGTATTGCCCAATGGAATAGTTGTACAACACCTAGGAGGTGAAGTATTCAAGGGAATCCCGCAATCTCCCTTAGGGAGGCCTTTATTGTCCAAGCTAAATGCTAAGTAGATGGAAGAACAATGGAGAGAAACACTTGCCCCTTGATGGTAGGTGGAAAGCAAGCTTGAAAATGCTCACAATGGTAGGAAATGGTGGGCTATGAGGAAGCTCCAACTCAAATCTGGGACCATAACCTTGTTCTAATTTCTCTCTAAAAACGTTATACCAATGGCTTTCTTTTATAGGCCAATAGGTGGCCAACAAACAACTAGATCCAAATGTGAACTCTCCTCCTTCATGAATTGGTTCCAAGGTACACAAGGGGGGATGATTAATGCCACCAAGTGTGTGAGGAGCCAAATTGGGATCTTTGGGGAGGATTGAGTCTTTAATGCACCACTGGAAGTAAGTGCTCGCATCATTTTGACAGTAGCATGGCTATCAAAGGAAAAGCCACGCAGGTGTGGCATGGAAATTGTTCAGATAACCTACGCTATAGCACGGGTATACTGTGTAATACCCGTGCTACCCTTTGTTTTGACTGTTTCTGGGAAATTGTGGACTCATACTATGCTTTGGATCTGTTGAAGATGCCTTTGGTGAGATGCATTATTTATGTTGATGATGTTTTACTAGATGAATGGGTATAATGCTGCATGTGTGCGATTTTGAGGCGTTAACAGAGACTTATAAATATCATGAAATATCACAAGTGTTTATTAAAGAAATTGTGAGACTCCATGGTTTTCCAAAGAAAATCATTTATGACAGATACTTTGTGTTTACTGGGATATTTTGGACTGGATTCCAACATGCCCTTCAAACTCAACTTAACTTTAGCACTGCATATCATCATGAGACTGATGTCCAGACTAAGAGGGTGAATCAAGTTTTAGAAGAAATGCTTTGCATGTATGTAATGGGCTAGAAACCAAATGTGAATAATATCTTCCATTGGTGGAGTCTTCCTATAATAACAACTACCATAGTTCTATCAGTTTGGAACCTTTTGAACTATTATATGGTATACCTTGCATAACTCCCTTAGGTGTGGATAATATTGAAGACAAGATATTAGTGGGACCCACAATCCTTCAGGAAATGCATGAACAAGTTTCTTTAATTAGAAAAAGACTAAAGGAAGCTCAAGGCCATCACAAGAGCTATGTTGATATGCATAGAGTGGATCATAGTTATAAGGAGGGAGATAGTGTTTTCCTCGACTTAAACCCAAGAAAAGTTCCATAAAGTTTGGGAAGGGATCCAAACTTTCCCCTCGGCTTGTAGGGTCATTTGATATCTTAGAGAAGATTGAACCTGTAGCATATCGCCTTTCTCTGCCACCAATACTACATAGTATGCATAATGTTTTTCATGTATTTGTTTTAAGAAAGTATATTCCCAATGCATCTCATATTTTGGGTTGGAAACAATTGAATCATTTGCAAGTTACAGACGAGGGGGTTCTTGAGGCAGAACAAATGCGTATACTAGATCGTTGCACTCTACAACGCGGGCACTACCTAGTGCACTAAATAAAGGTCCAATGGGACCTTTATAGTCCCAATTCTGCTAATTGGTAGGATACAACATCTAATTGTGCCTCAAATACCCATTTTTGTTCACTTAGGAAAATTCAGGCCAAAGTTTTGTTTCAATAGGGGAAGTGTGTAATCCCCTCTTCCATGATTTTGCTTTATACCTATTCAAGAAAAACTTTTAGTCATTTTAGTATGTGATGATACCTCATTAGGATGGGTAGGATTCCTATGTGATGTTTCGTACATTATTGATTATATTTATGCATATGTATATATGTTAAGGAATATGTTGTGATGAACTGTATGTGTAGATGATAGAATATTGTGTGATTTACTTATGGATGGATTAGTACATAGATATTGTGGCTTGTGACTTATTTGTGGATGGATTACTATGTTTTGGGATTGGCTTGTGATTTACTTCTGGATGGATTACTATGTTTTGGGATAACGAACTAGTGGAAATTTTTGCAGGGAAGTCTAAATTGCTAGTTAGCATGGGACCATGAGGGACTGCAGAAGTCCATATACCAAATTTTGAAGTTTAAATTAAGGATGCAAAGAAAATATGGTGTTTTTGTAATAGGTCTCAAGGAGGGGAAACATATGATTTATAATAAGATCATATTACAAAAATTATATCTACAGGTCACAGGGTGGAACCTTGCCAACTTGCCAACATATGGGTATATATGAAAGAGTCCATATTTCATTATCTATATTTGGGGAACGTAGTGAGGATGTGGAATCCTTACTCCCGAACAACCAACTCTTATATATTCAATCTATGTCAGAGTAATTTCAGTGACCCCCATAGCTATATTAGTTAAAGAGTATTTTACCCACATGGGAGAGTCAAAACTCAATATATACATACATACATATATATATATATTGGAATTTATCCATGTGGGTTAGCTCAAGTGATTGAGTCTTGTAATCACAAGCAGAAGGTCTCGGGATCAAATCCCTGGGTGGCTATGCAAGGGCCTCACTTAATGTCCCCACCCAGTTAGGCCCCGTAATGAGGGTTGATGGTTTACCTTGGGTACCATCCTCAAAATGAGGGGAAGTACTTGAGGGTTTATCCATAACATGTTCCAATGAAAAATATATTATTGAAATTTAAAAAAAAAATCAATAACAATTTTTTTTAAAAGAAAATATAAAATAAGGAAAATATGGTGAAGAAGCATAAGGCGGGTGAATAATATTAATTAAAAAATCAATTAAGAGAGAATTATGCATGGGCATGAGTTGTGAGGTACAGGGGGCAGATGAAAGAGAAGGGTGGGGGGAGAAGGGATTGGCATGGAGAAATGCTTCTAATTTTTTATGAGACTGAAGATAAAACCATAATTTCCCTACATAGCTTATATTTGAAAGAGGTGAAGTTGGCTAGAGTGGAATTTATACTTCAAAGAATCTGAAACTTCGATGGAAAATTCTATGCAAGGTGGAATCACCATCAAGTGACTTATCTTGCTAAAAAAATTGGTCAAGCCAGTCGTTCTGAGCCTATACAACTCAAGGGTCTCGGTGAAAGAATTTTTCCCTTAGTAAGGTAGGCAGAAAACCAGTTGTCAATTAGTGAGTTAGCTAGGAAAGAAGCTTATACACTGAGGAGCTTGATTATAGCAACTAGAAACAAATTTTGCAAAGGTGTGAAAGTTTATTTAATTATGTACAACATTGATTTTATTAAGAATACGGTAATTTGTAATTGTAGATCTTGCAGGGTTGTTAAGTCATTTTTCTGAATAGCATGTGGGATTGATGTTATGTAGGATGAGTTTTTATATAAGTAATTTTCAGGTATGATAAAAGTGTTTGCTAGAAAATGGAAGACCTAACTTGTGGGTTGTATCTTACAATGCCTCATTTTCTATTGATAAACAATTATATTACCAGAGGAAAATTGGTGGGTAAGTGGCAATGTAAGCATTTGTATGGAAATTGTTCGTTAAAACCCCTCTACTGAGTAAACAATGAGTAAGTCTACAAATTGTTTGTTATAATGTCTCTTAGAAATCATTTTTCTTATGTTTAGTATTTTCCAACAAATTGATTTAGTAGAGGCTAATTTGTTCAATTTGATAATAATATTTATGTTACACTCATGAAACAATCGATTTTCAAAGGCGACATTCCTATACATTGTCAAGAATTTATTTTATTTATATTTAATTTAGAAATTAGTTTGGATAAGAAAAGTGATAGGAATTGTTCTACATTTAATTTGTAGTTAAATTATCTTGCCAAATTGCTACTCTATTGGGCATGAACTTAAAAGTGAATTTTTACACTAGGAATTCAATTTGAACTTAGCGGTGGTTAAATAAATTGCTAGTATGGTTTATTAATTCTTGTATGCAATATGTTTGTCTTAATTACTCAAAGAGTTATGTGGTATCTCTTCAAAAAACTCTTGGTATAGTTGGTTAACTCTTGGTATTCCTCTAAAATTTTGGATTTGTAACGATATGAGGTTATTAAAAACTATTTGGAAATTCTTTGTGTGAATTAATAAGTCGTGTGAGATCTAGGAATGTATCCCTATGTTTATTTGCATATTCAGAATTTGATCACTAACTATTTGTTAAAATGCATGATTGAATATGTATGGATGTTGAAGAGAAATGTGGAAATGGAGTTGGAATTTGTAAAGTATAAACATTTTATTTAGATCTGGGTGAAAACGTGAAGCTGGGAAACAATTCTGTGACAAAAACATGAAGCTGGGAAAGAGGGCACGCGGATGAATAGGGGAAAAAAAGTCAACCTGAAACTCTCGGCCTAGAGTTTTTTAAACTCTAGGTCGAGAGTTTTGAGAGTTCAGACTCTCGGCGGAGAGTTTAAAAAAACTCTAGGCCGAGAGTTTGAACCAATCCACGTGCTGTATTTTTAAAAAAACTCTCGGATGAGAGTTTGAACTAAACTCTCGGCTAAGAGTTCGGAAGACATTTTCTCGCCCGAGAGTTTCTGGTCAACAATTCCAGCACCATTTCTGCAGAATTCAGAAATGTGTCACTTTAACAAGGTCGGGCCACTGCAAAACATGAGAATTACATGTCGGAGCTTATACCAGTAAATTCATCATTCAATCTACTTTCTCATCATATAATTTTTTTTAATATCATTTAGGATTACTATTTTTTTACTAAACTTTATCATTAAAAAATTTAGTGATTGAAAAATCAATCACAATGAAAATTCAATATCATCACAATGACGAAGCCAAAAAAAAATTAAAAAAATACAAGGATGTTCCTTGAAGTGTCCTCTTCAATGGGTTGGTTTTAGTTTGTTTGATAAGAGTCACATTTGAAAGAAAATGCAAAGACAAAAACATGTGTCGATAATGCACCATTTTTTGAACATACGTTGTTTCGATAAATAATAAAAAATAGTTCCCAAGTCTTAAAAAACTCAAAATATAGTCCAGGATCCAGTGTAGTGTGTGTAGATTTTGAACCTACAATTTTTTTTCCCTAAAATGAATAACCATCTATCAAAAAACCGTCGTCAACATAGGTAACTCATTATCCATACCTAAAATTTTCAAGTATATGCCGTATGTTGACAACAAATTTGTCCCACAATATTTCCATAAAAAAATTTAAAAAAAATACAAGTAGAAAGCTAATTCAATTCTCTAAAACCTATGTGTTTACCTCAAGTTGAAATTCCTAAGGGAGATATGGGTTTGAAGAGGTTGAAGTTGAAAAACATAAAATTTAGCAGGTTTTTTTGTCAAAAACAAGCCAAAATTGTTTCCCAACTTCATGTTTTCACCCATCTTTAACTTATCATATATTAGGATCATGTTCATAAGTTTATGAATATGAATTAGATTTAATTGATTTGGTTAAGACTGTATTTTTGCAATTTTTCAAGATTTATTTGAATAGATGACCCGATTTTAGTAAATTGTGTTTATGGGCATTTATCTTTCACATTTGAAGGACATCTGGGGGTATCCGTACCATTTGAACCTGGAAACCCCATTTTGAGTTCTTTTATGAAGTTATCAAATCCCAATTTTGTAATCTAGGCATTTTTGTGTAAGAGCTAGTTACTAGAAGGGGGTATTGGACTGTACTTTAAGTAGATTTATGAGTCTATACCAAAAGGAAACCCTTCTAGATAAGTTATATAAAATTTAGTGTAGGTGGTTGTGAATTAATGGTTGGTATAAAATATAGCATCCTAATTGTTTAAGAAAATATATCAACCATAAGATTTGCATACCGATGTGGAATTAGATATAATCTCCAAATACTTATTGTTATTATAATGTGCTTGTTGCATGTTGATGATGTGATTGTTTTGTTTAATGTATTATAAATGGTTTTAAAATTTTGATATGTTGTCAATCTATTCAAGCCTTGTCATGCCAAGCTGAATTTGTTCTCTACTATTTCATTAAGGGAGGGAAAAATTATATAATTGGGTGTATATCAGAGATCTCTGTTCTTTTTAATGTTGTTGTAGCATCCTTTAAAAAGGGGCTACTGAGCTCTTGGTAAGAATGGTCACATTGTACACCAATTTTATGGTTGAATGTGCTTAGTAAAATAGTAAGGACACTGAACAAGTTTAAATGAAGATGAATTAATCGATAAGGTTTATCTAAAAATGATGTACTAAGAATGTATTCGTCTGTGGAATACAAGTAACACTTGTCATGAATGATTTCTGAATTCCTCTTATAAAAAATTTAAGTACTAATCAACATGTGGAATGCAGTATTATTCAATTGAACAACAGGGCATGTTTATTGAATTGACTTGTCTTATTATTTTCATTAAATTTCTTGTTGTTCTTGTTGGGTTTAATGTCCATTATGTTGGAGCATTACACATAAAAAACCAACCGAGCATCGAAATTAAGTTTTTTAATATCCTGTATGTGTGTCTGGGAATGTTCAACATGGGAACACCACCCATGGTCCCAAGGTTGAGCAGTTTCAATATTTGACCTTGTCATGCCAAAATTGCATAGTATCTTACTGAGAAAAACCCTAGTTTTTGAGATCCCTTAACAAGACAAGCATCAGGCGATGCACCCATGAGAGAGAGATTCCCTTAGCTATAATTCATTTTCATGAGTCCAACGGAGTCGATTTTTTTTTTATCCAAGCTGTAGTCATCATTTTATGGCGAGTTGCAACTCGCCTCCCTAAGCCTTTTAGGGGCAATTGGTGAATATGTCACTAGGGAATAAAAACCCAATCGAACATTGGAATTTAGTTATGTAAGCTCTTGCATGTCTGTTTAGGCATGTTCAACATGGGAACTGTCACATACCCACCCATCATACCAGCATGGGAGAGAACATGACTCTGATTCGGGGACATCTAGCCACATATATAGTATACAAACATGCATATAGAGAGAAGATGGAAATATGGAAAGATACATAAGTATTTGAAAACACAGCAGAATTGAATTCCATTACACATCCATCATACATACAAGATATTCAATTCATTCATCAATTAAGACAAGACAGAATTAGCACATGAGAGTACTTATCTTGAAACAGAGTAGTCCCTGAGAAACCAGCTATGCAACTACAACGTTCCTCCCAACCATAGGCCAGTTGTGCTTATCAATCTCTTGATGCAACTGCCACCCCCGAGCTGGGCATGATTTCTACAAGGAACCAGGGAACAGCAGACTCACACATAGCCCAACATACACCAAAATGAGCCAAGCCAATCTACAATTGGGTTTATCAGGCTGCTAGGAAATGGAAAGGAAGAATTGTTAAGCTAGTGAGCTCCAGCATAGAGCCATGGATACCTCTACAATATCTATCTAGCTTGGCGCCCACAATACCTACACACCCCACTCAAGGAAGTATTCCCTTCACCAATGCACAGTCCCTTAGGCCATACCTTCCAATCTAGAGTCTCCCAGGTGTGCATAGAAGAGTAGCTAGCCCTCTTGATCTTCTTGAGAGGTTATTTTCCTCCACTAGGTTTATCAAGCCAATTCTGTCCACTACCACTCCAAATCTCTTGCTCACAGGTTAAAACCAAAACATAAATGAACAAAACAACAAAATCCCAAGTGCTGGGCATGAAGGGAAACGTTTTTACAGTGGGATGTCCAAAATGGGGTTTCCATTAGCTACAGAAAAACATTGGGCAACCAAAAACAAAATGGCAAATGGGGAATCAACCCTGGGAGAGAAAAATCGTTTACAGAAAACGTTTATGGGAAATCAAGGGGCAAAAACGGCCTCCATAAACCCCAAAATTGTGGCTCCCTTCCTCCCAGCCATTGTGCAATACAAAAACGAGTTCCCAAGCATGGAAAATGCAGGAAAATGGTGAAAAACGTGATGGGGAAATCCCAGCTAGCTCAGACTGCGTGAGAGGGCAAATGCCATGGGTTCAGAATGGCTTTGGGCACCATTTTGTGGTTGTTTTCTTACCCAAGAAGCAAACATACGATTTTCCATATTGATGGCTTGTCCATACATGAAAATTGACTGCCATGCATCTCCATTCCCAAGGCATTAATTGCCGCAACCAACTCTTGGAAGAATTAAATGATTGGGTGCATAACCCAAAATGGGTAGTTGGTGGTTTATGGGTTTTCTTATTGACACATGGGTTAGCACCATTGACTCAAGGGTTTGAATAATTTCCCTCTCTATTCCTTATAAAATCATGCCCCATCTCTTTGTTGCATTGCATAGCTAGTTGTGGGTATTTCATTAAATTTCATATTTACATGATGTCTCCATTTACATTGTGCCTATCTAGCACAAGATCCATATGCACCGATTTTAATTGCCGATACATAAAAATGCTAAATCAATGGCGGGGCCTTGGCCTTGAGATCCTCACCATGATTAAATAACGATATTTACATCATTTACAATTTAATGCCACAGGGTCAAAATGGGGACATGACATTCCCCTCCCCTTACATTAGCACTGTCCTCAGTGCTCATCAAAATTGAACAAAAATGGATATGCCACTCTCATGGCATCCTCAAGCTCCCATGTAGCCTCATCGGGACCGTAGTGCTTCCATTGCACCTTTACCTATCTGATGGCTCGGTTCCAGAGCAATGTTACCCTCTTGTCTAGGATGCGCAATGGATCGATTTGGAACTCTCCCTCAAGTTCCACCTAGATCAAATCCCAATTAATCACATGGCTAGGATCATGTAGATATTTCTTAAGCAAAGAGACATGAAAAACATTATGAGCTCTAGTGCTAGCAAGCAATGCAAGTCTATATGCAACTGGCCCTATTCTTTCAAGCACTTCAAATGGCCAACAATATCTAGGTGATAGCTTGGCACAACTCCCAAGCTTCAAGGGACCCTTCCTTGGTCTCACTCTAAGATACACATGATCCCTAACACTGAATTCTCTATGCAACCTATGCTTATCTGCATAGCTTTTGTGTCTATCCTGGGCTGCTTTTAAATTCTGCTTGATCTTTGCAACCTCTTACTCCATTTCCTTAAGCAATTCTGACCCAAGTACAATTCTGTTCACTGGATTGTCCCAAGTCATTGGTGTCCTACACCTTCTGCCATATAGAACCTCATATGGACTCATTCCCAATGATTCTTACTGCCCATTGTTATATGCAAACTCTACCAAGTGTAGATAATCTTCCCACTTGGATGGTTTGTCCATTACATACACACAGAGCATGTCCTCAAGCACCTGATTTACTCTTTCCATTTGCCCGTCTATTTGAGGATGGTATGTGGTACTGAAGTTCAACTGTGTACCCAAATCTACAAAGAGACTTTTCCAAAAATTGGAAGTGAACTTGGTATATTTGTCAGAAATTATTGCCTTAGGCAACCCATGTAATCTGAAAATTTCCTTCATGAAAATATTTGCAATGGCATCGGCTTTGTGCGTGGACTTAACCGGCATAAAATGTGCTACCTTTGTTAACTTGTCCACCACAACCATGATGGAATCATGTTATCTCACAGTCATTGGCAATCCTGTAATAAAATCCATGAAATTACTTCCCATTTCCATTCTGGAATTGGCATTGGGTGCAATAAACCTACTGGGTGTTGGTGTTCAACCTTCACCTGCTGACATGTCATGCACTTAGAAATGTATTTAGCGACATCCTTCTTCATTCCTAGCCAGAAATAATATTTTCTCGTTGTAGCAATTTTTTTCTGATATCCTGGGTGACCAGAGTATGGAGCTCTATGGATTTCATCCATAACAATCCTCCTCAAATCCGCCACATTTGGAATATAGGCTCTATTCTAATAAGTAAGGAGTCCATCTTCTTCCAAATGGTATCATTCATACTTCTTTTCAAGGTCTTGCTTCCACAACTTGCCCTTTATCTGCACATACACTGCATATTCAACCATATGGTTAACAATCTGCTACCTCAAATCTGGTTGGCAAGTACTAAGCATTGCCACATGCATTTCCTGTACTTTCCTGCTGAGTGCATCAGCTACCTTATTTTCTTTCCCTTTTATGTGTTTGATTTCGAAGTCAAATTCACACAAAAATTCCAACCATCTAGCTTGCCTGGCATTCAAATTTGGCTGATCAAATAAGTACTTCAAACCACAATGGTCTGTCCTCAACTCAAATTTCCTTCCCATTAAGTAATGCCTCCACATCTTTAATGCATGTACTGTGGCTGCAAGTTCTAAATCATGGGTAGCATAGTTCTTCTCATGCTCCTTTAACTTTCTTGACTCGTAGCATACCATGTGGTTATCTTGCATAAGAACTCCTCCAAGTCCTTGATTGCATGCATCGGTACATACCACAAAGTCTTTTTCTGGGTCTACAATTTTCAAAATTGGTGCACTTGTAAGAAGATTCTTCAACCGTTGGAAACTTTCCTCACATTTTGGTGACCATTCAAATTTTATTCCCTTCTTTTGCAAAGAAGTGATCGGGTTTGCGACCTTGGAGAATCCTTCAATAAACCTCCTGTAGTAACCAACAAGGCCCATAAAAGATCTCACATCTGTCACATTCCTTGGACTTGGCCAATTTATAATGGCTTCAATCTTCTCAAGGTCCGCAGATATTCCTTCGTCTGAGATAATGTGACCCAAATAATGAATTCTATCTTTATAAAAATCACATTTTCTTAACTTTGCATACAATTTATGCTCCCTTAGAAATTTCAATGTCATTCTCAAGTGTTCTTCATGCTCTTCTTCATTCTTAGAATAGATGAGAATGTCGTCTAGAAAAACAAGAACAAAATTATCCAAATACTTGCTAAAAACACTATTCATGAGACACATGAATGTAGCTGGTGCATTTGTGAGACCAAATGGTACCACTACAAACTCATAGTGTCCATACCTTGTTCTAAAGGTTGTCTTATGAATATCTTCCTCTTTTATTCTTACCTAGTGGTACCCTGACCTTAAGTCAATCTTTGAAAATACCTTTGCTCCTTTCATTTGATAAAAAAGGTCATCAATTAGGGGCAATCGGTATTTGTTCTTCATAGTGACCTTGTTCAACTGCCTGTAGTCAATACATAATCTGAGTGTTCCATCTTTCTTTTTCACAAATAGAAAAGGTGCTCCCCATGGGGACACACTTGGCCTGATATATTTCTTTTCCAACAACTCTTGTAATTGCATTTTCAATTCTAGCAATTCCGGTGTACTCATCCTATACGGTGTCTTAGACACTGGTGCTACTCCTGGCACAAGTTCAATTGTAAAATCAATGTCTCTCTTTGGGGGATGTCCTGGAATCTCATCAGGAAAAACATCCTTGAATTCCTGCAATACATGATAGTCCTCTAACATAGGAACTTCATTTTTCATTGCCTCCAAAACATGGGCTTCGTACAATTGACAACCCTTTCTATAGAACTTGTTCACCTGCATGGCTGAAACCTACCTAACAGAAGTCACCTTTGGAATGCCTTTTACAACCCGTGGGTTTCCTTCTTCGTCCATGCATTCAAATGTATTATTGTAGTAGTCAAGTTTAACCCTGTGTGCCTCTAACCAATCCATCCCAATGAGAATATCATAGGAACCAAGTGGCAAAATATTCAAATATGCATAAGTGAATATCCCATCCATCTCTAATGGACATTTATCTACTATTTCATTAACTTTTCTCTTGGTTCCAGTGGCTAGCTGAACTAACCATGATTTACTATGCTTTAATTTCTTAAAAGCACAAATCTCAACAATTCTAGGAGTGACATAACTGTGAGTAGATCCAAGATCAATCAAAATAGAAACAAATTGCTCAGCAATCTTACCTTCAACTTCAACTACAGTTGACTGATGATCTGCCTGGCGGTCATCTAGTGCTGCATAGATTCTAGGGATTGTCCTCGCCACTTGACCCACAGTTCCAGCTCCTTGGATGTTGTGAACTTGATTTGCATTCCCATTCCGATGCGGACAGTTCCTAAGCATGTGGTCTCCTCCACAACCCCAATATTGAAGTGGTTCTCTTGGCTCCTTTGGATCTCTTGGCTTGTCTCCCATCATCCTAGTTGGCTTATTCACAACTTGTGATAGCTGCCTTTGCTGATTTTTTATATGAGGAGGTTTGAAACCTTTCTTCCTTTGGTCAAACTTCTCGTTCTTCTTGTCCTTCCATGCCTTATGGAGATTAGGTTTGCTTTTGTTTTGATCATAGCAATACTTGGCCTTCCTTATTGCCTCCTCTAGAGTTCGAGACTCGTCAAATTCAATCCTATCTTTATATGACTGAGGTAGCCCACTTAGAAAATGCTGAATTTTCACCTTATCATCTCGAATATACCTGACATACCTCAGCAATTCCAAGAACTTGTTTGCGTATTCTTCCATGGTCAATTGTCCCAATCTCAACTCATGGAATTTTTTGATCTTGTCATCATAGTACCTGTCAGAGTGGTACTTCTACTTGAAATATTTCTTGAATTGCTTCCACAAAATATTTCTTTCATTGATCTTCTTCACTTTCCTGATGTGTTCCCACCATATAGATGCTTGTCCATTCAAGTTGAAGATGGCGACCCTTTCCTTCATATTTCCAGAGTAGTCTTGGACTTGGAAATACTTTCTCATCCCAAGAAGCCAGGCTTCAGCTTCTTGACCAGACTTTACGTCTCCATCAAATGTAGGAGGTTTTCCTTTCTTAAATTCCCCACGTGAATTGTTCTTGTAATGCCTCTTCCTCTTATTCTTGCGAGATGAAGAGCTTGAACCCTCAATGGATCCTTCAGAGTCAGATGATCCACTAGAAGAGATTTCTGGAGTATAGGTTCTGTCTCTAGAAACTCTTCTTGAGCTATTGGACCTCTTGCAGGAATTTCTCCTTGAACTACTCCCACTCTTTTCTGGATTTGATGTCTGAAGCCCAGAGTTTATTTTCCTTTGGATGTCTGTCAAACTCTGCAACATGGCTGCATTCAACTGATTTTGTTCTCCCCGAACTTTAATCATCCTTTCATTATCTTCTCTACAGCTCTGCAACTCCACCCTTAGGCTCCTCATGGTGGTTGCAATATCTGGGGGAGTCTCTCAATCTCTTCTTCCATTGGATTCTGTTTCAGCAGTC
Source organism: Larix kaempferi (assembly GCA_027924585.1). NCBI lineage: Eukaryota > Viridiplantae > Streptophyta > Pinopsida > Pinales > Pinaceae > Larix > Larix kaempferi. The sequence continues at coordinate 21,167,550 of BSBM01000186.1, read as the reverse complement.
TCAACATGTATGTTTTTCCCCATGGCATATGTCTCAGGCTCATAGGGATCCTGTGCATCATCCATGATGTTGATAATTTTGGCCCAACCAAGACCAAAACTATCCAACTGCACTAACTGGATTGTTGTCTTTAATGTGACTATTATTCTGCAAAATGTGTTTATAAACACAACTGTTAGCTGCATTATAATACCATAATTATTTGCATGTATGTGGGAAAATCCTATATTGACAACTTGCGCAATCATAGACTTTCTCAAAACCAATGACTGTCTCAAGGGGACGACGGGGGTCAAGGGGGCTTGCCACTGCAGGGTGGGTCGAGGGTAGCGCCCTTGTTTTTTTTTTTTTGGTAATTCTTTAGATTTCGCGCAATCTGGCGCATAACTTTCATGGCGATTTTTCCATTTTCAGCACCTGTGAAAAGCTGTTGCATTTTCCCGTTTGGCGCAAATATTAAGGTTAAAATTATCGCGATTGGCATGGATGTTAAGGTTATTGTTGCTGCCAGTGACACAGAAATTTAACTTAAAAAGTGCCTCCCGCACACCACGCAATTTTATCCCTAAATCTGTTGCTGCGCACCACGCAGATTTTATCCCTAAATCTGCCGCCATGCACCGCATACCGCGCAGATTTTATCCCTAAATCTGCCGCTGTGCACTGCATACCACACAGATTTTATCCCTAAATCTGCCGCTGTGCACCGCATACCACAAAAATTTTATCCCTAAATCTGTCACCGTCCACCTCATACCGCGCAGATTTTATGCTTAACTTTGCCGCCGCACCCGTGGCGCAAAATTTCAAAAAAGTCACTTAGAAAATTTTTTAATCTCTCTTCCCTTTCAGCGTAGCATTTATGCTAATTTTGGTGCCGCGCGCGCAAAGTTATGCTTAACTTTATCGTCGCGCCCATGGCGCAAAATTTCAAAAAAGACATTTAGAATTTTTTTTTTTTTTAAATGTATCATTCTTTTCTTTACAAGTAAGCCACTCACATATCATACTTGCGTAGAACAAAATAGTATTTTAAGAAAAATTGCACCTCTTCTATGTTAAAAATAAAACAACAAAATAATATAGGATGGCAAGCTTTCAACCTGAAAACAAACAATACAAACTGAATGCTACTGCATTGGAAACAACGTAAAGCAATTTTGCAAGAATCCCCAAACAGTCATGGAAGTGTTTTCCCATCTTAATCAAATAGAAGCTATGAGATCTTCAGGTTTCTCTAATTCATTTTAACTTCAAACACTACATATATAAACACACACAATGATTTATATCTTCTATGAAAGGCCCAACAGCCGCAGTGTTGATTCATAAGCTCTGCAAACTGTTCAACCTTAGTTTGTTTAGGCCCAATATGGTAATATTTGGTGTTTAGAAAGGGATCTTCCCTTGTAACTGTGATCATACTTGGCCCATAGAGGCCCAATGATGTATCCTATGGCTCTGATACCTTTCTGTCACATACCCACCCATCATACCAACATGGGAGAGAACATGACTCTGATTCGGGGACATCTAGCCACATATATAGTATACAAACATGCATATAGAGAGAAGATGGAAATATGGAAGGATACATAAGTATTTGAAAACACGGACGAATTGAATTCCATTACACATCCATCATACATACAAGATATTCAAGTCATTCATCAATTAAGACAATACCGAATTAGCACATGAGAGTACTTATCTTGAAATAGAGTAGTCCCTGAGCAACCAGCCATGCAACTGGAACGTTCCTCCCAACCATAGGCCAGTTGTGCTTATCAATCTCTTGATGCAACTGCCACCCCCGAGTTGGGCATGATTTCTACAAGGAACCAGGGAACAACAGACTCACACATAGCCCAACATACATCAAAATGTGCCAAGCCAATCTACAATTGGGTTTATCAGGCTGCTAGGAAATGGAAACGAAGAATTGCTAAGCTAGTGAGCTCTAGCATAGAGCCATGGATACCTCTACAAGATCTATCTAGCTTGGCACCCATAATGCCTACACACCCCACTCAAGGAAGTATTCCCTTCACCAATGCACAGTCCCTCAGTCCATACCTTCCAATCTAGAGTGTCCCAGGTGTGCATAGAAGAGTAGCCAGCCCTCTTGATCTTCTTGAGAGGTTATTTTCCCCCACTAGGTTTATCAAGTCAATTATGTCCACTACCACTCCAAATCTCTTGCTCACAGGTTCAAACCAAAACATAAATGAACAAAACAACAAAATCCCAAGTGCTGGGCATGAAGGGAAACGTTTTTACAGTGGGATGTCCAAAATGGCGTTTCCATTAGCTGTAGAAAAACATTGGGCAACCAAAAACAAAATGGCAAATGGGGAATCAACCCTGGGAGAGAAAAACCGTTTCCAGAAAACGTTTATGGGCAATCAAGGGGCAAAAACGGCCTCCATAAACCCCAAAATCGTGGCTCCCTTTCGCCCAGCCATTGTGCAATACAAAAACGAGTTCCCAGGCATGAAAAATGCAGGAAAATGGTGAAAAACGTGATGGGGAAAACCTATCTAGCTCAAACTGCGTGAGAGGGAAAATGCCATGGGTTCAGAATGGCTTTGGGCACCATTTCGTGGGTGTTTTCTTACCCAAGAAGCAAAAATACGATTTTCTAGATTGATGGCTTTCCCATACACGAAAATTGACTGCCATGCCTCTCCATTCCCAAGGCATTAACTGCCTCAACCAACTCTTGGAAGAATCAACTCTTGGAAGAATTAAATGATTGGGTACATAACCCAAAATGGGTAGTTGGTGGTTTATGGGTTTTCTCATTGACACATGAGTTAGCACCATTGACTCAAGGGTTTGAATAATTTCCCCCCCTATTCCTTATAAAATCATGCCCCATCTCTTTGCTGCATTGCATAGCTAGTTGTGGGTATTTCATTAAATTTCATATTTACATGATGTCTCCATTTAGATTGTGCCTATCTAGCACAAGAGGCATATGCACCGATTTTAATTGCTGACACATAAAAATGCTAAATCAATGGTGGGGCCTTGGCCTTGAGCTCCTCACCATGATTAAATAACGATATTTACATCATTTACAATTTTAATGCCACAGGGTCAAAATGGGGACGTGACAGGAACACTACCCACAGTCCCAAGGTTGAGGAGTTTCAATAGTTGAACTCATCATGCCAAAATTACATAATCTCTTACTGAGAAAAACCCTAGTTTCTGAGATCCCTTAACAAGATGAGCACCAAGTGATGGACCCATGAGAGATATGTGGTCGTATATGGAATGCATTGTCATGATTCCAACGGAGTCGAAGGTTTGTCGATCCAATCCATGGTCATCATTTTATGGTGAGTTGTAACTCGCCTCCTTAATCCTTTTTGGGACACTTGGTGAATGTGTCACTAGGGCATACAAAACTAACAAATCGTAGGAATTCATGATGAGGTAAAATTATTTCACTACATACAATATATACACAATGACTCACTACATGCACTAAATAGACAATGATGCACATCTCTCTAATTCAAAACCCTATTCTAAGGATGCACACCACTCAAAACTGGGAAAGTAATATTATATGCACATGCATGAAACTCAAAGCTAGAGATTGATGCTCTATCTATATAACTAAAAAATCAATATGTAAATTATCAAATTCATAATAAGTTCCTAGAATTTTTAACCCTCAAGGAAGGATCACACCTCATTTTTAGGGTCGGGTGGGTAAACTCAATGCACTAGTTGGGAATTCCCTACACACTAAGATGGAGGAACACATCCTTATTCTATATTTATTCTTTTCAATTTAGAATAAAATAATGCCATATTTCCTCGGCATTCTAAAACACTTCAATGTGGTTAAAAAGGAATATAATATATAGATGGTTAGGCAAAGTGTGGAGGTTTAGAGAGAGGTGAAGTAAGCCCTAGTTGTTGACAATGTATAGCATTAATGAATATATGTGAAGGAACTATAAATTTTTCGATGTGAAAAGAATATGGATCAAATAAATCTTGAATCGATGATGTGAATGAGATATGAAATTTATCTATAGGAACACTATGGAAGGTATCCCATGATTGTACAGGTGAGAGAATTGTCATGATGTATCTCTGATGTAAGACAAGAAGACGTATGAACCTATTTTTGTGATGTGGTTATAGTATATATGCAAGTAGATTATCGATGATAATAAAAACTCCATATATAATTAAGATAACCCATGCCTCCTATTTTATGAAAGTGGAAAAAGGGAGGTAAGCAATTGGAATGGAACTTGTGTATGTCATTACCACACAAGTGTGGAACACTATGTCAAATGGAGGTAGTGGTTACAAGTGTTGTTGTTGTAAATATTTTGGTGAATCCAATTGGTCATCCTAAACCTAGAATTAAAATGAAAATATGATGTGTTCCATGTATGTGAAAAAGAACTCAAGAGGTGCAAGAATGATGTGTATGTTGTACGATAGCCACTACTGCTACACTAGAAGTGTGTAAAAGGGATCAATAATGTTGATGTATATGTAACTTTGGAATGTATTTCAGCTATGTATTTCATCTATATTTATTGTACCCTTATTAGAGATGTGTTATTCCTCTATAAGGAAGTGTCATCATGTGGATTGACAAGTGTCGCAAGTGTGTGTACTTGCCGATCGGTTATTAGACCACCATGTGTGGGGTCGGCTCTGAAATATATATATTATAATGTGGATGTACCTAGATAGACAAGTCGGCCCCATAAGGTCACTGGGCAAACAGGATAGTATAAATAGAGATCAGGTGATCTCTATTTAGATCATTCGGAAAATTATATCTCTCTCACTCAGAAAGTGGAGCACTAGTGAGGAGGAGGATTATCTGCTACTAGGAGACTATCTCAGTGTATTTTGGTTGTACTTTGGTTGAGCCATTGCTCTCTCTATCTCTGAGGAAGTTGTGGGGTTTTTCACCTTAGGGTTTTCGCCACGGAAACTCTATGTCTCTTGTCTCTCATGCTTTTGATTCTTGTGATACTTGTCATGCATATTGTGATTGTCATGCATTGATATACTGTATATGTTATTCTCTCAGTGAAGATCCTAGAGTATTGTGAATTAATGCTCAAAATTTAACAAATAATGGTATGATGATCAATGTGCTTGTGATAGATAATGTTTGTGTCATATCTTGCACTAGGGTTTCAAGTCTTACCATCAAACTATAGAGGGAAGTCCTTGGTAGAGCTACATGTACAAATCATGTTAGGTTTCTATGCCTCATGCTCAATTCTTTGGTTAATATTTTGTATTAGAGGTTCAAAAAATTCATAAACCACCAACTTGAGATTAATTTTGGGTCACTTAGATTCAAATTTGGTAACCTCCTTATTGATGAAACTAGTAATTGCATGATTCTACAAGACTTCCTTGTAACCTTGTATCAAATCCATCCAAAAAAGTGCCAAGTTCCTTTGTAGAATTTAAAAGAGCTAGGTGACTTTGCTTTCGTTATTTACTTAAGGTTTATTGTCAACTCATCCAACATCATCCCTTCTTCACTGAAGGATTCATCAAAATATCCATGTCAATGATATAGTATATGAAAGTGCATATCTTTTAGTGGATTCTTATCATCATGTAACATGTACCTTTGATATATTGAAGATAAAGAATAGCATTTCATAAGTGCATACAAGTTGAAATTTGGAGGACAGATCAAACCTTGCAAAAAGGTAGAAATTTGGAGATAAATGCATATGAAGTATACTTGAAAGATGAATTCTACACATGTATCACTATCTCTAAGAAGATGATGATGACATGAAGATCAAACTATAGAGGTTGATTCAAGACAAAAGAATATATAGAGGAAGATAGTACAATAGATTAAATGTGGAAAATATTTAAGCAAAACAATAAGTATATAGCTCCCATGTCAAATATACTATTCTATGACATCTGCAAAAAATGGCTATTGATCTCCACAGATGATTCCAACAAATAATTTCAACCAACATGTATCTTTTATGACTTGAAAATAAAAAACAAGAGTGATAATGTTTATATATGTTGCACAAAACACGATATAACAACATAATTTAATCCATCTATGCAATTTCATCCATCATCCATATAAATACTTGAACAAAAAATTTACAAATTCCTGAACATGTCATGGTGTTGTCTAAAGACGTCGGATTCTTATTTTCTCCTTCATGTGCTATCTCTAGATTATTTGTAGAACCTTCGATTGCTGAAGGATGTTATAGTTAGTATCATCATACATTAGACATACATTAGATAGAAAATAACAATTTTCATAAATAACATAATTCAACTTGCATTAGAAAGAAATCAATGAAAATAACTCTTAAATAGAATACATTGTCTATCAACATACCCCAACATGTCAACATACCTTTAAATTATTATATAGCCAAACCCTCTGGATCATCTCTAATACAGATGGTTTCCATTAGTTTCTTGTTCTCATTAGCTAGTAGGAAGTACTATACCCTAGAGGAGTTTATTCTAAGCATTATTTGTAACTAGAGGTTTGTACCAATGATCAAGTTTGTAAAGTGATACACACTTGCATTAGATTTGTAAATAGTATAAACATATCCACCCTTGTTTCTTGCATTGTTTCCTTGTGTCAAGCATCCCCCTTTGATGACCATCGACCCAACTAGGAATTTGATGTTTTCATCATTAGTTATGGATATATTGAGGGTTTTATTTCTTTCTAGAAAATATACTAAACAATAATCCCCACCACATTCATTTCCTTTTGGGGAAAAAACTAAATATATGTGCCTTGCAAAATATAATGCACAATTCTTGACAATATAGACCATTAATGTCCTTAAAACATTTAAGATGGAAATATGTGCATGTGATCTTAACATTCCATATTTAAGATAAGGTTGTATCATACCAGGTTGTACAAGATATGAGACATGACCAAAATATGGAGAAATAGATTCTTGGTCTACCTCTGATGGGGTCAATTTAACAATTGTACATTGATCAAGTGAAATCGATATGTGATTCCATGCATCAACCCAATCCGATGATTCACACCCATCCCAATCACCAATGATGCATGAGGGGCAGAAGCAAGAAATTTTTCTGGTCCATGTTTCAATGGGGTTGTTGAAGCTTTGATCTATGTGAAAACCATGAGTCCTAGGCACACTCTTGCATTCCCACACATGTGAACGATCAACCTCAACCACCTCCCCAAAAAATCGCTAGATGCCTCTTTTCCTTATTGATTCCACTTGAACTCTTGATCATTCTCACATTATTGACATGCACACATGACTATAGACTTAGCATCTCAAATAGGGGAATTTGTATATTATTTCAATTCCTCCCTACATAGGGTTGTTTTAACATATGCTCCGACTCCATCATGCTCTCCTTTACCATGTCCAGTCTCAAAATAGTTCCATGTATGTGACACTTTGTATTTTTGTGCAATGAACACAACCATTGAAATATGTGGGCATTTTTTAACTAGCTAGCAGATTCATCATACCAAATGCAATGTCACTCCATTTGTATGTTTCTATCCTTCAACTTATCATAAAACATGTGGAATCAATTGCAAACATAATGGAATCATGACACCTATCATCACTTGCGTAGAACTGATATTCCTTCAATATTTATTGTTTCTCTACAGTACTGTTTGCATTTGGACCATGCCTATATGTGATGTGGACCATCAAGGAAGCTTGCTCAAAATGGTAATATTGAATTTGAATATCATTTTTCGGTTGGACGGTGTCGTTCTCATATAAATCAACCATTAAGAGTATAGTACCAAGGGGAAATGTATATTTGCAAATTCTAAACTGCTCATCATGCCATTAATTCAGGTGGACATGCTGAACATAGTGTTGTATCTTTTTAAAAAAATGTTTGATGAAATGGTTGATTTGTACCTGGTGGAAAAAATGATCTCAACATTGGCTATGTTTATAGGTAAAGGTTGACTAAAAAATGTAGTTAAAAGTTAAAGACAGTTACCCACCCGGGATGTCACCAACTGTATATTTTTGCTTTCTTTTCCAAGGCCAATGTCATAAGTGATGTATTTGAAGCATTTCATGTCTACCATAATTTTCCCAAAATCATGATCTTCACTCTCATGAATGCACTAGCTCATTAAATTCATTCCACCACACCTAGAGCGTGTCCCATCTAAAAAAATAATTTCACAATATGTTTTCCCCTCGTCCTTATTACACATGATGCTATGAACGAAGTCTCTTGATGAATTATGTGGTATTAAGATTGAGCAATCTTACACATGGTTAGTATGCAAAACATGAAAAATATATACTAATGTGTCACAATAATAAGCATGTTCTATAGGGTATCTACAACAACAAGTGTTATGAAGTGTGTTTATTCGAATATACCAAGGCTTACACTTCTCAAAATATCTTTGGCCCAAGTTCAATTCTGTGTGTTCATTCTTAAATATCTCAAATAGTTTTGTTTGTTTTGTGTCAAGAAGGTGTTTAATGTTTGGTTCACGGTCTCTAGAACCTCTTCTCATTTTTAGTACATGTACTTTTGGTTTGAAGAAGACCTGGTGTTATCATGCCAAAAACTTTGCACTAGTCCCTTAACTGCATTGATTAGTTTCTCATCCAAATGCGGAAACCTACCAATGAAGGACCAAAAATTTGTCTAGATGATTGTGTCAAGATGTTCTCTTCTAATACAATTATGTAGTGTCTTGACATTCAACTTAAAAAAATTGGATGTAGGCTTCATCAAATGAATATTTCCAGTGTTCTTGTTTATAATTGCTTGTGACAATACACAACGAGCTGCATTATGTACAATCTTTAGGATGGATTTTCTTACCAATTTTGATAAAAACATATACTATGCTTTTAACAATATGACTACTTGGGCTAGAATTATTTATTACCTTGATGCCTAATTTTTTTCTAACAACAATAAAAGACCTTGATTTTAAGAAAGATAGAAAAAGCCTACATTTGTTAGCATCATATTTTGAATCAAAGTAATTATTAACAGTTTGTCGAGTCTGATAAGCAATAGTATGTTTAGATAAATCACCTTTAAGAAACCTAATGACACTTTCATCCACTAGATATGTTTTGGAGTTCTTTAACGCACTGGGGTCAGTCGAGGTAATGGAGTAGCTCTTTTAGCATGGAACACTTCATCAATAGCCCATGGCAATTCAACAGGAGATTATGGTTGTGCATCCCCTTGCTGGTATCCAAATTGAGGAGGCTATACATCCTCATGGGTGGTATCAAAACATTTACTTGTTCAACAATAGGTTGGACCTCATGGGTGGTCTCAACAACGTTAAATTGTTCTTTATAAGAATGTTCTTCATGATTTAAATCTAAAATTTCATAATTTGCATAACCAATATAGGACAAAAGTTCATGTATTTACTCCTCATCCAAATCAACTTCAAATGGTGGTATATTTGTTTGGAACGTGCTTGATGTTGGAATTGCAACATCTCCCGATAAGCACCTATGTTTTACTTCCTTACTAGGGCCATGAGGGGCTTCTTCATCCATTGTTCTTGAAAATGAAGGATCCCGTATTAAATGTTTATGCTTATCCTATTGTAAATTGGTAAGCAAAACTTGTATCATCTATTGTGCTTGGAATTGAAGCATGCAACTGATTCACCATGTCTTCCCTCGCTTTTTCTCTAATTTCTTGAATGATATCAGGAGGATTATTTTTTCTTGTAGATCTTCTTATTCTATTATGTATGTTACCCATTGTCATAACAATAAACGTCCGTATCTTGTTTTGGGTGCTTTATCAATCATAATACAATAAAACAAAAAACTTACAATTGTTGTTTGTCAGACAGGAACCTATAGAGTGCGATTTTCTAGAAGAGTTCAACAAAAAAAGCTTATGGTGGGACCAAGGGCATTTTTATATCCTCATAAACGTGTGCGCAATATGTTCAAAACGCATGTGCTATTTGCACAAATCGTTTGAGCGGTTTCCTCAAAAATGCTAGCATAATATGTACAATACACATGCGTGATGCGTTGTCTTGGCCTACTTTTCAACTATATGACCAAGTTCGAAATTGTCAAGCCTAGTTATTATAAACGCGAGAGCAATTTTTCTTTTTATAATATGAGCGCGTTTTACAAAAAAAAAATTTGCACCTAAAAAATCCACAAACCTCATTCCCATGCCCATCTAAATTCATATAAAATAAAGTTTACAACACATCAAACCATACATCCATTGATTACTTAGAAATAAAAATCTTAAGTATGATACAACACAAACATTTTACTAACCCAAATATATATAACATTGAAAACACACATATCTGCATGAAGTAGATGGCATAACTTTGTGACCCAATGAGAAAATGGCATTACCACTTAGCATTGATACCATCCAAAAAAATATTTCACTACAATACAATATCAAAAATTACAATATCCTTCAATATTAAAAATTGCAATGTCCTTCTCATTATTGTGGAGGAATTTAATTTTCTTCTTCAAAAGACGACGAAATATATTGGTCTCCTTTTGCATTCAACCAAAGTCACATGCACATAACATAACATCTTTATAAGATTTTGTATCATTTTATCTTCACAGTATACAATCTATTATTATTATTTTCTTATTATTATTTTATTTTTTGCGCTAGGGGAATCGACAACTTGAGACTAGGCTAGTACTCGCGTGACACGGGGTCCAGGGATCCAATCCCGCCACCACTATACCTCTAGGTGCCCCACACACCCCGCAAGCATGGGATACGGGTAAATCCGGGTGTGATTTGAACTCATGACCTCCAATTTAAAACAAGTGACTTCATATCAAGTGAATCGCCAGTGAACCACACCCGTGCGAGCTATTTTATTATTATTATTATAACATATTATTATTATTATTATCTTTCAGTTTAAACATTATCATACTTGTATATATTTCTAAATTTTTGTGACTAACAAAAATATCTACAATTAATGACGAAGATTTGTCTTTAGATTTTCATTTTTTTAGTTATATTTATTACATAAAATTATTATTACTACCTCCCAAAATAAAATTAGTATTAGTCTCTGTCACCTACCCAAATTTTGAGACTATTTATTTTATTTGGAAAAACATTATGTTAAATTATAATTACAAAGTTTTGTAATTATTACCAAAACTGGTCAAGGATGATTGTAATGACATATTATTATTGTTTAATAAATTAAAACAGGAGACAAACACCCAAGGGAACTGTTAAATGAGTGTTCACTGACCCACTGGGAGGAATGGAAGCTATTAGAAGGCATGGGACAGGTATCAACATTTGCACTCCACCACTAGCTGTTGGTTATGGGACAACTACCCCTAAATTTATGGCATTATCCCCCAGGTGGGGGGAAGAGAGTTGTTAGCTCATTAATGACCAGGTTAACCACTCAAAAGGCCTAGGCATCCTAGATAAGGCAATCTGAATTGAGCAGGGAGCTCCACATTATTTTCTGCAGAAATAATTCCTCAAGTGTATCAGGTGATCATTGAGAGATTCGAATAGGGAGGCTAAGTGGAAGTGCATTGTGAGTCTACTGAAATTTATTTTGATAAGGAAACCAGAGGTGCTGGTGCAAGTCTCTTTGACTGCTAAGTTTATATGACCGAATGTTCTACATTGTTGCTGCAATTTGATGACCTAAGCTTATACAGATTCTTCTTCCTAGTGGTTCAGTGAACAGGCTCGGGGGTCCTAAGGCAAGTAAATTGGCTGTCTTCAGGAGTAGGTTGGGTGGAACAGGCTCGGGGGTCCTAAGGCAAGTAAATTGGCTGTCTTCAGGAGTAGGTTGGGTGGAACAGGCTCTTTGGGTTGTTTGTTTCTCCTACATTCAATCAGGTTCTACTGTTCTATCTTGTTATTATCAGTTAAATGATTTTCTGCATTTGTAGATTTAGTATTTACAATTATACAGAAGAAACTATTTCAATTTCTGACCTAGGTATGAATTTGTATGATGATGGTTAAGTAAATGAGATGATTGATTAAATATCTCCTCTGCATTTCTCCCATACTGTTTTTGTATAGTACTCTAGTACAGGGAAATAGAATTAAGTCAGATGATTGATGGGCAGAATGCCAAGTGAATGGATAGACTAACACTGTAGTGTTTCTTTTAATTTCTGAAATATCAATTATATATGTCTAAACTCAGAAAATAGAACAGCATATCATAAAACAGACATATAGCATTTTCTTTACTTAGTAACAAAAGTAAAACATTTCATCTCTGCATAGGACTAGGTTTTCAAATTATTACTATCTATTTTTGAAAGCTAATACTATGCATTCTATTATTATTCTTTCCAACAACAAGGTGTTATATTTCCACTTATTTCAGGTATTATTATTTCTAGAAATTTAACAGCTGCAAATATTCTTTTATACAAAGTTGTTACATATAAACGATAAATAGATACTTATCATTTGTATCACTGAATATCACTATTTCATTTCAGTATCCATATCTCATATTTCAATTTAATTATCAACTACAGCTATTAAATTCAAACACTTTCATCATAGGCAGAACCCCAACACTCTATCATTTATTATTTAGCATTCCATTGCATTACGTTAGACACAGGTTCGAAACCCTTAATAAGGAATCAAATCATTTACAATATCGTGACAAGTTCGTAACTAGTTCGACAGTCACATACTTAAACAACTTACATCAACCTTAGGAATTATAAACACAAGTAAGTTAAAAACCTCACTTCTCATAAGTAAAGACTTTTAGTTACGATTTCTTTTAAACAAAACAAGAAAATGTATACAGCATCCTAAACAACTTTTTGGCCAAACCCTTATTTTTGAAATAACAACTTAGATATCATTAGTTTCCAAATAGATTATAGATATATGTTCATTATCGAAAATTACAGTCGCAAAAATATTTAGAATTGGCTCTTGGCCAATATCAAAACTGGTGAACATTAACATCTTTTTACACAAAGTATTGTTTCAAATATAGTATCAAAACTACAGGTTGAACCCTTCATCTTTATTCACAATTCGAGGGTTAAGACCCTGTTAAACATGAAATACATTTCATTACACAGTAAAAACTGTAGAATACATTTCGAAGGTAGGTCGAGGATTTCATCCTCCCTACGTTGCTTACAGAATAAAAGCATTGCAACAACAACGACTTCCTCAGAAGGCCGAAAACTCCAACCATTTCAACACAACCAACAGGTTTCCAAGAGAACCCATAAAGGAAACCACTGAGACTTACCACTACACGCAGTAGTTCCCACCTAAACTGGAGCGTAAATCCATGTGAGTGATAGCACCTGTAAATATTACAAAAGGGGTTAAAACTTAAGTGCATCTTGCAACATTGTAGATGATTGCATATAAACAAAAAGAAAAATACAGAAGAGGCATTACCTTCTTATTAAAAAGGAAATGAATGCCGAATCCAACAGCTTCTGTAACAGGCTTGAAAACCCAGAGTCGCATACAACTTGTGGAGCGTAGATATTACACTCACAGCAATGGGTTCAATTCTTTTAAACAATGATCGTGATATTGAAACTAGAGAAGGAGCATTCCAAGAAGTCTTTTCAAAATCCAAACCCTTCGACAACCAGCATGATATTCCTGAGCTTTCTGAATATCAAAAACAAACAGGAAATTTCCACGCGTAAGCTCAGCTCTTACATTATCATCTTGTGACAGTAATATTTCGTAGGTCATGGGTTCAAATCACTGGAGAAACCCTCAAAAACCAGCTATCAAACTCTAAGTATTCGCAGGCCGGTCAGCCTCTACAAAACCACTCTCAACACAATGAATTCCAAAGGAAAAACATTAACTATGAGGTTTTGGTGGAGGTTTAGGGTTAAGTCCCAAAGCCTGAGAACAATGTAAGATCAACGGTGGAGATTACGTATCACAACACCATGTATTTCCAAGCAACCACCTTATTTATCACTCCAATGATAACCATCGCCACCGTGGATTCCAGCTCGAATCATGTTCAAACTAAAACACATACAACTCGACCAAGATGGCCAATTCATCACGATGCCTTCATGAGCTAAGTACCACGATGGCAGCCACTGAGGATTTCCACCGAGCTGGTAGATAAGAATAATAAATGCCAAGATTGATTCAATATCGCCTGCCAGCACATATCCACTTTAACATTAATAACCATGTCCTTATATTACGTTGATTCGAAGATTGATAGGAACCCTGTCACATTATATATGTGTTAATATCAGTTATACCTTAGTATGAAACCATTTAGATATCAAGGGTATGTTTAAAAGCTCACGATAATAATTATGGTTTCCTATTGTTGGTACATAGGACCCATGCATAAACACTTGGCATATAGTGTAATGATATAGTTAAAAAATATAGTTAAAGCTTGGAAATAACACATAGTTTTCATACTGGGAAATATATTACATAGATTGCATATAGTTAAATACTATAGGATCTGCATATAATTACTATGCTAGGAGAATTGCATATAGTTTACATTATATGGCCCATACTACTTGAATAACCATGTAATATACATATAGTGCACACATTATAGTAATACACAAATATTGTGCTTTTAGCTTATGTTTTGTAATACACATTACTCATGTGCCAAACATTAGCAATGCATGATATCCTGCATCAAAGCTTTGACACTTTATTTTTCACCATTTAAATGTTAAACAAAGAAGACATCTGAGTTGTTAATTATCGAAAACAAACTATAGACGGATCGCTATATTAGTACCTTGGAAATTTATATGTAGAACCCTTTGAAAGCTATCTGAAAGTACTCTTTAAATTATGTTTGTATTACTTGAACTGGTGTGCCACCTTACCTATATCTGCGGAAGGGAAAGTCCAAATGATTTAGCATAAATGCTAAGCAAGCCTCGGGCTACTCTCAAGACCCTTTTCATCATCAAAATAAGAACAGCAGTTAGCACTTGTAAACATTTATAATTGACAGAACATTGACATAAGTATTATTAAAATATAACTGAACATCCATAGCATCTTAATGTAGATTTCGATTTCATTTTATAACAAGACAATAACAATATGTCATATGATAGTCACAAACTTTTAATACAACATTTAGGTTTATAATTAACACAAGCAAAACTAATGTCGTATTTTGTGTTAAGAAGTATGAAGTGTCATTATCATAATTTTTTATTAGTTAAAAGGATTAGTATTCATTTTATTTCCGCATTGGCATTTTCAATATTTAATGCTATTTTAAAAATTTTAAAATTTTGTGAATTTTCGGGATGTTACATGTTGTATCAGAGCTTATGTTCGAACTCTCGGCCTGAAAAGGTCCAAAGAACACGCAACAGAAAAATTTTGTGATAACAAAAATCTTTACTAATTCAAGTTAAATTATTTTGTTATACAGAAAATTGTTTTCTAAGTTACAGGTATGGAAGGATCAAATGAACATATGGAGGACAGATTTCGACCAAACAGTCATAACAACAATAGCACTGGACAACATTATGAAGAAGAGGTCCATGGTGAATTAAATGACAATTCATCAGAATTGTTACGTGCATTTCAAGAGTTGAAAGCAGAGATAAGATCTGTTAAACATGATAATGAGAGAATTCTGAAGGCACAAGAAGAACTGAACCAAGCACTATTCGATCAATTCCCAACTGATGAATAGGATAAAAGGGTTGAAGATACATCCAAGATTGAAGATTTACCTCATCGGAACAAGGGTAAGAAAGTGAAAACTGATGATGAGAATAATAGTTCAACATCATCAGGAGCTGCCAATGAGATACATAAAAAGAAATGTAATTATTCAAGTGATAGCAGCGAACGGGATTACAAACCAAAAAGAAAAATCCATAAACAGTATGATCATATTTTTGGGGAGTTCAAGAAGATCAAACCCCCGACCTTCAATGGTGAAACTGAAAAAGCAGAGACAGTTGAAGCATGGTTGTCCGGCATGAAGAAATACTTCCAAATTTATGATTATTCAGAATCATTGAAAGCAAAGATGGCCATATACAACCTGATCGGGAAGGCATACATTTGGTGGCAGGACATCAAAAGAGTGAAGGGAATCAAGGACAAGGATGTGAATTGGAGCACTTTTAAACGGTACTTCAAAAATAAGTTCCTATCTGAACAATGTTACGAATAAAAGTCCAAGGAATTCTATGATTTAAGATTGAGAACCATGAACATGAAAGAGCTGAACGACAAATTTTTGAATTTGCTAAGGTATGTGCCATACCTTGTGGAGGAGAAACCAAAGATTCATAGGTATCTGAGTTGTCTACCTTTCAACATCAAGGACAAAATAGAGTATGACAATCCAAATACCTTAGAAGAAGACATGAGGAAAGCAACATTCTTCTATGATCAGAACCGGAAAAGAGAAGGGATATCTAATTGAAAAAATCATAAACCCAACAACTTTGAGCTGAAGAAGAAGAATTTCAGGTTCAATGGAAATTCTGGTTTTCAAAAGAAAAACTTTCCAAATCGAAATTTCCAAGGAACATTCCCAGAAATAATCAGCAGCAAAATTTTACAGCTCCTAGAAATACACCCAATGTTACCAGAACTAATGATGAGAGGACACCTATAAAATGTTTTGAGTGTCAAGGTCCTCATTATGCTTCTAACTGTCCCAATAAGAAGCAAACAGTAAATAATATTCACTCCATACAAGCTGAACCTACTGTGGGAGACTTGACAGGAAATATGCCCAGAATTAATGCATCTCTAGACAACAGGAAAGTGGAGCATCAAGTCTCTATGGTAGAGATTGAAGGTATGCTACAAAACCACCCTATTTCTATTTTGATTGATCCAGGTGCTAGCCTAAGTTATATATCTCCAGATATTGTAGAAAATTTTAATTTAAAAATAGAAAAATTTAATAAATCCTGGTTAGTTAGACTAGCAATAGGAACAAAAAGAAAAGTGTATGATTTTGTGGAAAGTTGTGTTTTATTTATGAATCAGTTAAAGAAACGAACCAAGCTAAATTTTTTACCTCTAGGATCCTATGACATCTTAATTGGAATGGACTGGTAAGAAGCACATCATGTTATTTTGAATTGTTATGAGAAAAGTTTTGCCTGTCTAAATGATGAAGGAGAAACAATAGAAGTGAAGGGTATTCCTAGAAAGACATCACTTAGACAGATTTTAGCTATGCAAGTAAAAAGAGCAGTTAGAAAAGGATGTAAGATGTTCGCAGTGAATGTAGTACATGAAGAGTTAATTACTAAAGAGGACAAACTGAAACTAGAAGATATACTTGTCCTAAAAGAAGTCCTAGATGTTTTTCCATAAGAGATTCCTGGATTACCCCCGAAGAGGGATCTATATTTTACCATTGAGTTGATACCGGGTGCGGTACCAAACTCCAAAGCTCCATATAGGATGAATATATTGGAATTAAACAAGTTAAAATCACAGTTGAAGGAACTGATTGATAAAAACTATATAAGGCCCAGCATGTCTCCTTGGGGAGCACTTGTTATTTTTGTTAAGAAGAAGGATGGCACTTTAAGGCTTTGCATAGATTATCTCCAACTGAACAAGATGACAATCAAGAATTGATATCCATTTCCCCGCATCGACAATCTATTTGATCAGCTGTGTGGAGCAACGATATTTTCAAAGATTGATTTAAGGTCAGGATATCATCAAGTTCGTGTGAAGGATGAGGATATTTTTAAAACAGCCTTTAGAACTCGATATGGACATTATGAGTTCGTAGTCATGCCATTTGGGTTGACTAATGCCCCGGTAGTATTTATGTGCTTAATGAATAATATTATGCATAAGTATTTGGATAAGTTCGTCATTGTGTTCATAGATGACATTCTAGTATATTCTAAAAGTAAGGAAGAACATGACGAACATCTGCGTATCATTTTACAAGTTCTGAGAGATCATCAATTATATGCTAAGTTTAGTAAGTGTGACTTTTACAAGGATATGATTCAGTATTTAGGTCACATAATCTCTAAGGAAGGAATTTTGGTTGATCCCGATAAGATAAAAGCCATTAATGAATGGCCGGTTCCTAAGGATGTGTCAGACGTACGATCATTTATGGGGATTACAGGATATTATAGAAAATTCATAGAAGGTTTTTCGAAGATTGCAAACCCCATAACCTCCTTACAGAAGAAGGGGAAGAATTTTGTATGGGATCAAAAGTGTGCAGACGGTTTCAAGAAGTTGAAGGAATTACTAACTACAGCACCTATTCTAAGAATTGCAGATCCTAATAAAGATTTTATAGTATGTACTGACGCATGTAATGACAGACTCGATAGAGTCCTAACACAAGAGGGACATGTTGTTGCATATGAGTCTCGAAAGCTGAAAATATATGAGAAAAATTACTCTGCATATGATCTGGAAGTACTAGCAGTAATACACGTCTTAAAAATGTGGCGTCACCATCTTATTGGTAGAAAATTTGCTTTGATGACAGATAACATGGGGCTGAAATATTTACTAGATCAAACGAACTTGAATGCTAGACAAGCTAGATGTCTAACCTTTCTAAGTGAATATGATTTTGAAATTCAACATATAAAGGGTAAAGAGAATAAGGTTGCTGATGCTTTAAGTCATAATGCAAAGTTAAATTTTATTTCAGCCATCAGCACATACACAACAGATTTAGAAAATCAGATTTTTGAAGGGATTAAAACAAATGAAGAGTACAGAAAATTTACATGAAAAGATAGCAGAAAGTAATTCTGAAAATTCTATGGCAGATTTCAGGTTAAAAGAAAATGGCTTGCTACTATACAATAACAGGTTATATGTACCAAAGATAAAAATTCTGATCTTAGATGAGATGCACAAAAGTCATTATGCTAGTCATCCAGGTTATCAGAAAACCATAACTATGTTACGGAAAGATTATTATTGGCCCAGGATGAAGGATGAAGTAGTAGAATATATAGCTAAATGCATTGATTGTCAAAGAGTAAAGGTTGAACATCAGCATCCGGTTGGACTGTTACAACCATTACCTATACCTAGTTGGAAATGGGAGATCATAAGCATAGATTTTATTACTGGACTACCCAGAAATCATAAACAAAATGATTCTATCATGGTGGTAGTGGATAAAATTAGCAAGGCAGCACATTTTATACCAGTAAAAACTACTCATAAGGCTCTAGATATTGCAAAAAAAATTATGAAAAAGATTTTTCGACTACATGGAATACCAAAAATGATAGTTTTAGACCATGATTCTAAGTTTACTGGAAACTTCTGGAGATCTTTGTTTAAAGTGTTGAATACAACCTTAAACTTCAACACAACATTTCATCCACAAACGGATGGACAGACGGAAAGAGTAAATCAGATATTGGAAGACATGCTAAGGATGTATGTTAAGGACCAGCCTAGTAAGTGGGAGGACTACTTGCATTTAGCAGAATTTGCATATAACAACCATTACCATGCATCAGCTAGGCTTAGCCCGTTTGAAATTATTTATGGTAGGAAATGTAATACACCAATTTCTTGGAATGACCCAGTTAATAGAGTTATTTTAGGACCTGAATTGTTGAAGGAAATAGAACTAACTATGAAACAGGTACAAAGAAATCTTAAAGATGCCCAAGATAGAAAAAAGAGTCAAGCAAATCTTAAAAGGACTCATAAAGAGTTCGAGGTTGGTGATCATGTTTTCATTAAGGTAAGACCGAAGAAGAGCTCATTAAAATTGGGAAGTTGTGCCTAACTTGCACCCAGGTATTGTGGTCCTTTCGAAATTTTTTCAAGGGTAGGACTCGTGGCATATCAACTAGCTTTGCCACCAAATCTAAAAATACATAATGTTTTTCATATTTCAATTTTAAAGAAATATGTAAACGATGCTACTCATGTTATAAATTGGAATGATGTGTAGGTGGAACAAGACGACGATTTTCAAGTGGAACCGGATTGTATCCTTAAAAGGAGGGAAACTCGACTCCAGAATCACACCATTGGGTAGGTAAAGGTGCAATGGAAGCACCTTAGCCCAGAAGAGGCAACCTGGGAGTTGGAGAGTAGTATGCGGGTAGCATACCCACCTCTGTTTCAGGAACACTCAGAAAATGAATGAACAACATCGAGGACGATGTTGAGACTTAAGGGGGGGTGTATGTCACCTACCCAAATTTTGAGACTATTTATTTTATTTGCAAAAACATTATGTTAAATTATAATTACAAAGTTTTGTAATTATGACCAAATTTGGTCAAGGATGATTGTAATGACATATTATTATTATTTAATAAATTAAAACAAGAGACAAACACCCAAGGGAACTGTTAAATGAGTGTTCACTGACCCACTAGGAAGAATGGAAGCTGTTAAAAGGCATGGGACAGGTGTCAGCATTTGCACTCCACCACTAGCTGTTGGTTATGGGACAACTACCCCTAAATTTGTGGCATTATCCCCCAGGTGGGTGGAAGAGAGCTGTTAGATCATTAATGACCAGGTTAACAAGTAAAAATTTCTAGGCAGCCTAGATAAGGCAATTCAAATTGAGCAGGGAGCTCCACATTATTTTCTGTAGAAATAATTACTCAAGTGTATCAGGTGATCACTAAGAGATTCGAATAGGGAGGCTAAGTGGAAGTGCATTGTGAGTCTGTTGAAATTTATTTTGAGAAGGAAACCAGAGGTGTTGGAGCAAGTCTCTTTGACTGCTAAGTTTATATGACCAAATGTTCTACATTGTCACTGCAAGTTGATGAACAACGCTTCTACATATTCTTCTTCCTAGTGGTTCAGTGAACAGGTTCAAGTGTCCTAAGTCAAGTAAATTGGTTGTCTTCAGGAGTAGGTTCGGTGGAATAGGCTCCTTGGGTTGTTTGTTTCTCCTACATTCAATCAGGTTCTACTGTTTTGTCTTGTTATTATCAGTTAAATGATTTTCTGCATTTGTATATTTAGTATTTATAGTTATACAAAAGTGTTAAATTTTTAGAATTTACTTCAATCTGATCTAGGATCTTAACTGAGAGAACAACATGTACAGCAAATATACAGCATATAAATCATGGACACAATAATGCAAGCACACAAGAGACACAGAGTTTACTTGGGGAAAACCATAAAGGTGAAAAACCCCAATAACTTCCTCAGAGATAGATAGAGCAATGATACAACCAGAATACAAGAGATAGTCTTCTCCTAGC
This sequence comes from Larix kaempferi, assembly GCA_027924585.1. NCBI lineage: Eukaryota > Viridiplantae > Streptophyta > Pinopsida > Pinales > Pinaceae > Larix > Larix kaempferi. The sequence continues at coordinate 21,146,275 of BSBM01000186.1, read as the reverse complement.
AGCAGAGCCTCCTCCTCCACAAGTGCGCCACTCTCCCAAGTGTGAGTGAGAGAATAGAATGTGTAAAATGAGAGAGACACACTCTCTATTTATACACTAACTTGACTTGACCTTTACTTAACTAGGTCGGCCTCAACTTAACCACTTAACATAATGTTGACTGGGTCGACCCCCACTAGGGTGGTCTAATAACCCTTTGACCCACATGGCCGACCCCCAATAGGGTGGTCTAATAACCCTTTGACCCACATGACTTATACAGGGCCGACCCCAACAAGGTGGTCTAATAACCCATCAAGTATAAATTACGACACTTACAATATAAATGACGATACTTCCGTATAGATGAATAATAACATCTCTATAGGAATACAATATACATATATGTGAAATACATTCCGAAGTTACATATACATCAACACTCCCTCTTAACTAGGAAGGTATTTCTCGACACAGGTCTTCTAGCACAAGTCATCTTCTCTGAATCATTGTCACTGCTGCTGCTATCTCAATCAATATCTGAATCTACTCGTCATAGGAAGTTCTACAGAGCCAGTCCTTTTTCATACTGGATGTAGGCCCACCACCTGCAGGTCTTCGTCATCACTGGCCATACTGTGGAAATCTCAGGACTTATTATGTGCGTCACAAAACTTTAAAAGAGTCTCTTGACTAGCAAGAACCCTAAAGAGCATCTGAGGCCTTTTTCATCCTATCCAAATCTCCAAGACTTATTACATGTGACCCCACCACAAAACCTCGAAAGAGAATCCCATGACTGATTACGAGCACAAGGCTCAACCTATCGGATCTCCCAGGGCACAAATTACATGTGGTCACCACAAAACCTCGAAAGAGAATCCCAGAACTGATTACGAGCACAAGGCTCAACCTATCGGATCTCCCAGGGCACAAATTACATGTGGTCACCACAAAACCTCGAAAGAGCATCCCAGAACTGATTACGAGCACAAGGCTCAACCTATCGGATCTCCTAGGGCACAAATTACATGTGGTCATGGAAAAACCTTGAAAGAGCATCCAGGGACTAATTACGAGCACATGGCTCAACCTATCGGATCTCCCAGGGCACAAATTACATGCCATAGGACAAAACCTCGAAAGAGCATTTCCAGATATCCCAGGGCACAAATTACATGCTATTGGCAAAACCTCAAAAGACTATCTACAGATCTCCCAGGGAACAGATTATATGTCCTCCCAAGCAAAACCTCGAAAGAGCATTTGCCAAATATCCTAGGGTACAAATTACATGCCATAGGAAAAACCTCGAAAGACTATCTACAAATCTCCTAGGGCACAAATTACATGCTTATCTGCATAACCTGTTCCATGGCCGCAGAGTATCAACCTGATACTCACCATACATCATCCTGATGTACACATGATCATCCTAATCATCATCACTGCAATATCCTGCTGCATGTCATCTAGAGCAACATCCTGAAGCTCGTCATCCATGATCATCCTGATCATACAATGCATCTACTTGATGCATACCAAGTATCTACCTGATACATATCATCATACATGATCCACCTCATCATACAGTGTATCCACCTGTTACAAATACAAATACATGATACATATCACCATACACGATCCACCTGATCATACAATGTATCCACCTGATACATATACAGATACATGGTCCAAGCATCCAACATGATGCATATACAAAAATACATACAAGTGATCCAATTGATCATATCCAGCATCCAACATGATGCATACATACATATAAATGATCCAACTGATCATATCCATCATCCAACATGATGCGTACATACATATACATATAAATGATCCAACTGATCATATCCAACATCCAACATGATGCGTACATACATATACATATAAATGATCCAACTAATTGTATCCAACATCCAACATGATGCATACACAAAGCAGTAACTAGAGCATCGTCCTGATGCTCATCATCCATGATCCTCCTGATCATCATAGCATCATCCTCTTCAGATCATCTCATCGTCCACGAAGCACAACCTAGATGCACATCATCCAGCACTTACACCACCGACATGGGAGAACACATCTACCGCCATTCGGGGAAGGCTCTAGCCCTTACTTTTTCACCATGGGAGAACACATCTACCACCATGTGAAAAATGGCTCAGCAATTACATCATGACCAAGGGAGAACACATCAACCATGTCAGGAAAGCTCATGTGCATCTGCATCTTCCAGACTCATCACTTCCCTTTGGAAGGAACCTTGATCTGAAGTGCACCAAGCCTCTCTCTGAAGTACTCAAACTGCACTTTGGCCAACGGCTTGGTCAATACATCTGCAACCTGCTCATCCGTTGCAACATACTCCGCTTCGGCTATACTCAGTGCTACGCAGGACTGCTTCCTACTAAACCAAGAGATCAGACCTGATCCCATACTGAAGCAGCACCCAGATGTGCTCTTCCTATCTGCAGCACTACCTGCCCAATCTGAATCAACATAACCCTACAGGTTAAACTTTTGATTCGCATCATACTTGAGCCCATAATCAACCGTACCCTTTAGGTACCTCAGAATATGCTTTACAGCAACCAGGTGAACATCTCTCGGATTCGTCAGGAACTGGCTCAATGTGTTCACCGCAAAGAAAATATTTGGTCTCGTTTTCGTCACATACATAGAGGACCCAATCATCTGACGATACATCGTAACATCAACCAGATCAGATGAAGAATCACACAGAAGCTTCAGGTTCGATGCCATAGGTGTGGCCATATCCTTGTAGTCCATCATCCCAAACCTCTTCAGGATCTCTACTGCATACTTCCCTTGTCCAAGGAAGATTCCATCTGCACTTTGCCACACCTCCATGCCAAAAACAAATAGTGCATCATCCCCAAGTTCTTCATCTAGAAATCGACAGCAAGCTTCCTCTATGTGTCAGCAATCAAACTATCCTCACCTGTTACAAACAGGTCATCCACATAGTAGTATCACTGGATTGCCTTCCTCAACCTTGTAGTGAAGGTTGGAATCCGCTTTACTCTTGGTAAAGCCCAAACTAGATAGAAAGCTGTCTGTCCTACCATACCAAGTTCTGCACATATATGACTCCCTGTCATGTGTCTCAGAACCAAGTGGCTTCTCCACGTACACTTCTTCTTCAACTACAGAAAGCTGTCTCAAAATCCATCTGGTGTATCTTCCACTTCATCACTGCAGCCAAAGCAAGTACTGATCTAATGGAAGTGTATCTGGCTACAAGAGAAAAAGTCTCTATGCCACCACCTGCAGCATGCTTGATCTTGTAGATCCTCTTGGAAGTCACTACAGACTCCCCTTCAGGTCTTGGGACTGCATCCCAAACATCTTCATGATCGACTAGTACTCCTCGATCATGGTAATCTTCCCAGATCCTAGGAATTTCAATATCTTCAATATTTTCAAGAGATAACTTTGTTGCTGAACAAATGTTGTAGTCCTTCTTTTGTAGATGATGGTATACGATCTTTCCTACACAACAAGTTAAATTGCATGATTAGAAAATAGCTCATAGTTTTCAAAACAAATTCTTACACATTAAGAAATATGTCATGCAGCATGCAATTATCTTAGTCAATGCTTCAATACAACATTTATTCATATCCCGTAACTTTTTAGATGCCTTCCAATATCTACCAGAACATTGTTAAGAGTGTGCACAACTCCCAACATGTCAGCAAAGAGGTTTCATTCTAGATAAATAGCAATGGAATGTTGTACAGTGCCATAGGCCACTTACCCATGTATATTAGTAGTATAATGTTCATCAATGCAACTATTCTAATATGCATAATACACAACCTAATTCTAGGAACATCAGTATATACATTATTGAACAGTATTATTTAAACAATAAAATATGCAAGTAATGACAATTCAAATACTTATCTTTGTTTGTTTGTTGGGTGGACTCCCTCTTAATCTTTGCAACTCCATTCTGATGTGGATTGTGAGAAGTGGTCAACTCCCTTTGAATATCTGCATCCTTGTAGAAACTACTGGAGTGTGCTCCCTCTTGATCTTTGCTTCTTGGATTACCTGTCCTTGAACTTATATACATTCTCGATCCCTATGCATGCTTGTTAGTATTATGATTGTGTTATCCTCTAGGTCTCATACATAATCAAACATTCATTAGTATAATCTTAATAATCTCAAGCATGTATAGTTAGGATCAATTCAAACACAGATAATAAACATTAGTATTCAAGGTTTCAAGGAAGTCTTCTTTTATTCATACATATTCTTATTTGATCATAGGACTCTTCTGGTTAGTTAAATCATCAATCAAGATAAGAGATATAATATGCATAAAACCCGTGATTACTCAAACCTATACCTTCATGATTCTTTTGGTTAGTCATATCATCAATTATGGTAAGAAACATAATATGCATACAACCATGACTATTCAAACCTATGACTTCATGAATAATCATTATCAACAACACAAAAGTATAAGATCCTAACACAAGGTAAGATTCTAGCTTGATATAGGAAAAACATACTTGGATTAGCATGCTAGCTAGTTATGTCTAACATACCCACATAATGTCTTATGGTTCTCTTCAGTGACTTGTGCTAGTAACCTGCATATCTCATAGGTTAACCATTATAGAACCAAGTTATACATACCTCGTAAATGGATCTTCTATGTGATCCATGACAATGGATGAATCTTTGTCTTCATGTCATCATGATCTTGAACTAGAACATGATTTGTCTTTCTTGGTGTACCTTTCATGTTAGCGGACAACATAAACCTCATACAACACCATAATGCATTAGTACAATCATAAGTGTCAACACCCTAACGAATGCATTCATAATTTTGTTAAGGTGATACGACAAGTCTAAAATCAAGATTGTTTTAACCATAATAACATGAAGACAAACATATCATAAACTTAATCATGAAAAAATCTCAAAACATACCTGGATGAGTCATACCTGTCGAGATTGCTTGAAATCTTCTTATGTAAGGCCTTAGCCTCATCTCCCTCTGAAATAGGAACTTCTTCACTTATGTAGGTGACCAATCCATCCTCTTCTAGGATTAAACCAATCCACTTGATTTGTAGGAACTGGATCTCGAGCTGTATTAGGGTTTGTCAGAGAAACCCCAAAAATTCAAACTTTGAATTTCAAACTTCCGAACGGATAGAAATATGCGCCTTGATGAGCAGATCAAGTTGGTATATTTAGAATTTTAAAACTACAAAGTTTCACCCCTCGAAATTGCCTTTTAGATTTCCGGATTCACTGGGGAGGACCCTGAATTCGGGTTTGAGTTTCCCAGAGCTTCACCCAACCAAAAGATTTGATTCAAAGCTCTAAGCTTCTATTTTTCTGAGGAGCTTCCAGTCGTGGTCACATATTTCCAAAATTTCAATTTTTGCAGAAACCCTAATTTTCCATCTTTCTAATCAAAGTCCCGAACTAGGGTTTGATCAAGCCTGGCCTTCTGCCCAACCAAAAAATATGATCTTGGTATCTAAATTTTGATTTTGATGAGTAGCATCCAGCCGTGGTCTCCGATTACAAAAATTCCAACTTTCTCCGAATCCCTAAATTCTAGAAGCCATGAATGGAGGTGCTAAAAAATAATTATGTTTTGACATAAATATGTACCTAATTGTTTCTGGTGTAACTCCGAACTTTTCAATCCACAGGGTCTAAAAAATTTTCCTGATATCCCAACCTGTTATCTTTCCATCCTGACAGGTCTGACCTTAATTGGATTCTCTGAGAGAGAGATATGCCAAGTGTCGCAACGTGACCTGTTTATGGGATAATACAGGAGAGCGAACTTGTACGGCGTCCCACATGTCACTGGCTCAACATCAGCCTTTGAAAATTTTTCCTGAGATAGTACAGTCTGTGTACTACATGTCACTTTTTACGAAATTTCATTTGGAGCTTCCTAGCCCAAGTTATGACCTTTTTCCCAAGGTCACCTGATTTTGACTCAGATCTGGAAGAGGCCCAAACCCTATATTGTACAGATCATAAATCACAAATTACAACAAATTGGAGGTTTTCCTTTGGACACAAGGTACATGGGAATCTAATCTTCGACCTGTAAAAGTTTCAGATCCAAAAACTTCTCCAAAATGGATTTATAGCGAAATTTCTACGATGACTGGTGTTTGCTATATCAAGCCCTAGCATCGTAAGTGCAACAAGTGTCATACATGCCATATCATGCCTTCTTTCAGGCTAGCTCTGGTACCATGTTAAATTTTTAGAATTTACTTCAATCTGATCTAGGATCTTAACTGAGAGAACAACATGTACAGCAATCTACAGCATATCAATCATGGACACAATAATGCAAGCACACAAGAGACACGGAGTTTACTTGGGGAAAACCATAAAGGTGAAAAACCCCAATAACTTCCTCAGAGATAGATAGAGCAATGATACAACTAGAATACAAGAGATAGTCTTCTCCTAGTAGCAAAGCCTCCTCCTCCACAAGTACGCCACTCTCCCAAGTGTGAGTGAGAGAATAGAATGTGTAAAATGAGAGAGACACACTCTCTATTTATACACTAACTTGACTTGACCTTTACTTAACTAGGTCGGCCTCAACTTAACCACTTAACATAATGCTAACTGGGCCGACCCCCACTAGGGTGGTCTAATAACCCTTTGACCCACATGGCCGACCCCCAATAGGGTGGTCTAATAACCCTTTGACCCACATGACTTATACAGGGCCAACCCCAACAAGGTGGTCTAATAACCCATCAAGTATAAGTTACGACACTTACAATATAAATGATGATACTTCCGTATAGATGAATAATAACATCTCTATAGGAATACAATATACATATATGTGAAATACATTCCGAAGTTACATATACATCAACAAGAAGAAACTGTTTCAATTTCTGACCTAGGTATTAATTTGTATGATGATGGTTAAGTAAATGATATGATTGATTAAATATCTCCTCTGCATTTTTCCCATACTTTTTTTGTATAGTACTGTAGTATAGGGAAGTAGAATTAAATCAAATGATTGATGGGTAGAATGCCAAGTGAATGGATAGACTAACACTGTAGTGTTTCTTTTAAATTCTGAAATATCAATTATATATGTCTAAACTCAAAAAATAGAACAACATATCATAAAACAGACATATAGCATTTTCTTTACTTAGTAACATAAGTAAAACATTTCACCTCTGCACAGGACTAGGTTTTCAAATTATTACTATCTATTTTTGAAAGCTAATACTATGCATTCTATTATTATTCTTTCCAACAATAAGGTGTTATATTTCCACTTATTTCAGGCATTATATTATTTCTAGAAATTTAACAGCTGCAAATATTCTTTTATACAGAGTTGTTACATATAAACGATAAATAGATACTTATCATTCATATCACTGAATATCACTATTTCATTTTAGTATCCATATATCCTATTTCGATTTAATTATCAACTACATTTATTAAATTCAAACACTTTCATCATAGGCAGAACCCCAACACTCTATCATTTATTATTTAGCATTCCATTGCATTACGTTAGACACAGGTTCGAAACCATTAATAAGGAAGCAAATCATTTACAATATCGTAACAGGTTCATAACTGGTTCGACAGTCACATACTTAAACAGCTTACATCAACCTTACGAATTATAAACACAAGTAAGTTAAAAACCTCACTTCTCAGAAGTAAAGACTTTTAGTTACGATTTCTTTTAAACAAAACATAAAAAACATATACAACATCCTACACAACTTTTTGGCCAAACCCTTATTTTCGAAATAACAACTTAGATATCATCAATTTCCAAATAGATTATAGATATATGTTCATTATCAAAAATTACAGTCGCAAAAATATTTAGAATCGGCTCTCGGCCAGTATCAAAACTGATGAACATTAACATCTTTTTACACAGAGTATTGTTTCAAATATAGTATCAAAACTACAGGTTGAACCCTTCATCTTTATTCACAAGTCAAGGGTTAAGACCCTGTTAAACATGAAATACATTTCATTACACAGTAAAAACCGTAGAATACATTCGAAGGTAGGTCGAGGATTTCATCCTCCCTACGTTGCTTACAGAATAAAAGCATTGCAACAACAACGACTTCCTCGGAAGGCCGAAAACTCCAACCATTTCAACACAACCAACAGGTTGCCAAGAGAAACCATAAGGGAAACCACCGAGACTTACCACTACACGCAGTAGTTCCAACCTAAATTGGAGCGTAAATCCATGTGAGTGATAGCACTTGCAAATATTACAAAAGTGTTTAAAAATTAAGTACATCTTGCAACATTACAGACGATTGCATATAAACGAAAAGAAAACTACAGAAGAGACATTACCTTCTTATTAAAAAGGAAACAAAGGCCGAATCCAAGAGCTTCTGTAACAGGCTTGAAAACCCAGAGTCACATACAACTTGTGGAGAGCGAATATTACACTCACAGCAATGGGTTCAATTCTTTTAAACAATGATCGTGATATTGAAACTAGAGAAGGAGCATTCCAAGAACTCTTTTCAAAAGCCAAACCCTTCAACAACCAACATGATAATTCTTGAGCTTTCTGAATATCAAAAACAAACAGGAAATTTCCACGCTTGAGCTCGGCTCTTACATTATCATCTTGTGACAGTAATCTTTCTCGGGTCACGGGTTCAAATCACTAGAGAAACCCTTAAGAACTGGCTATCAAACCCTAAGTATTTGCAGGCCGGTCGGCCTCTCCCAAAACCACTCTCGACACAATGAATGCCAAAGGAAAAACATTAACTATGAGGTTTTGGTGGAGGTTTAGGGTTAAGTCCCAAAGCCCGAGAACAATGTAAGATCAATGGTGGAGATTATGTATCACAACACCATGTATTTCCAAGCAACCACCTTATTTATCACTCCATTGATAACCATCGCCACCATGGATGCCAGCTCGAATCATGTTAAAACTAAAACACATACAGCTCGACCAAGATGGCCAATTCATCACGATTCCTTCATGAGCTAAGTACCATGATGGCAACCACTGAGGATTTCCACCGAGCTGGTAGATAAGAATAATAAATGCCAATATTGATTCAATATCGCCTGCCAGCACATATCCACTTTAACATTAATAACCATGTCCTTATATTACGTTGATTCGAAGATTGATGGGAACCCTGTCACATTATATATATGTTAATATCAGTTATACCTTAGTATGAAGCCATTTAGATATCAAGGGTATGTTTAAAAGCTCACGATAATACTTATGGTTTCCTATTGTTGGTACATAGGACCCATGCATAAACACTTGGCATATAGTGTAATGATATAGTTAAAGCTTGGAAATAACACATAGTTTTCATATTGGGAAATATATTACATAGATTGCATATAGTTAAATACTATAGGATCTGCATATAATTCTTATGCTATGAGAATTGCATATAGTTTACATCATATGGCCCATACTACTTGAATAACCATGTAATATACATATAGTGCACACATTATAGTAATACACAAATATCATGCTTTTAGCTTATGTTTTGTAATACACATTACTCTTGTGCCAGACATTAGCAATGCATGATATCCTACATCAAAGCTTTGACACTCTATTTTTCACCATTTAAATGTTAAACAAAGAAGACATCTGAGTTGTTAGTTATCGAAAACAAACTATAAACGGATCGCTGTATTAGTACCTTAGAAATTTATATGCAGAACCCTTTGAAAGTTATATGAAAGTATTCTTTAAATTATGTTTGTATTACTTGAACTGGTGTGCCACCTTACCTGTATCTACGGAAGGGAAAGTCCAAATGCTTTAGCATAAATGCTAAGTAAGCCTCAAGGTACTCTTAGGACCCCTTTCATCATCAAAACAAGAACAGCAGTTAGCACTTGTAAACATTTATAATTGACAGAACATTGACATAAGATTATTAAAATATAACTGAACATCCATAGCATCTTAATGTAGATTTCGATTTCATTTTATAACAAGACGATAACAATACGCCATATGATAGTCACAAACTTTTAATACAGCATTTAGGTTTATAATTAACACAAGCAAAACTAATGTCGTATTTTGTGTAAGTATGAAGTGTCGCCATCGTAATTTTTTATTAGTTAAAAGGATTAGTATTCATTTTATTTCCGCATTAGCATTTTCAATATTTAATGCTATTTTAAAAATTTTAAAATTTTGTAAATTTTCGGGATGTTACAGTCTCTCTCAAAATAAGGACTGTAGTGATGAGTTGATCATAAACAAGTTTAACTTTTATATTAATACAGAAATATTATAATGTTTTTCAAAATTTTGTAATATTTATATATTAAAATTAACAAAATATTGATTTAAATTATAAAAATTCAAAAACAATTCCTAACTTGATATGTAGTCTTTTTACTAGAGGTTTCATTAACAACCATAGATCCATCTTAAACTCGGATATATCAAACACCTAGAGGGATCCAATTTCTTAAGGTGTAATTTTCTTTTAAGAAAAAATTACACGTGAAGAAATGTGATCCCTCTCATTGATAGATCTTGATTTAAGATGGATATATGCTGGTTTTTATTTTTTATTTTACCAGCCAACATGGATTTTTTTATTAACTTTTTAGCCGACATAGATCTTTCTTTTCATTGCTTTATGTGACAACATCAATCATATTGGGTTGTAAAGAACCTTGCTACTCTCGTGCAATAATAATAAGTACACAAGTGTCTCTCCTTATTATTACATGTCCTCTCATTTTTTAAATGCAATGTACTTTGGCTTCTATAGAGCTTAAATGCATCCACTAATTACTAATTTTTAAAACTTAAAAACTAAAAACTAATTATTTTTATTAATATCTAAAAAAGTATCATGTATGATTATAACAAGCCATTATTAAAAAATAAAAAACTAATTTTAAAATTTAAAACTAAAACTAAAAAAACTAGCAAGCAATTATTAATTATTTATTAAATATTAAAAAATCAAATAAGCAATTATTAATTAATTATTAAAAAATATTAATTATTAATTATTAATAAAAATTAAATATTAATTATAAAAAATAGAAAACTTTGAAAATTATGAAAAAATAAAAAAAATTAAAATTTAATTTTCTAATATAATCTCATTATCAATTATGCAAAATAATTTATATAATAACATACATCAATCATACCAAAGCCAACATGATCAATTTTACAAAATACAACATAATCTTATTGTACAAAACATAACATAATTTTATAGCAGGAACTAAATGCTTTGCATTGCACCTATTACCCTTGTTATTTATAATTTCAATTTGTTTTAGTTTAGGATATTTCAAAATAATATTAATTATTTTATAATGGTATCATTAATTCATTTATTTTAAAAATTATTATTATTTCTAAGAAACATTATAAATATCATTATATTTAACATTTTAATTTAAAAAATTGAAAAAAATATTTTGAAATGTGTATTTTTTTGTATACTTTTGAATCCCAATGAAAATCAAGTAGTCTCCTTAGCCTAGAGTATGGGCTTAGCTACCAACAACCAAGAAAAAAGATACATCATATTTATGGGATTAAAGCTCATTGTTTATCTTGCCTTTCACAAAGTCCTCATATTAGGAGACTCCCTTATGGTTATCTCACAAGATCAATAGAAGATTTGCAGAGAAGATATGTAACATACCCTTTAAGCTGGAAAACATTTTGTGTTTAGAAACATTATGATAACTTTTATTTTAAAGTTTGTATTGGACAGGTGTCCAAAGATGACTGTAATTTGCACAATATATTATTATTTAATAAATAAAATAGGAGACAAACACCTAAGAGGACTGTTGAAAGAGTGGTTATTGATCCACTAGGTGGAATGGAATCTAGAGTAGAAGGAAATGGACAAGTGGCAGCATCATGATGCAACTAACTAGCTGTTGGTATGGGACAACTCCCTTGAAATGTGGTCATAGTGCCCTAAAAGATGGGACTGGAGCTTGCGGCTCATTTATTCCAAACTGACCACTAAAAGACCTAGGAAATCTATATAATAGCCATCAAATATTGAATTGAGGTTCATCACTTTTCCTGACGAGGAAAATTACCTTGGGGTTTTGCTGTGTTTGCACCCAAGAGATTTAATGAGGGGATATGTTGTTGTTGATCATGTTGTGAGTCTGCCAAACTCTTATTGAGTTCAAGAGTTTGATGCTGAGTGGAGAAGGCATTTTTCAGGAGGTTGATACCGAGTGGAGAATGTATTTTTGAGTGCCTTGCTTCTACACAAATTCCACCCACTTACTGGATCAGTAATCAGGCTCGAGGGTTCATTAGAACTCAGCAAGTTGAGCTGCTTCTTCTAAAGCAGGTTGGGAGGAAAAGGCCTCCTTGGGTGTTTGTCAGCCTATTTCCAGTTACAGGTTCTATTGTCTTATCTAATTTATTTTAAAGTCCTGTTATCTATTTTGGTTTAGTTACAGTTCTGCTGTCTTTAACTTTCACTGTTTATTTAATAAATTTATTTCAATTCCTATGCAAATTAATAATTCTGTATGAATAAGAAGTGATTGACTAAAATAGTTTCTGTATTTTTCCCCATGCAAGAAGGAACAACATCGTACTCCAATACAGAAATAGATTAAGATAGATAAGAGAAGATAGGCATACTGCCATGGTGATGAATGTATCATTTTATATGTTCTATAAATTATCTGTTAATATGTTAGTGCTATTTACTGCATTTTTTACTTACAGTACTATTCTTATTTTCATTCTTTTTATCAGAACAAGTAAATCTATTTCATTTCAAATAACATTAGTTATAATGAATATCGAAATTATTTATGTTCTATAGGATACGATTTTCCCCTATGTATGTTTATAGATTTCTGTTTCATTTTATTTTACTAACATATCAAGCATAGTTATTAAATTGTTCCTACAGTTAGTACATCGCTATATTTCTTTTACTCCTGTTAAATATTACACAGTTATTAAATATCAACATTTATCTACACAGAATTGCCTACCCTATAGTATCAAATTTATAAATCAGAACATTATCAATGCACACATATTACTGTATATATTCTCTTACTCAATTTTAAATCTAACAGTCTATTGTTCACAAGTACACAGTAGCAGAAAAGTTTCCCATTTTTGCATACAAGTTATATTGTTTTCTTTCTAAAACCCTAGCTTTAATTTCAACAGACAACACACTGATACCCATGGTATGTTTTGAGTCGAAATCATAAGGGCAAAAACGAAACTCTTAACATTTTAATTCAAATCAACAATTATTCAAGCCAAAGCCTATCATACATTACAAACAGATAACCATTGATTTTGATTAGTAGCGGAGTTTTCATTATACATGCACAACATACAATTCAATTCCCATCATTTAAACATTTCGTGATCTTCCAGTCCAGAAAGAAAACGATAGCTATAGGTGTATAAAACCTAGCTAACACAACCATTATCATTCACATTAAAATCGAACTCAGAGGCTGTTAAAACACGAATTATTTCCACGTTATAAATGACAAGTTATAGGTTTTGTTCACGGGCCAAGCCACAAAATATTAAATACAAAAACAATTACGGTGAAACATTTCCAATTATTACATCGACGCCACAAAACCAAGTTGTATCCTAACACAAGCATATCACGACGCAACACAGTGTAAAACCCTAACTTCTACCATATAAACGATTTTACTGAGTTTCAAAACACAAGCACACAGTTATCAAACAGTCGGCCATCATCATCTTCTACACAGAGTTTCAAAGCAACCACCGAGGTTTATCGGTTGGTAAAGCTATATCCAACCTCAATGCCCAGTACAGGAGAAAACCTTGACTGTCAAAACCTGTAACGACATATCATAGTGGTTAAAACTTGTAACACGGGAAATTTGTAAACATAACGAATTATTTATTTAACCTGATAGCATTCAAGTAAGAAAATACAGTGTTTAGTTGCAACACATTACCTTGAGACATCTCATTTCAGCAGCGAACGCCAACAGATGCTTTGGAAACCAAAAACTTGTCCCCGAATACTGGTACCAAAGAAGCCGAGCAAGTGAACATTCCAAACCTTGAACCAATGCAAAGGAAATCCCTTACTCAGGCGAATCTCTGGCCATTGCCAGCAAACCCTCAACAGGTTCGGGTATCAAATTTCATAAACGAAAACACCAACCAAAGCCCACTATCACTTAATAAGAACTGGAAGAGTTCGACCCAGAAGAATTACACAGGTCAAGAGCCCAGAGCACAGAATGAGAATTTTCGACACGCATTACAAAACCCCATGACAAAACAACACTTAACACATCAAACCTTTGGTAGAACAACCTGAAATCTACCAAGTATTCAAACTGCAAGACATCACTCGTATTGGTAAAACAAATGCCAGGGTATTAAGAGATCGTAGGATCGAATCTTGGTGGCTAACAACAACAAAACTCTCCTAACCGAAAACCTTGTTAACCCTCGGCCGGTCGGCCTTACCTCCAAAACGAAAATGTCAAATGCTAAGTGAGCGAGTAGTCATTAAAGGCAACACATAGTGGGATTAGGGTTAAACTTGCACCGTCGATCAACCACCATCCAATGGAGGAGTTCAACAAGCTAGATCACGTATATCAACGTATCTACCATATTTATTGACCCATTATTACAACAGCCATTAAGGAGCCAACTCAACAAGGATTTTGTTGCTGGCAAGTCACAACTCAGCACCCAACAAGGCTGGTATCTTAACCACCAGGTGCCTCAACCACCAGTTCATCCACGAGGGATTCCACAGTCTCGACAACTCTGCTAAGTCAATGTCCAAATGTACGCTGGTACCTGCCAGCTGGGTGTATTAGTACCTCACCATCTTATCACATTCATTAAAACTCGTACCATATGGCGTTCACGTCAGCCGATCATGGATCTAGGATCCACGACGAGATTTTATGCATCATTACAAGGGTTTAAATGTTAAACAACGTAGGGTTGTGTAAAAACCGTAACTCATTACACCATAGAACATGTATAATATTAAATCGATGCCATGATATGTTACCATGAGGTCGACTAGGACCCTTAGGGTGATCATCAATAATTACGATATTACAAACACTATATATAGGTCGTGATTACAATGTAAATCCTATATTAATATTTCTATGCCAGTATAATTCCAATACATTGTATTAGATTAAATAACAATTAGTCTAGCATTGCATTGGTTAAATTGCAAATAGTCTCACATGGTATTGATACTCTAACATTGTATTTAAATCAAATAATCAAGTGTTGAAACAAATAAACATGCAGATTATTGCCAATTTAGTATAGTGTCACATAGTGTGTTTTGCACCCTTATACACCAGAAAAACACTAGATTTTATTTATTCCATTCTGATAACTGTACCTTACAACAGTGCATAAGAACATTGAGAAGTACTGAATAACAATATTTATCTCTTGACGCATTCTTTTAACAATACCTTACCTGTCAACTGTAATAAGAAAACGAAGGCACAGGCATTAGCACGAATTCTAAGTAAGCCTCGGGGCGTCCGAAGGACCCGGACATCTTCAATAAAAATAGTACAGTCAGAAACAACCAACAAAACTAACATGTATGACATTTAAAAACAGTGCCGATCAATAAAAGTACAGCTGTGCGAATCTTCATCAATCAAACAAAAGTACAATTAGTCAAACAATCAATTCAACATCTATAAACAGCAGCAGAAGTGATGTGTAACAGCACAGTTAAATATAGATTACATACATGCATTGTTCTATTCCACATTACTAAATAACATTTATTATCACATAGAAAAGTTTTAAATTTTTACGATTTTCCGGGTTATTACAAGATATGGGCATAGGAAGATTCATGTATCAAAGAGTCGACCTTTTGAAACTACTTAAAGAGCATATCCGTGTGCACATTCACCGGCACAATAAGCTCGAGGCTAATCGATTGGAAAAGCATGCCACGTCATAGGAAAGGGGTATTTATTTTAAAAATGAGGGCCATCTGGAATGACAATGGCTCCCCTAGGGATTCAAGACATGGTTTAATTGCGGATCGAGTGAATCAACAATGCATGCGAGCCATCTGGTGCAAATTTAATGCATGGAGTATCAATCCCTCTCTTCACTTACCTTTGCACACTTACCTTTGCACATGAGAGAACACTCTCCGAGCCTATCTTTCTTGTTTACCTTAGAGACAAATTTTTGTTTTATGGTGCTTTTTATGATTTTTCCTGCTACCTGTGGGATATCTCATGGAGGTGAGCTCTCGTCTACACATAAGGAGGGATTTTTGGTTTCTCCTTGGCAGATAGTGCCACACAAGCAGGAAGGTATCTTGCTCTCAATTTCTTGTCTTTAGTCCATATTGGACTGTGGTGGGGTTGGAGGGTCTGTTTTTGCATTTCATGGTGTGTTTATGGGGGGGTTGAGTCTTGGCCTCTTGTTGTTGACATGGAGGATATGGACTAAAATTCAAGTCCAGGTGAGGCCAAGAGTGATATCCAAGAGTTGAAGAATTTGATGAGGCATTTTCATTTGTGCATGGATGGTGTTGTGGCTACAATTGACCGGGTGACATTAAACCTGTTTTGAATCTAGATGTTCGCTTCGATGATTTGGAAGCTCAAGTGAATTTGTAGGGAGCTCAGCTTGAACACTTGACTACTACATCTAAAGTGCACTAGAAAATGTTGGATGGAGCCATTCAAGGAACACACCACTAGTTGATTCAAGGGATTTGGATGAAGATTCAGTGTAGCAACCATCTTTTGTTGTGGTGGAAATTTCTAGCTCCCATGGGCATGAAGATGAAGGCAAGGGTTTCCATGAAATCCACAGTGGTCTTAATCGTTTTTATAGTTGTCTCTTTTTGTATTTTCCTCTTGAGACAATTTGTTAGAACATATAGTGTTCAATATTATTGTAGTAGACCTCGAAGTAGTTTTATATATGGCTTACACATGCCTAGATGGTAATGTTTTGGTGGATATTGGGCAATTTTGTGCTCTAGAATAGTATGTAATGTTTTGGTTTCCTTTTTCAACATTTTAATACAAATCTATACTTTATAAAAAGTATTAATAACTTTTTTATGATTTTAAAATGTTAAATGTTTCCACGAACTCATCTAAGCCACAGCAACCCTTAACATGGTCCTAGTTGCCTTAGAAAATTTGAACTCAAGTGGACATGCATAATTAGGCCAAACCTAGGCCATGAGCAACCCTTAACATTAACATGGTCCTAGTTGCCTTACAAGATTTGAACTCAAGTGATCAAGCATAATTAGCCAAGGCAGCCATAATTAGCAACCCTTAAAATTTCTTCTTCTAACTAATTTATTTATTTTTCCATTAATAAAAAGTAACAAAGAGAGCTTCAAAAGCTTCAAGATTATTTTATCACGTTGACACCCTCCTCGATTAGCAGTTATACCGAAAGAAGTCATGGATCAGCTCCACTTTATGGGATTTGGAAAAGGTGCCTTCGTTTTATTTGGACATTCAAAATTTGAGAAAATGCAGTGTACCCTAATTTGTTTCTCCACAAAACGCAGGTTCAACAGTTATGATATTCTGGACAGAATTATGAGTCGGCAGAGGAGCATGCCCACTTACAATTCCATTTGCACAAGCTATTGAAAGCCAACAACCTGGTGGATTGCAAAGAAATTACTTTTTCTGTTGAAGGGTTTTTGGATAACACAATCGCATAGCCATCGTTCATGTAATCTGTGTCCTCGGGAAACAACTGCCACAGCAAGGCTCCTCCCGCTGCTCCACCGCTTCTTATGGACGTCAACACACTGTTATACAGGCTGCATAAACTTATCTCTATAACTGATGTTATACCCTCCCACTCTTTCAGATACCCCAAATTCTGCAAAAAGAACAGGCATGTTCAGTGTCCTCTCCGAGTCTTCTATGTGAGCCCACATCCACTTTTTCACAAACTTTACGTGACTTGGTATGATGTTTTGGTCAATCCTGTACACACAAATAACCAAAGTAACGGTTTAATTAATCCATATCTTCAGAGTTTATCCTATTCAAAACATTTGAAAGCATCCTACTTTAACCTATTCAAAACATTTGAAAGTAATAATTATAACGATGGGCAGGTGTCTATATTTTAGAATTTGGAGTGAAGTTGTAAGTATGCATGAATAGTTAGTAGTGGTACTAGCTATGTTGTACAAGTTTTCGGAAGGGAGAATGTAGAGAATGTGGGTACAAGTATACTTCTAGAAGTTTCACCCAAATTTGCAAGAAACTGCAGATTGGGAACGATACTAATATAGATTAAAAAAATATAAAAATAAAATAATTAAAAAAACATGATAAGAGAAGAAACATAGAGAAGAAAAGAAACATTAATACAAACCGGATGACTTAGCTTATCCCTTATATTACAGTTGTAACTAGAACCTCTTAGCAGATAGAAATGGCACTAAGATCAAGATTACCATCCACGTCATTGATTATATAAGTAGTCTCTTTCTAAAGTGGAAACTTTTAGAAGTTATAGTCCCTATATTTGTGGTTATATGTATAGAGTAAGTTTTTAGTTTGGTGTCAACTACTATTAAAATGTATTAGAATATTATATGTTTTAGAAGACATTCCATGCTAGGTTATTTGCAAAGATGTATAAATAATCAGATTTAAATTATTATAAAATGAAAATCAAGATAATTTTTATAACTCCAATTCAGCTTAGGGATGAGTGAATACTCTAGCACGGGCTGTAGACAGAGATCTATGCACCAACTCGACAAGTTAAAGTTCCCATAAGTTCCCAACCATCCGGAACTGGATTTGAAAAGTTTCCTACAAGTTCCAAAGTTCCATGGAACTAGGAACTTCGAAAGAGTTCCTAAAAGCCTCGACCTGTTCCCGTGCTACATAGAGTGGTAGAGGCAAGGCAAGTGATAACTAGCACAACCACTTAACTTGTGGTTGGTGAATACCAATAGGAAACAAGTTAAGTGTCCCTAATTAGTTATTTATTCTTCTAGTTAAAGGGTTTGTCCATAAACAAGTTGTAAGATATAAACACCTTTCCATATAAATATAATAACAAAACAACTAATAATATGAATAGATAACAAGTAAGAGATAACTTGTTCATAACAATGACCTATCATTATAAATGTGATTATATATAATGAATATAACATTACATAAATGTCAGCCTGTTCCAGTAACCTGATTATGATGGAAATACTGACCAGTAAATCGCATAAGCAACTCCCATATCCACACAATTAAAACAGGAAACTCATTCGACATTCTTCATAAAATTTCAACCGCATGAATAGTCTGGGCATGTAAATTTTATTTTAAAAACTAATTTAATACTGATTAATTCCTGCAAATTGCATACCAGCCGACAGTGTAGATGTGCACGGACGCGAAGTCGATGCCAAGAGCTTGGTGGTTGCGAATAAAGTCAGTACCCTCCTGTTCTGCCGAACTATATGGATTGAATTGGAGTCTATTCGGCACCGAAGGCCCATAAAATCCTTCCATTCCTATCTCCAACATATGCTTCCTATCAATAGATTTCACGTACGCGGCCATTTCTTCAATCCATGCCTGAAACATTGATATATCCGTGATAGTTAATTTTGTTTTCCCATTTGCAGTTGCCTGTATATAACCAAAATACTAATGGTTTGGAGCATTTATCGCACTGTTCACTTACATGCAAGGTGTTCCCAGTTGGATCAGACTGGCATCGAGGTTCATTCATTAGTTCCCAGGCAAATATGGTGGGATCATCCTTGTAAGTCACCTTTGTTATCGTATTTACCCTCGTTAACACAGCCTGCAAAATCATACACAGTTGAATTTTAAAGACATCCACCAGTATATCTACACTTATGTTATTTTGTTTTAATCTTCCTATCAAGAAAAGTTATATTCAGTAATTGTCTGACTCTTTTTTTTAATATGGTTTACAATCCCAGAGAAGAATTGCTAAGGAAGAAATCACAGTGGTGCACATGAAGGGGTTTCATCCAGGGGTATCTGCTCTGATTAAATAACCTAATCAAGTAGATACATCAAATGAAACCCTTATATATTATGCATAGCCACCCATTTAATAATATTCTTAGATACATCAAATGAAACCCTTATATATTATGCATAGCCACCCATTTAATAATATTCTTTATTTTATTTTATTTAAATTGTGTTTTTATATTTTTAATAAAACATAAAATTTTAAGAAATCTTTACAGTGGCAAGGAGTTCTAATATATAATCTAAAATTGTTAAAAATAAAAGATATTAAAAAAATAATTAAATTAATTTATGTGAAGTCTTAAGTTAATAAAAAAAAAAGAGGAATTAAAAAATATTATATCGATTTACCAGTTATTGGTTTAAGTGATGAATAATTTTTTAAGTATAAATTGTCTATTGACTTTTAAAAATTTTAAAATAAAAATAATTTGTTAAATCTTTTGCAATTTTGCAATCAACAGAGATTCTAAGAGTAGCAAGTAGAGGGGCAGTTTAATTTTTTAATATAAAACACTATGTAAGAACCAAATATTTGAGGGATTCTAAGAGTAGCAAGCAAAGGGGCAGTTTAATTTTTTAATATAAAACACTGTGTAGTGCCAAATATCTCAGTTTTAGGAGTTTGAGAATAGAATATTTTTCTTCTCTAAATTGCAAATTGCCGAAGCATGTTAGGCTTGATTTTCTGTTAAAATTGAGTTTTATGTTTATTTTTTCTTTAAAGTTGAGTTTTGTTAGATTATTTTAATTTGTTGTAGTTGTCACTCTATTTTTCCTATGTGTTGCAACTTTTAAATTTTGTAACTTTCAAAATTTACACCTCAAAAAATTAAATTTTTGTAAATACTTGATAAATCTATAATAGTAAGATTTCATTTTGTAAATTTCATTTTTAAAATATGGATAGATTTATAATTTTGGTGACTAAATCTACTTTGTATAAAATCTTACTGTTGATCTTTTACTTTAATTGCTGGTTTATTCTGACTAGTTCAGTTGCCCTGATGTAATCATTTTTTATGTTATAAATTTAGGATATTTATTTATATTACACATCTATTAGTATATTTGGTTATTGAATTTAAGTCTAATTTCAATTATAAAATTATAAAATAATAAAATAAAAAAATTTAGTTTGGTGACTCATTTGTTTGAAAAAGTGTGTTATTGATAGCATTAGTTTTCAATTTAAAGCTTGATTTTAAGGTTTTTGCAAACAATTATAACAAATGTTTTGGTTCATTTTTATATTTTTGACCCCAAATCAAAAAGCTATGCTACCAGTAACACCACTTTTTGATTAGGTATATTAGATTATTGAATTTAAATTTAATTTCAATTATAAAATAAAGATTTTTAGTTTGGTCACTCATCTTTAAGGGTTTAGTGATGTGAACTTCATCAGAAGGGTCTTCCAATTGATGTTCTGCTTTGACCGTTTAATTTGCTTTCTTGCTTTGACCGTTTAAGTTGCTTTCTTAATGTAGCTTTTGAAATCTAAAGATTCAGAGCTGTAAAGTTCATTTTGAAATCTAAAGATTCAGTACTTCAACTCCAAAGAGTTTTGACAAGATAATCCCCACAAATTCTGCCAAGTTTTAATTTCCATAAATTTGTGCTTTAATACATATCTATTAACTGTGTAAACATGGCAGTGAAACTACATATACGCGCTAGTCGATATACAGGAAAGGAGCTAACCTTAACATGGGCCTTGAAGTAACTTTTAAGGGTGGGATCGGAGAAGAATGCATCATTGGAGTTGAGTTTCAAACCAGCCTTTCGCCCCCATGTTACGTACTGTGCTTTGCCTCCATACGCATCCCTGTTGTTCACCAAACTCAATATCAGTCGAATTTGATTCCGCCTGGCTTCGCTTATCACGAAGTCCAGAGCCTGCCAACACAAAGATTATCTCATATTATCTCATAAATGTTAAGAACTCATAGAATATGAAATAGTAAAATTAACCGGTTTATGCTAGAGTAATAATTGTTGCAATAGGTTCATTGCTTGTTTTTGAATCTCAAGTCCAACCACAAACAATGAACCTACTGTATGGCAAGTTGGTTAATGATAGTATGAAATTGTCTACGTTGAATTCTTGCATCAAATGATCAGTACAGTACTAACAATTAAATCAGTGAATTAATAAGTAAATCTTAGGATCCAATTCTTCGTCATAAACGCCAGGAGATTTTTGCAAAGCCCAGGTACGTGCGACAGTCAGACCTTCTGTAGCAGCCTCTTTGAAGACTGTGGTGACTTTTTGTCTGGTGGCAGGATCAACAGCAAAGACCATCAACCAATTAGTATTGAAGCCGTTAACATAAAATGGTGATCCATTCAAAACAAACTGTGGGCCTTTTCTTTCGACCATACTCGACCAGTCATACTGAATTTCATTTTCATTTTCCAATTCCAATGATTTGCAGAAACCAGACCAAATGATGAATATGAGGACGGCCTGCATAAACTTCATATTCCTCATATCAGAAATAATATTCGATATTCTGTACTGCCAAACAAATTGTATGCCAACTAATATAAGGCGCGATCATACGGGAGAAGATGAAGGTTTTGCTTTGAAGCAAAGGCATTGAAGCGAATAAGATCATAACGTTTCGGATGAAATTCTGCAGTGTGATTTAAGATCAGTTTTTCTTGTCGTTAAAGGTGAACGTCATCAAATTAATTTTCATGATCAAGTTACCGTAAAAGAATATTGCTGACTACTGAGCAGTTTTTTTCATCAAAGAAAGGATCCTTACATTTGAAGGATGGGTTTATGACTTAGCAGGTGTTTGTGAAGATGAGAACTATCATGGAGATTCCATGGGGCAGTTTAATTCATTTATGGGTGGCTCCCAATCTCAATTCCTGACCTGTAAGAATTGAACAGATAATCTATAATGACTTAACCTCCAGACATACAAACTACCCTACCAAGTGTGCAGGCTAAGTAGTCAACATACTATTGATCCATGCAAAAATTGAACAAATCACAATGCCCTGTAATAACTTAACCTACACAAATGCAAACTATCTTGCAGGCAAGTACTCAACATACAATTAATCCATACAGAAATTGAACAAATTACCTGTGGTAACTTAACCTCCACAAATGCAAGTTGCAAACTACCCTACCACTGCAAGCAGATTACTCAACATAGAATTGATCGAATCTGAACCCATTGCTTAGACAATCACTACTCTTATTGTTTGTATGTTTCGTCAAGATTGGATGTGCCTTCTTGTCAACATCGCCCAGGAATGCAACGGCGGTTTTGAAAGTTTTTGTATCTCGAAAGAAATCTCTTTCATTTTCCATGTATATGGATTACCTTCTTCGATATTTTGACTTTATACTTTGAAATGTTCTTAAACAGCACTTAATGTATTCAAACACTTTTTTGGTTTTAATTTTTACAAGCGGCGGGTTCCAGTTAGGTTATCCATTATTCTTATGGGTAATGTTGCCATAATCTTGGCATAAATTACTCCCCACGAGTAGCCGAGTTGGTAATCTGACAATGTTTGTAGCTAGGCGTTACGGAAGAGAGGGTTTGGCGAGTGGGGCGTTATAGTTTTAGCTAAAGTTTGCATCGCATGAAATGTTTTGTTATTGCATCTAACCGTGAATTGTTTTACTGTATTGTTATGGATATATAGATATCTATATGGCCAGTGTAATGCTTACTACATCGAATAAATCATTCATGGCTATTGTTTGGAGCAACGCCTTGCTGTTTCTTGTCTGCTTTATTTTGCTTTGCGCTGCCTCTGCTGCAAACCATGAGATCAGTCTCAGATTCTCTACGAATCCTCGAAAGCGGGGAAGTGGTGAATGACAGTCTAACTATATCCAAAAGGGAAAGCTTTGTTACCACTAGAATTTCCAGATCTCTTGGCAATTTATTCCATTGATTGCTTTCCATAGTGTTATTGAATGAATTCCGAGAAGCGATGGAATTTTGAAAAGGCGTGAAATGGTAAACAATATAGGCAATCCCAATCTGATTCTTTTTAAAATGTATCAATTTTTTTAGTTAAAACTAGCAGTCAGATAAGCTCTTGATTATATAAATCAAGTATGCTTTTGATTATAATTATATATAGATTATTATAAAAAGTGCATGCATTAGGAACTTCATGTATGCGACGTCTCTACCCATGAGATACTAACAACAAACGCTGGTGAAAACACCATGAACTGATCGAACATTCTAGACCATCTGATGAGAAATCAACAATTCTAGTAAATCCACCTCAGAAGGTCAATTCTATGTCCATAACGGTCAATAAGATGATCAGGCAACTGCGATTGACCTTAAAATTCTATTGCATTCTAGGCCCTCGATCTTGTTTTAAACACGGTCGACGACGAGGTTTCACCATGTAATGGGCTTGAAAACCCTGCGACTGACACAATTACATGATAAGTCAATCCAACTATCATCGAGACTCCGTGGAAAACCAAAATAAGTACAAAGGGGGCACCAACCAAAACTTCATGATAGCTATGATTTAATCCTACACTCTAATCGATGGCCCACATGCCACCAGAGCTTTTACAATCATTTATTGGGATTCCCACAATAGCCCTAATTTATTCAACATCTAAATCTTTAATTCTTCCGCGCTTTCCTTATTTTCTCTTAAGGATCACGATTTGTTCATTATTGGACTAGTCAAGTATATTATAGTACTAGAATATAGGATTAGAATTTCTCTCTACATACCTATATTTCAACCTTTCTCTAGCTATATTTTAAACTTTTCTCCATCAAAATTTTACAATGGTCCACTTGATCACATGATGGTGTGTCAACCCTTGTGCTTTCTTTTGCACTCACCCAACAAAAGAGACTTCCTATGACGAATTGTCTTAGTTCAACACCTTCACGATTTTTGGCAAGCAGAGTGGAAAAAATTTGTTTCGCGAACCTTCAATCTCGATCGATCTATTAAAACCTCAATCTTCATCACCATCACCATCATCGTCAACGTCTTCATCATCATCACCATCATCATCATCATCACCACAACTGCCTGGTGGATGATTTTCCAAAGTTGACCCCCGTGTGCAAAAATTGCACACTCCCTCATTGAGCAAAACCCTAGTTTCCAAGATGGACATACAAGATGACACTGGGGCCATCGGACCAGAGGGGAAGGGCACCCCTAGCACTATCCTGACGTCCTGAATCCAACGGAGTCGACAGTTCGTCGATCCAAGCCACGATCTCCATTCCATAGCTCGTTCTGTCTCGCATCCAAAAGGCCTTCACGGACACCTGCTGGATACATGCTGAGGGCATAAACCTCCAACCGTGCAACAAAATCGGGTTCCGAGGAGTCATGCAAGTGTGTCTAGGTGGGTTCTGGCCGAAAACGCTAGCCACAAGTTCCCAGTGGATGATTTTCCAAAGTTGACCCCCGTGTGCAAAAATTGCACACTCCCTCGCTCAGCAAAACCCTAGTTTCCAAATGGACGTACAAGATGACACCGGGGCCACCGGACCAGAGGAAAGGGGCATCCCTAGAACAATCCCGGCGTCCTAAATCCAACGGAGTTAACGGTTCATCGATCCGAGCCATGGTCTTCATTCGATGCCTCGTTCCGTCTCGCATCCAAAAGGCCTTCAGGGACACCTATTAGATACATGTCAGGGGCATAGAACTCCAACCGTGCAACAAAACCAGGTTCCAGGGAGTCATGCAAGTGTGTTTAGGTGGGTTCCATCCGAGAACGCTAGCCACAAGTGCCCGATGGATGATTTTCCAAAGTTGACCCTCGTGTGCAAAAAGTGCACACTCCCTCTCTAAGCAAAACCCTAGTTTCCAAGATGGACGTACAAGATGACATCGAAGCCACCAAACTAGAGGGGAGGGGCACCCCTAGCACTATCCCAGTGTCCTGAATCCAACAGATTCAACGGTTTGTCAATCCGAGCCACGGTCTTCATTCTATGGCTCGTTCTGTCTCGCATCCAAAAGGCCTTCACGGACACCTGCTGGATACCTGCCGGGAGCATAGAACTCCAACTGTGCAACAAAACCGGGTTCTAGGGAGTCATGCAAGTGTTTCTAGGTGGGTTCCGGCCAGGAACACTAGCCACAAGTTCCCAGTGGATGATTTTCCAAAGTTGACCCCTATGTGCAAAAAGTGCACACTCCCTCACTGAGCAAAACCCTAGTTTCCAAGATGGACGTACAAGATGACACCGAGGCCATCAGACCAAAGGAGAGGGGCACCCCTAGCACTATCTCGTTGTCCTGAATCCAACAGAGTCGACGGTTCATCGATCCGAGCCACGATCTTCATTCTATGGATCGTTCCATCTCGCATCCAAAAGGCCTTATGGAGAAAGCAAGAGGACAAGTTTATCAAAGCGACTTCATTCATCTGTATTCTCGTAATGTACACATAGTCCATCCTTATCTTGATAAACAAGAGTTTTATAATAGCTTGAACTCTTTGGGTGTGGTTATCTCCCTGTATTCGGTTGTCTGATTGGTTGACAAGCTTGCCTGAAAATCTGTACATTGAACTTCTTTGTTTTATTGCTGAAAATTGGAAGGGATTTTCAAGTCACCTGCAAAATGCTCCTTTGTTGAAATATGTAAGTTCTTCCAACAACATAGATTTGGCTAGTGTATCAAATGCTGTCACCCACACTATAATTTATCTTTCATCAAAGGAGTCGCACATATTGTGTCTAACCAAATGGTCTGGGGAGCTTGGAAGTGCCGCCAAATATTATTCCATGCCTAAATCTACCCAGAAGGCAATTATAAATTTAGATCCTCGAGAAGGTGAGAAATTGTATGAGTGGTTGAATCATTATCCTAAAATTATAGAGCTTTCTGTCTCAAAGTTTGTTGAGCGGATCCTGGATGTAGTATCAGACTCAACAGACAGTAAACTTGTTATCACCACTAGAATGGTCCCGGGGTGACCGACTAGAATGCTCGTAGCGCCGGAACCGTGACTCAGATCGCGAATCCATCAATTTCGGTGGGTCCGGGAGGCCGGGTTTCAGCTAGGGGACCCCCCATAGCGTACCTTGAAGGCCCAGAAGCGATGCCAATGGGCCATCTCTGGAGCTAGGGTTTTGCTCAGTGATGGCCATTCCAAATTCGCTAAAGGGCTGCATTTCTCGTCCGGAGGCCCCTGGGCCTACATGGACACCGTGGATAGGTCCACAATGGCCACATGGACCTTTGGGAGCCAATGAAATCCAATTAC
Organism: Larix kaempferi; assembly: GCA_027924585.1. Taxonomy (NCBI): domain Eukaryota; kingdom Viridiplantae; phylum Streptophyta; class Pinopsida; order Pinales; family Pinaceae; genus Larix; species Larix kaempferi. The sequence continues at coordinate 21,118,896 of BSBM01000186.1, read as the reverse complement.
GCTCCCCGGTTTGGGATCCGTGGCCCCGGGGCAAATCCCCAAAGTGTCCCTGAAAGGCCCCAGGGTGCCCGGCTAGAATGCCTGTAGTGCCCGAAACGTGGTTCGGTTCGCAAATGCGTAGACCGGTGGGTTCGGGACACCGATTTTCAGCTAAGGGACCCCCCATAGCTTGCCTTGAAGGCCTGGAAGCGGTGCCAATTGGCCATCTCGGGAGCTAAGGTTTTGCTCAGTGATGGCCATTCCAGATTCACTAAAGGGGTGCATTTCTTGTCCGAAGGCCTCCAGGCTTTCATGGCCACCGTGTAAAGGTTCACAATGTCCACATGGACCTGTGGGAGCCGACGAAATCCAATTCCGTTCGCCGGTTTGGGATCCGTGGCCCTGGAATCCAAATCAGTGATGGCCATTCAGGGACACTTTGGGGATTTTCCCCAAGGCTACAGAACCCAAACCGCGCGAGCAGACTTGGATTCCGTCAGCTCCCATAGGTCCACGTGGTCATTGTGGACCTGTCCACGGTGGCCATGCACACCCGGGGGCCTCCAGACGAGAAATTCACCCCTTTAGCGAATTTGGAATGGCCATCACTCAGCAAAACCCTAGCTCCAGAGATGGCCCATTTGCACCACTTCCAGGCCTTCAAGGCACGCTATGGTGGGTCCCCTAGCTAAAACCCAGCGTCCCGGACCCACTGGAATCGACGGATTCGCAAACCGAGCCACGGCTCTATCGCTATGGGCATTCTAGTCGGGCACCTCGGGGCCATTCAGGGACACTTTAGGGATTTGATCCGGGGCCACAGATCCCAAACCAGCGAATAGAATTGGATTTCGTCGGCTCCCACAGGTCCACGTGGCCATTGTTGACCTATCCACGGTGGCCACGCATGCTCGGGGGCCTCCGGACGACAAATGCACCCCTTTAGCGAATTTGGAATGGCCATCACTGAGAAAAACCCTAGCTCCTGAGATGGCCCATTGGCACTGCTTCCGGGCCTTCAAGGCACGCTGTGGGGGGTCCCTTGGCTGAAACCCGGCATCCCGGACCCACCGGAATCGACAAATTCATGAACCAAGCCATGGTTCCGGTGCTACAGGCATTCTAGTCGAGCACCCCGGGGCCATTCTAGTGGTGATAACAAGTTTACTATCTGTTGAGTCTGATACTGCATCCAAGAGCCACTCAACAAACTTTGTGATAGAAAGCTCTGTAATTTTAGGATACTCATTCAACCACTCATACAGTGTCTCTCCTTCTCGAGGATCTAAATTTATAATTGCCTTCTGGGTAGATTCAGGCATTCTCGAGGATCTAAATTTATAATTGCCTTCTGGGTAGATTCAGGCATGGAATAATATTTGGCGGGACTTCCAAGCTCCCCAGACCATTTGGTTAGCCACAATATGTGCGACTCCTTTGACGAAAGATAAAGTCTAGTGTGGGCGACAGCATTTGATACACTATCCAAATCTATGTTGTTGGAAATATTTCAACAAATGAGCACTTTGCAAGTGACTTGAAAATCCCTTCCAATTTTCAGCAATAAAACAAAGAAGTTCAAAGTACAGATTTTCAGACAAGCTTGTCAACCAATCAGACAACCGAATACAAGGAGATAACCACTCCCAAAGAGTTAAGCTATTATAAAACTCTTTTTTATCAAGATAAGGATGGACTATGTGTACATTACGATAATACAGATGAATGAAGTCGCTTTGATGAACTTGTCCTCTTACTTTCTCCAGAATGTGTTTAAAAGCAGGGAGTATTGTTCAAGCTTCTGTTGGTTTACATAAATGTTTATTCCCAAAGATGATGTCACATAAAACCACTTCCTTAGCTTTCAATTGGGTTTGAATGGCATATCTAACTTGTGTTAGCTGTGGATAACGAGGAATATTAAAGGGAAGGTACCTATAGACCCAATTTTTCGATGATAGAGGTGAATTACCACTTATCAGAGCATGAAATGCTGAACAAAAGGATAATGGAACACAACAAAGGATTCCCTAGTTCCGGCAGGTATCCAGTAGGTGTCCCTGAAGGCCTTTTGGATGCGTGACGGAACGAGCCATAGAATGAAGACCGTGGCTCGGATCGATGAACCATCGACTCCATTGGATTCAGGACGCTAGGATAGTGCTAGGGGTTCCCCTCCCCTCCGGTCCAGTGGCCCCAATGTCATCTTGTACATCCATCTTGGAAACTAGGCTTTTGCTTAGTGAGGGAGTGTGCAATTTTTGCACACAGGGGTCAACTTTGGAAAATCATCCACCGGGCACTTATGGCTAGCGTTCCCGACCGAAACCCACCTAGACACACTTGCATGACTCCCCGAAACCTGGTTTTGTTGCATGGTTGGAGTTCTATGCCCCCGACAGGTATCCAGCTGGTGTCCTTGAAGGCCTTTTGGATGCGAGATGGAACGAGGCATAGAATGAAGACCATGGCTCGGATCGACAAACCGTCGACTCTGTTGGATTCAGGACACCAGCATAGTGCTAGGGGTGCCCCTCCCCTCCGGTCCGGTGGCTTCAGTGTCATCTTGTACGTCCATCTTGGAAACTAGGGTTTTGCTCAATGAGGGAGTGTGCACTTTTTGCACACGGGGGTCAACTTTGGAAAATCATCCACCGGGAACTTGTGGCTAAAAATTTCAGCCGGAACCCACCTAGACACACTTGCATGACTCCTCGGAACGCGATTTTGTTGCACGGTTGGAGTTCTATGCCCCCGGCAGTTATCTAGCAGGTGTCCGTGAAGGCCTTTTGGATGCGAGACAGAACGAGCCATAGAATGAAGACCGTGGCTCGGATTGACAAACCGTTGAATCTGTTGGATTCAGGACACTGGGATAGTGCTAGGGGTGCCCCTCCCCTCTAGTTTGGTGGCTCCGATGTCATCTTGTACGTCCATCTTGGAAACTAGGGTTTTGCTTAGAGAGGGAGTGTGCACTTTTTGCACACGAGGGTCAACTTTAGAAAATCATACACCAGGCACTTGTGGCTAGTGTTTCTAGCTGGAACCCACATAGACACACTTGTATGACTCCCCGGAACCTGGTTTTGTTGCACAGTTGGAGTTCTATGCCCCCGACAGGTATCCAGCAGGTGTCCCTGGAGGCCTTTTGGATGCGAGACAGAATGAAGCATAGAATGAAGACCGTGGCTCCGATCGACAAACCGTCAACTCTGTTGGATTCAAGACGCCAGGATAGTGCTAGGGGTGCCCCTCCCCTCCGGTCTGGTGGCCCTGGTGTCATCTTGTACGTCCATATTGGAAACTAGGGTTTTGCTCAGCGAGGGAGTGTGCAATTTTCACACACGGGGGTCAACTTTGGAAAATCATCCACCAGGCACTTGTGGCTAGTGTTCCCACCCGAAACCCACCTAGACACACTTGCATGACTCTCCAGAACCCGATTTTGTTGCACGGTTGGAGTTTTATGCCCCCGGCAGGTATCCCTGGAAGCCTTTTGGATGCGAGATGGAACGAGCCATAGGATGAAGACCGTGGCTTGGATCAACGAACCTTCAACTCCGTTGGATTCAAGACACCAGGATTGTGCTATGGGTGCCCCTCTCCTCTGGTCCGGTGGCACTGGTGTCATCTTGTACGTCCATCTTGGAAACTAGGGTTTTGCTTAGTGAGGGAGTGTGCGATTTTTGCACACGGAGGTCAACTTTGGAAAATCATCTACCGGGCACTTGTGGCTAGTGTTCCCGGCTGAAACCCACCTAGAAAGACTTGCATGGATCCCTGAAACCCAGTTTTGTTGCATGGTTGGAGTTCTATGCCCCCGGCAAGTATCCAGCAGGTGTTCCTAAAGGCCTTTTGGATGCGAGACAGAACGGGGCATAGAATGAATACCGTAGCTCAGATCGACGAACCGTTGACTCCATTGGATTCAAGACACCGGGATTGTGCTAAGGGTCCCCCTCCCCACCGATCTGGTGGCCCCAGTGTCATCTTGTACGTCCATCTTGGAAACCAGGGTTTTGCTCAGTGAGGGAGTGTGCAATTTTTGCACACGGGGGTCAACTTTGGAAAATCATCCACCGGGAACTTGTGGCTAGTGTTCCTAGCCGGAAAACACCTAGACACACTTGCATGACTCCCTGGAACCCAGTTTTGTTGCACGGTTGGATTTCGATGCCCCTGGCAGGTATCCAGCAAGTGTCCGTGAAGGCCTTTTGGATGTAAGATGGAACGAGGCATAGAATGAAGACCATGGCTCGGATCGACGAACCGTCGACTCCGTTGGATTCAGGACGCCGGGATTGTGCTAGGGGTGCCCCTCTCCTCCGGTCTGGTGTCCCCAGTGTCATCTTGTACGTCCATCTTGGAAACTAGGGTTTTGCTCAGTGAGGGAGTGTGCAATTTTTGCACACGGAGGTCAACTTTGGAAAATCATCCACTGGGCACTTATGGTGATGATGGTGTTGATGGTGATGATAATGATGATGGTCATGATGATGAAGACGTTAATGATGATGGTGATGGTGATGGTGATGGTGATGATGAAGATGGTGATGTGAAGCACCTGCAACAATTAATTAATAAGAATATGTGAAATAGCAGAAATGACAAAACTCATAATCACTTTTATATTGATCGCAAGCCACTTCAAGGGGGAAACCTCCTTTGAGCAAGATCAATACAAATAACTTCATCGTGCCTTCATAGGTCTCAACACACACTTATATACTAAGTCTATGCGCCAATACTATGGGTCAAAACCATGGGCCACTACAAACTATGGATCAACAATACTACGGGCGACTTACAAAGCATATGCGCCAACAACAATAACACAAACTATTGATCAACAAATACTACGGGACGACCTACAAAGCATATGCGTCCAACAACAATATACTAACAAAGTGAAGACATGGGTTCCTAACAGGTGATGATGATGGACACGATGATGAGGGACCTACAGATGACGATGATGATGAAGATGGTGATGATGATGGAGATAGTGATGGTGATGATGAAGATGGTGATGGTTCCATCTCGCATCCAAAAGATGGAGATGGTGATGGTGATGAAGATGGTGATGATGATGAAGATGGTGACGTTGATGATGATGATGGTGGTGGTGAAGTTGATGGTCATGGTGATGATGAAGATGGTGATGGTTCTGTCTCGCATCCAAAAGATGGAGATGGTGATGATGATGAAGATGGTGATGATGATGAAGATGGTGATGATGATGAAGATGGTGATGGTGGTGAAGTTGATGGTCATGGTGATGGTGATGATGAAGATGGTGATGGTGATGATGATGAAGGCGTTGATGATGATGGCGATGGTGATGAAGATAATGACAATGATGATGAAGATGGTGATGATGATGGAAATGGTGATGAGGGACCTACAGATGACCATCATGATGAAGATGGTGATGATGATGGTGATGGTGGTGAGGTTGATGGCGATGGTGATGGTGATGATGGAGATGGTGATGGTTCCATCTCACATCCAAAAGATGGATATGGTGATGATGTTGAAGATGGTGATGGTGATGATGATGGTGATGGTGGTGAGATTGATGGTGATGGTGATGGTGATGATGAAGATGGTGATGGTTCCGTCTCGCATCCAAAATATGGAGATGGTGATGATGATGAAGATGGTGATGATGATGAAGATGGTGACATTGATGATGATGGTGATGGTGGTGAGGTTGATGGTCATGGTGATGGTGATGATGGAGATGGTGATGGTTCCGTCTTGCATCCAAAAGATGGAGATGGTGATGATGATGAAGATGGTGATGATGATGAAGATGGTGATGGTGATGATGATGGTGATGGTGGTGAGGTTGATGGTGATGGTGATGGTGATGATGAAGATGGTGATGGTTCCGTCTCGCATCCAAAAGATGGATATGGTGATGATGATGAAGATGGTGATGATGATGAAAATGGTGACGTTGATGATGATGGTGATGGTGGTGAAGTTGGTGGTCATGGTGATGGTGATGGTGATGATGATGAAGATGTTGATGATGATGAAGGCATTGATGATGATGGAGATGGTGATGAAGATGATGATGAAGATGATGAAGGCATTGGGGAATTTATTTATATCCAATGTATTTGACTCTAAGAACCTCTCATGTGTGATTATAAAAAAATCAAGATTCCCTCAACCCCAAAACATGCCCTTTCAAAGAATTTTTTATCTTTGAGTGTGTTATGGGTGCCAACATGAGGTTTTGTCTACTAAGGATGGATCTTGGGGTCTTGACCATGGTTGTGGTGATGACAATGAGGTTCATATGACTCCAATGAATCTTCCATGGATCATGGGGTAAAATGATCTCTCAAGTATTATTGCATGTGAACTTGCACATACCAAGCTACAACAAATCTTTCACATGAGTGTATTTGTCTATGTGAATAGATAAGTGAAAAGATTTTAGCAACAAGACCTATCAATTTTAACTTGGAAGTATGGGAAATGTTCAAAGTGGGATTGAGAGGCTTGATGGTGATTGTAGTAGTGGGCATGGTATTGGTGAGAATGATGTCATGATAGTGGAATTAAACATTAAGATGGTGACCCTAAAGCTTGGATCCTAGCCTAGAAACATGAGATCCTAGCCTAAAAACCCTAGTTGGTAGCGTAAACACTAGTTTGTATTCTAATCACAATGAAACCCTATTATGTAGCCTAAGATCTAGCCCTAAATTATAATACATGTAAAGATTAAATCATTTTCATTGTACATATATATTCATGTGCATACATTTGAATCCAAATCACTATACACATATATGCATAGTTTCTCATCTATATAGCAAGGGTGCATACAACTAGAAAACCGTTGTACCTAGCACCAGATACCTAATTTAGAAACGTAATGGTTTGAAATTGGTTGTACCATGAAGATTTTTATATGGTGGATATGCACACCTATGCCAACCTTCTCAATGGATGGAGAACCTAATATTATCATAACATTAGTAAAGCTTACTCCGACATGTAGTAATGCTTACATGTTCTAGTGTTGATGGTGCACTAATGGATGCATGCAACTTGATGAGGGTGTATTTGTGACTCCATTGATGTAATGAACTTGTCGTAAATGTCTTTAACAAGTGTCTGAGTGTCCAATAGATGGATTATGATGTCTTAATACCCCTCTATCCCTTCCATACAAAATTCGACAACATTTGGGGTATTGGGGTAACAAGTTGGTGTGTTGAGGTGGATATAGCCTCAAAAATACACCTCATAGTAGTCATTTATTGTAATGTCAACTATACATGTGTTTAAGTCAACGTGTCTACATAAAATTAGATCGCTATCACATAATGATAAATTAAGGAAGTCCTAATTGTAAATGGTAGTGGATGTGATGGTCATCAAATCAAAGGTGGCTATATCCGTGAGTGAGAATTAATGAGCTAGCTATACATCGTGCTCAAGGTTGTCCTATTTGTATGGTGACAATTGATTAAGAAATGATTCCATAACTTGGTTATTAATTTGTTGCATGATCTTAAGTGGACAAAATGGTCAAAATAAATACTAGTGATAACATTTCATTATGTAGAGTATGGAAATTTTGGATCTCATTATGTAGAGCTATTAAAAATCATGTTGGATCTCATTTTAACCTTTTGACGACAATGGACATTTTCTATTTTTAAGTATTCTTTTCCTAGTAATCAAGTTCCCAATATATATCTTATGTGCCATGAGGTGTGATTTGTCCATCCATTTATTCCCGTTTTTTTTAGATTAATTCTCACGCATGATTTTGTTTGAGTTAGCCTATGTTTACAATGTTTCCTTAACATAGATACCATTAGAAGCTTTTACATGTGGAAAGATAAACCAAGATGAACTATGATATCCAACTTCTCTTCTAAGATCTAGGTAAAACCCAAATTTACACAACATCACATCATGATACACACGACATGAGACAACCACATTAGACAACGAGATATATAAATCACATAACTGAAAATCCATGTACATCGAGGCAACAAAACTCATCCAAACATATATGATTTCTGGTGAATAGTGGAACATGGTTCCCAATGTACGTACAATGGCAACTCGTGCCCTACACAAAATGCGAAAACTCATGCTGTAGATACAAAATACATGGGAACTCGTGCCGTAGATACAAAGTACATCAAAACTAGTGCACAAAAGTGCCACATCCTGGCTAATATACATGACATGTGGTGTGTCAAGCATTGTGACCACCGCCGTCACTCCCAGGCGTAGATCCAAAGTTGATCTTCCTACTCTTCGAGCTACCCACGGGGGGTTCACTCAGTGAACTTGTTACATAGCACGATCGTTCACAGGATATTAAAGAATATCCCTAATTTCACTAAATATTGGAAAATGCATCCTAAAACTGTATTGTTGAACCCCCCTCCCAATATACCTTTCCAATTAAGAAAACCCCTAGTTTCACTAGATATTGTAGGTATCCATTTTTATCAACCCATTTTTAATACCCCCTTTATATCATATTATCAAGTTGTAACAAACAAGATCCCTAACACATCTCAGTATATGCAAACATGATGCTAAATAAAATAATAGTATAATGCTAATAATGATCTCACCAGGAATGTAGGGGTGACTGAGTCAATTTTTCGCGTTGGATAGTGGAAGAACCAATGAAATATTAATGGGGAAGGCAAAATGCTTAAAAGGAAACCCAGTCAAGAGATGAATGTAACAAAGAATGTTAAATACTAATAGTACAATAGTTATGCAATGCTTAGAAAACATGAGGATTGTAGATGTTTCACACCATAACCTACCAATCTACCAATTTTAGCCATAGAGAGATCATGTTTTCTATAATATTAATAAATTAAACTCCATAAAAATGAAAAATTGAAACCATTTTATGGATAGAATTCCCTACCTTCCTATCAAAAGGGTTTCCTATTTAAAATGACATATCACATTTATGGATGGAGGCATAGTTGACTAGGAATTTAACAGCACATATCATCAAGGGGAATATCACATTCATGAAATTTATTATTTTCTTCCAATTTTTTTATTACCTATTTTCATGGCCCTGGGGCCAATGAAAGCTTAGATAAATCACATTCATGAAGAAAATTATGCTAAAAACAAGAAGACTTTACAAGTTCAATGATTTGGAGGTATACATCCAACCCATGATTTGGAGGTTATTCCTTAGCAGTAGTTAGGACTAATATGAATCCATCCCATGATTTGGAGGTATGAATCTAGCCTAAAATTTGGAGGTTATTCATTAGCAAAAAATAGGACTGGTATGAATCCAACCCGCAATTTGTAGGTATGAATTGAGCCCATGATTTGTAGGTATGAATCCATCCCACGATTTGGAGGTTATTCCTCAACTCAACCAAATAAAATAATCCCCAATATTTATATTACTTTGTCAAATTAAAAACCCCCCCTTGACCCCTTAATATGAGGCAATATATTTTAGAAGTTTTTAGGAGTATTCAAAACCCCAATATGAATGGACATGATATGATATTGCCTCACTAGTGAACCCCCCGTGGAGCTACCGGTGCCTCGGGTCTTGCTCCATCTAGGACTAGACCATCTCTCCGAGCTCTGGAACAAATGATATAAGATAATGTCATTTTCAAGCATTTGCAACATTTACCACATTTATAAAACAAATGTAGAATTCGAATCTTAAATAAATCACCTCTGACATGAGTGGGAAACGTTGGACAGGTGTCCTAGATCTGCGGAGCCTCTCTGCGATTCTAGCCTACAACATTTACAACAATCATTTCATTGAAAAGTCATAATTGCTTAAATTAATTTTTGTTAATGCATCAAAATATTTTCATAAATTAGCTTGATTCTCACTGTGAACACCTCCGACGATGGACATGGTTGGGCTTTTGGGATAGCAGGTGGAGCAGATGGTCAGACAAACAGCTCCGATGCAGTGATGGGGGGGGCGCAGATGTAGTGGCAGCCACTATAGGTGCAACCACTGGAGATACTGATGAGGATGTTGGAAGAGTAGATGCCACAATAGTGGCGGGAAGTGGGGATGATATGGTGGGAGAAGACACGGTGGTATGGGGTGGAGGAGGACCATGTGGACAATGAACCCCTGTCGGTTGTAGGATAGAGGGTATTGAACGAAAAGGGCTACGGGGGATGTTGAGGGATGGTGCATGGGAGGGAAGTCCTGCATGGAGGGAGAAGGATGGACAAATGGGAGGTTGTGGACGAAGAGGGGAAGGTGGAAGGAAGGGGAGGCGTGGATGAATGGGGGAGGATGGATAAACATGGGGGCGTGGATAAATTCGGGAGGATGTATGGACGTGGGGGAGGGGGCGAGTGGGGGAGGATGGATGGAGGGGGGAGTATGGCCAGAGAGGGGGGGGCTGGATGGAAGCTAGGGGGTGGACGTAGGGAGGGGTCTAGATCGAAGCGAGGGAGGGGACTCATGGGAGAGGGTGGATACATAGGACTAAAATGGGGAGACGCATTTACTGGTGGCACCTACATATACATTTTTAATATCACAATTTAGTAAACAAACAATAAATTAAACCATAGTAAGACGTAACAAATCAAATTAAAAGCATGCTTATAACTACACATTGTACCTGTGTATATGGTGATGTGCCAATCCCTAGCGGGGGTGGTTGATCACCATAGTCGCCGAACGCCTATGGACAACAAAATGCATGCATGTTATGGACATGTTAAACAAGTCATTATCTAGGAAATCAATATATTCAAAAACATTGTACGAACTATCAACGTGTATGCCATAGATATAAATACTAGAGTAATATAAATGACATAACTAATAACAATATTGTGTCAAGTACTGAAAATACCTCCATGTGGGGTGCCACAATTTGAGTTGTATCTACGATTGCTACATCCAGGTTGGGAGATCCTATGTTCTCCCATCTTGGTGTATCAACTTTGAATAACTGTACATTGAAATAATAGTTTAAGTCAAACAAAAATACTTTAAAAATACTTTACAAGTTATCAAGTGATGACTGAAAACACATTAAAAAAATTTCTGACCTGATCCATATAACAGCCCTCAATCGGGCCAGGGAAAGTGTGCCCGCAATGGGGAAAAAGATGTGGCATTTTCCCCATCGAACTTGAATGCCCATCATGGCTACCATTGGTCATGGGTCTATCCTGGCCCTGTCATGAAGGCCTTGCACCTGGATCTCTATCAAGGTCACCCGACCTCTCCATTATAGTCACTGCTACAAAGGAGGTGTGTTTGAGGAGTCCATGAGTAACATTCCTCATTTCCACCTCGATATAATCAAGCTTATGGGGCAACTGAGGTGGCTGGGGAGAGGGTTTGGGGTCGTGCCTCGGAGCTGGTGGCCCTCTCAGTGGGTTCCTCCTGGCAGCAGGTCGATCTTGGGCAGAGCCACGCCCAACACCCTGGAACTCGGTTATGTCAAAATAGTTGACATGTAAACCGAGGAAAAACTCATCCCACAGTTGGCGAAGGAAGTACTGTGGAACCTCCCTATTATTGCAGGTAGGTTTATCATACACCATGAACCACCTCCACATCCAATTGTCCCTCCACAGTTGGTAATGACACCAATCCATGCAGACACGTGGCTTTGTAATGTTCGGTGGTTGGTTTGTTTTTGGATCGGTGAACATACTATATAATTGGGCTTTTGTAATGTTCAAATCTTTTATTGCTTCCTTGGAGATGCCCGTGGAGTAGTACTCCTGCATCCTAGCTCTAATTTGAGTCATGTCGGTCAATTGTTGGTGTGCATGGATGAGGGAGTCAATTGAGTTCTCAATTGACGTGGCAAGAGACAATCGAGATGGTTCCCCCAAGTCTCTAAGTTCGCGAGTGTGCACTTGCATTTCATTTACATAATGGTTAAGGTCATCTTGTGGGTTTGTGCACGAAGTTGAGGGACCCTTTAGGTGCAATTCTGCACCTAAATATGCATGTTTTTCACCGCTCTTTACAGCATGACATACATTACCATTATTGATGAAATTTTAAGCATAGATAGAATTTTTTATGTGGATTCCAATTATGTAATTTAAAAAAAAATATTGAGATTTTCTAGATTTATTTGCTAATTTTCTTGTTTCATCACTCCGTTGGTCAAAAAACATACTGTCAATGTTTATTCCGTAACTTTTTCATTTCACAACCATTTTAAAAAAAAATTGTATGCTGCACTAGAAGATACCAACCTCTACATGCTATAAAAAATCCAAGTCGAAATAACTAAATTAAGACCTTCAAAGGCTGCACCCACATTTGACGTATCTCTCTCGAGGTTTGATCACTTACATAATTTAAAAAAAAAAAATTAAACATCTAATTTTGGAAAAATAGCGCTGCACTAGTGCTATGGGTTCTATACATGTATACCATTTTTGTATCGCGAAACCGTGATTTAGGGATTGAAAGGCTGCACGCACAAAAACATATACCTTATCATTTGCCAGAAAAATAAAAAGTGACTCTTATAAAACATGAAATTTGACATAGTTATGTAAATTTTCAATACTTAAAACTTATATATTCGGAAACGTGACTCAATTTCCTACGTTTAATCGTTTTTACTCAATGCAAGATATCTTGTGTAAGAATGTCAAAAAAACCAAGTAAGTTGAGGGATGCTTGATTTTTCATTTTTTATTGCATCTAACGTGCCAAAAGTGACCCTCATTAGCTTGCACACGTCCTTGTTCAAAATTGGGTTGGGGGTTTTTGGTTTTGTTTGACATTTGGATTGTGTTCACGGTTTTCTTCGGCATTGGGTCCAAGGTTTGGGTTTTCTTGTGTTCCACCGGACTCGAGGTTAACATCTTGTTCACTCATTGTCTCAGTTTACAATCTACAATAGAAAATTGGTTCATTGTTTTCAAAATTTGGGAACTATTTACAATTAAATAAACAAAAAAAATCAAAAAATTGACACAAGTAATGAATAAAATGAAAAAAAAACATGATATTTACCTATTAATCAAAGTGTTGATGAGTTTGTGGGTGTTGTTGGGTGGTTTTGGAGTCAATTTGGTCTCCTTTGGTCGTTGAATCGACACGCATGCGGAGGAGGAGGATGCGCTCGACCAAATGGAGAAATGTGGAAATTGTGCTCTGTTTTTTTTTTTAACAAAGACGCGTGCGCGCCACCATTGTGTGCACGTGCTAGCCACGCACATGCGCCTCAGTTCGGTACCAAACCTAGTGGCTCATGCGCGCTGCCTTAGGCGCATAGGCACCATTTTTATTTTCCGCTAGCGCACCCCCATTGTAACTAAAATGGGGACCATCTTCATGCGCCCGCCCATTTATCCTCTTATAATGAAGAGTGACAACCAAAAGCCACACATTTTCTGACAAGGAAACATGTTTGGATGTCATGTCTCTGCCATCTAAGATTTGGTCATCTTACTTTGGATCTTTAAAGTTATTTCAAAAGAATCAAATGGTCAAAGGATATACATCTTGTGTGAAAGCTACATTTTACAAAGGCAACATAGGGAAAATTTTCCTATAGGATTGTATCACAAAGAAAATGCATTGGATTGGATTTCATTCACACAAATATATATAGACCAATGAAGACTCCCGCATTCAATGGAATTCATTATTTCCTAACATTCATAGATGATTTCAATAGAAATACATGGGTTTATTTCCTAAGAGAAAGTTTAGAATCTTTTGTAAAGTTCAAAGCAACAACTAAAATTAAAGTAAAATTAAAGTGGCTAGTACATTAAAGCATTAAGGTTAGATAGACGTGGAGAATATGAGACAAAAGAATTTTCAAAAATATTCATTCATCCATAATTAGAATACAATTTACTACAAGGTATACACCTCTGCAAAATGGCATATCTGAACAAAAGAACAAGACTATCATGGACATGTCTAGAAGTGTGTTGAAGGTAAAATAAATTTGTCAAATGAGTACTAGGGAAAAGCAATAACATGCTCGGTGTGTATTTTAAATAAATGTCCAACAAAAAAATGTGAAGGACAAAATTCCACAAGAGGCTAGAGTGGAAAGAACTGTATTGTGGCTTACTTAATAGTTTTTGCATGTGTGGAATATTCACATGTGCCAATTGAAAAAAAAGGAATTTAGATGAGAGAAGTGAAAATTCCTTTGTTGCGTACAGTGCACAGTTAAAAACTTACAAAGTATAATCCAATCACAAAGAAAATTATTATCAGGAGATATGAGTTCAAAGAAGAAGGAAGCATAGGATGGGAGTATAGACAAGGTTATAATTGTTGGAGTAGTAATACCTCAATAAGAAGATGAAGTAGATGAACAACAAGGTTCACAAATTTAGTCACCAATTATGGGTACTCCAACAAGGACACCAAGTAATTTTGTACAAAGTGATTCATCAGGTCAGGCATGCCACTCTACTCCTAGTTGTCATTCTAGTAATGAATCTGATACTACAATAGCCTTATTGAGATCTAGGAAAAAAATAAGTTTAAGAGAAATATATAGTTGACAATAATATTTATCTGCATTTGAATTCTTCATTATGTTCTAATCAGCCTATATATTTTGAAGAGATAGTAAAATAATACAATTGGAGGTGATGGATGAGGAGATGAATTCCATTGAGAAGAATGACACATGGGATCTTACCAGAAGGTAAAAATTGTATTGGAGTTAAATCGGTTTACAAAACCAAGTTCAATGAGAAAGGAGAAGTTGAAAATTACAAGGCCATGTTAGTGGAAAAAGGTTTATACTATTGCTTGGAATATATTATGGTGAGACCTTTACACAAGTTACAAGGTTATATATAGTTAGGGTTATCTTAGCCATAGAAGCTCATAACATATGGAAGGTTTATCTGTTGGAGCACGATTGTCGTTAGACCAAAACCTGTAGGTGTTAATCTCTGCTACAATCGCCAAAGTTAGGATCTGCGAGAGGGGGTTAACCCATGTCATGAAAATCATGGGGAGCGTTGGACGCAAATGCCAACAATCTCCCCACCAGCATTACCGAGGTGAGTTTTGAACTCGATACCTATCGCTCTGATACCATTTCTTGGAGCACGATTGCCATTAGACCAAAACCTGCGGGTGTTAATCTCCGCTACAATCGTCAAAGTTAGGATCCACAAGAGGGGGTTAACCCATGTCACGAAACTCACGAGGAGCATTAGACGCAAATGCCAACATTGTCAACTAAATGTGAAGTTTATATATATGTGTTTATGATATGATTTTTACTAGTAATTTGTCCATAGAACAATTCAAATCCGCCATGAAGAATAATTTGAAATAACAGATTTGGGACTTGTGAGATATTTTTTAGGTATAAAAGTTGATCAGACATAAAAGGGGATTTACATTTGTCAAACCAAGTATATAATAGATGTTTCAAAGAGGTTTAATATTATGAACTTTAAACTAGCATCAAATCCAATTGTAACAAAGACAAAACTTAACAAAGAGGACAAGGGATCCAACGTAGATGCAACCCTACTTAAGGGACTCATTGGAAGTCTCATGTATCACACACCAACAAGACCAGAAATTATGTATGCTATTAGTTTGATTTCAAGGTTCACGAAGTCTCAAAAAAATTCACAGTACAAGTTGGCAAAATAATTCACAGATGTATCGCTAGAACAACAAGATATATGGGATATTATATTCCAATACTAGTAATGAATTTTTGGTTCGATATACTGACAATAATTTTGCAAGTAGCATGGATGATAGGAAGAGTTCTTCTAGTTATGTTTTTCATTTTGCTTCGGGTGTATTTTCTTGGGAATTAAAGAAGCATCTTATTGCGACCATCTCATTAGTAGAAGCATACTATTGGCGGATACAAATTACAATAACAACATGTCAAGTAGTCCAATTGCATAGAGTGTCCATTGATCTTCAACAAGAACATGCATGAAGGACAAACGGTTGTATAATGTGATAACAATTCAGCAATAGCTTTGTCAACTTGAATCATGTATTCCATCATAAGATAAGGCAGATCCATACCTAATATCACACCATGAAAGAGTTGGTGAACAATGGAAAAATCTAATTGGAATGTTGTAAATCAAAATATCAATTGGTTATTATTAAAACCATTGGTCTAAAAAAATGTGTATTTCGAAAATAGAAATTGAGTATTGTAGAAGATGAAACTCTTGATGGTAGAAATTAAGAGGAAGCTTTGGAAATAGGTGTAATTTCTCTCTTGATGGTAGAAATTAAGAGGAAGCTTTGGAAATAGGTGTAATTTATCACGCTATCAATTTGTTGAATCTGTAAATCTAGTAGTTAGTTGTAGATTATTCTGGATGTTGAATCTACATAAATCTTCTCATTTAGATTAAAAAAAATTTCTAAATTGTTCAAGAAGATATTTTATGCATTTATATCTTTTTAGTGAAGCAATGCAAGCGTGAAGTTTCGTGAGATATTTATGGCATATTAATTTTCTTAACAATTTAAGTGTACTAGGTTGTAACCTTGTGTCATTGTTTCGGTGCTTGCAGCATTGAATTTATGTAGACTGAACAAAATTTTGAAATATCATTGTATTCCCTTCACAAACCTATAGTAAAGAAAAGTGTTATATGAATTATGTATTTTAATAAGAGCATGGTCAATGGATACCTAGGTTAGAGTATGACCAAATATTTTGTAAACTATTAAATAAACAAGGATTTGATATGCTTTCCCAAACTTAGAAATTTTCACATGTTTTGAATATGATTTGTTTAGAAGTCCCGTACCCATTGTTTTGGAAATTTCTTGCTTTCTTAGTTCTCATTTTCAACATCAGTTGACTGGAGTGCGAGTTTTTACTGTCCCATCCGTTGTCATGATAGTTCGCATGTGTGGGTTTTACTGTCCTATTCGTTGTGTTTATCGTTCTCGTTATCGTTCTCGTTTCCTACCCCAATTTACTCTTGAATGTGGGTTTTAGTGTTCCATCTCTTCTGTTGATGGACAGTGTTGTGGAATTTCTCGAAGATTAAAACAACATTACAAGTGTGACTGTAAAACAGAACTTGAGAGGTGTGACTGATGTACCTGATATTTTGGATAAATCAATAGATTTGGGACGCACTTTCATTGGTCTTGCTCAAAGTAGAATGCCTTAATGCCGTGCTGAAGGTTTAAACGATCAAACCCGTTCCTGCTACCGTTAGCTCCGTCAGTTGAATATGTCGTCGAAGAAGAGGTCTGGGGCACTCCTCTGTTCTGGTGGCCATTTAACATGCCAGAATGCCTCAAGGCTGCTTCTACGTAAGTGCTATCGCTCTCTTGCAAAGAAAAAACAAGAGGTGACATACATTTCTCTGATAAGTTACTTGTTTCCCCCGCATCTGGCCACAACTAAAAATAACTTGAATAGACAACAAACGGTGGACCGGGCATTTCTTGTCCATCCGTCCCATCTTGACCCGAAGGGATGCATAATGAACTAAAGGGCTCCAAACATGCGATTATATTATTGGGATCACAACTGAATCCTATTTCACAGCCTCTTGATTGTTTCCCAAAAGGACTTGTCAATGTGATCTCTTTTTCCTTGTTTCCCTTCTTCCGAGGCATTGAAGGCTGGCACCTCTTTCTTTCACTGCATATCTCAACATGGGATCTTGCTTCAGTGAAATCCTGAAGCATGGGAATGACAACATTCTTTGCACCAACCTTTAGATCTTCCCATTTCCTTTCTTCTATACATCTATACAGTCTGCTGTAGATCCCATCTTATTTTCTGTCTTCTCCACGGGACATGTTAAACTTCTAGGCACAGAGTGAGATACTCTTTCTGGTCCTCCTGACGTTGGAACAATATCTGTAAGTGATGTGGCACTGTTACTGTAAGAGGATTGTCAGGGAAGTTCATCTATAGCAGATTTTGCTTTACTCATAAGCCAGTCCAATGCTTTGCTTGGCTGGTCAAGCCCTAATTTATGTTGTAAGTTATAGAATTGAATCGCTGTCGAAACAGAAAGCCTCACCCTTCGATCGCGAAGTCCTTTAGCAGTATTTATTTTACTGTGACGATCTTTGGCTTTAGAAGAGCGAACTAGCAATGACTTGGAAGCATGGCCACGTAGATGTTTAGCTGATCCTGCATTGATATCCTGACGGACTTTAATGCCTCTTTTTTCTCCTTCTGAATTTGGTGACAGCCCATTCTGTTCATGTTTTTCAAGGGCGTTATCTGATTCCTTGTTCGGAGGAATTTGGTTTACATCCATATAACCATAACATGCCTTTATAATTTTTTCATGAAATGTCCCTGAAGAATTTACCACGTCACATTGTAATGTGTTTCACCTTGATTGCATTCTTCCGGAGAAGCATTTTTGAAATATATGAAGTCAGTTACATCATGGCCCTCTGCTATTGCAATAGGACTCTCCCAAAGTCCACCGATGTTTATCAGCATTAATTTTATCTGGAGAACCCAACTGACGACTGTAACAGAGCGGCAAATGAACTGCCAACGAAACAAAATTCCATTTGCATGAGGAGAACCAAAACATGTGACAATAAAGTCTATGTTTATAGAACATGAAACAAAGTGGCAAACAAAAGCAAAGTATGCTATAGCTCACATATACTCGAAGACTTAAATGTTCTTCTAGGCAATGGGAATCAAGGGAAAAGCACATCGCTTAGTCAAGAAGATTGAACTGCATAGTGAAGATTGAACGGCACAGTGAGTGACAGTAAGTGAGCTGAGAGTTGAACTTCCCATAAGTTACTCTTCATTAAAATAGAACTTTTACCACAGTGAACTATTTGGAAATCTTGATTTCTTTTAAAGAGTGTAAATGTAAACAACATTCAGACAAGTAAATCTGGAGAAGATGTGCAACATTCTTGAAAATGAAACATAAAACTATAGACTTGCATTACCATAGTAAACTGCCCAACTTCCCTCAATACATGGAAATGAGTTTTTACTTTGATCTTTTACTTTCACAAAGCTTGGGCTCTTGATACATTCTTCTACCAAATTTTTCTTTTACTCTTGCTCTGTGCACATCTCTCTCATCTCTATCTCAGTTTTAATTATCTGGTTTTATAGTCTCTCATCTCTATCTGAGTTTTATTTATCTGGTTATATAGTTCTATAAATAGGAGATTCATAACCACCAACTTTAGATCGCTTCACCTGGAAGCTAGTGAGTTTCATAAATACAAAACTTATCCTGATTGGCTGAAGACCAAACTTAACCTTCACGCCAACACAGCGATTTAAATAGCTTTAACTTAAAAACCCTAATGTTTTATTGATATGTAAACCTAATGTTTCATTATGATTGACAATCTAATACAATAAAACCCTAATGTTTTATTCATATGTAACGTGCAGGATAAGAGGATGCCAACCTGGTTAAACCTTCCGATTCTGTCCCGAATATTTGACCGCTAGGCTGATATGAAATGCAAATGATGTAAATCATGAACAGGAACCGCTCTGGGATGGCTTCCGAGAAGCAACCTGCTTCAGCTCCTTAAAATCCGGATTTATTGGTTCAGAATGCGTTTATCTACAGATCTATATCTCAAAGAACAGTATTCCCTTGGATCGATATTCAGAGTGCAGATCTGGCAATTCATCGATGATACGTCGACAGACGGATGAGACTGATCCGCTGGGGGAAGCCTGACGCTCTTGTTCTTCTCTTTTATATGGACATCACATCCACCTAGCCGTTGCATCCGCTTATATTGGCTTTTCAAAATAAATCAGTGGAAGGTAAACAAATTCCTACCCAGATGCCAAACCTTGAATCTCCAAA
Source organism: Larix kaempferi (assembly GCA_027924585.1). Lineage (NCBI taxonomy): Eukaryota > Viridiplantae > Streptophyta > Pinopsida > Pinales > Pinaceae > Larix > Larix kaempferi. The sequence continues at coordinate 21,099,087 of BSBM01000186.1, read as the reverse complement.
GTTATTACATCAGAAAAAATAGCACTGGTTAACCCCAATCAAACAATACATAGATGTTCTGTTCTTCGGCTTCACGCCTTTCCGCGTTCGCCAAAAGAACATTAATTTGTACATGAGTGGACATCGTTTTAGGAGAATCATTCTGTTAAATTTGGGGATCAGATTTTTGAGAATCAAGCATTGACCCGAATTTTATTAGTGGATTTCGTCGCAACAGAACCACTTGTGGCTCAAATTCCTCTTTGTTATGCTCGATACGATTTTTCAAACAATGATGACAGTACTGTACTGTTATATTTTATTTCAAACAATGAAAACGACTTGCCCGTTTAGTTATAATAGCTAAACACTAAAAGTTAAAACTACAGACACTTTTTCGTTTCTGGTCGAAATCAGTATCAGATCATAGCCAAAACCATCACAGAGATGAATTATTTACATCAGAAATCAAGAATGCACTACCAGAATATAAACTATTGTATGATAGTAATCCCAGCATAGTTTTAAAGTATAGACATAAAATATTTAAACGTTTGCCATATTGGTCCAATAAAACAAATCTGGCCATGAAGTAAACTGCGTACTGTCGGACCAGATTTTGTAGTGCGCATGCCAAACCCCATAAAAAATACGCCACATGCGACATGTATATGTTTGTGCTCCAAAAATCAAAATTTCAATTTACATGGGAATCTAACTTGCAGCACGTGGCAAAACTCAGCTTAAAAGACTCCACTGCGTATACCAAAAACAAAAACAAAAATTAGGTTTTGCATCTGCAGATCAAATGCCAGGCGAAAAAAATTAGCTCTTGTGTATACCCAAAACAAAAACAAAAATTAGGTTTTGCTTCTGCAGAATTAGGTTTTTGCTTATGGATATCGAATGCGAGCCGAAAGTAGCGTGCTGTAAGTCACTTTCATTTCATTATAAATATATTATACTTCCAATAGAATGTCAGACCATTATAAATATATTATACTTCTCATCAGAAGTATAAATATATTATACTTCTCATCTCCTTATTGCACCATTTGTCCATTGTCTGGTGCTTTCGCGGGGTTTAAGGTTATCTCTTGTATTTGTTGGAATAGTGCAATTTGGGAAGCTATTCTTATTGATTTTGATCATGTAAAACCCTTGAAAGAATCAATGTAAACCTTGGGGTCAAATCACACAAAGAAAAGAGTTATTAAATATAAATCTTGTATTCTCCAAGACAAGTCGGCTTAATGGGTAAACTGCCCCAAAACACTGGGTAGTCTGCCACAGACAATGGACAGGACTGCCCCAGTTAGGTCGGCCTAGATAGGGAAAGTCAAGTCAGCCCAGTAAAGGAAAAAGTCACATTTTGAAGTGTATAAATAGAGAGTTCAACCTCTCATTTGGTCAATTCACTCAAGCAATTTTGCTCTAGCTAAGAGAGGTTCGCTATTGCAGCTAGGAGACTGATTTTTGGGGTTCTCCACTATTGGAGAAGTTTCTCTCTTATTTTCTTGGGTTTGCGCTACTACTATCTCGATGTACATCGTTCTCTATGGAAGGTGTGAGCTCGGGGGAGACAAATAGATTTGTCTATGGTTGGGAGATGATTGTTCTTATCATCATGGTTAAACGAGCTCCACACATTTTTGTTTCTGTGCTTTTCCATTCTTTTGGTGGTCTAGGCTGCTAGAACATCAACATGGTATCAAAGCGGTTCTAAAAGAAGCCATTGCTCGAAACTAGGGTTTCACATTTCAGGGCCTTCCCTTCTCAGTTTGGCTTGAAAAGTACATTGGAAATTTTTCTCTAGGGAGGGCACATCTTTTGGTGGAATAAAATTTTAGTTTCGATAATTTTCAATTTTGACCTAATTCTGGAGTTACTACAGAAATTAAGGTTTCAAGTTTTATGTTGTTCCCTCCACAAATTTGGCTTGACCCTACCTTCTCTCAACTCACCTTAATAGGGCACATCTATTTGTGGAGTCACTGTTGCAAGATTCCAAACTTCATTTTTGACCTAGCTCCTACTAGGATTTTTGATCGAGTTCTGCGGTCAAGATGATTGGAATGAAGGGTTGAAGATCGACTTGATGGGCCTTCCAATTTCATTTCTTAGAAGTCTAGAGTTCTTCCCATATTAGAAGAAAATGAAGACAGAGGACTCTCATGGTTCCCACAAGGAGGTAGTGGGAGCCCACCCACAAACAATAAAATATAAGTATTTTCATTATCATTTGTCATTATTGCTCTTGTAGATCAATCTGAATGTTCATAACAGTTGTATGCATATCTGTATCAAGTAGTGTGCTATGCATGCTATGATATAGAATGTTATATGATTGAGATTGACTAGCAGTAGGCTCATATTGTGCATGTGTTGAGTAAGTAGCCCATAGTGTTGTACAACATTCCATGAACCCTAGATGGAACTAGTCTAGGATGAAACCTCTTTCTTGACATACTGGAGCAGTGCACGCTCCTAACAATATGTTCTGGTAGAGATGGTTCCATCCAGATAGTCACCAAGTATGTTTGGGATATGGATGGATGTTGTGCTGAAGCATGGCTAAGATGCTTACATGACTCTGTGAACTATTGTCATTGAAATATGATTTAATTTCTCGTTATTATGCAATGTTGCTGACTATTTGACAAAATATGACTTTAGGGAAAGACCATATGACTATGACCTATAAGAGAAGGATTATGGGACTTGTTCTGAAGAGCAAGTGATGGATGTATAGTCATCCAGATTAAGATCTCGTTGATACTCAGTGTTTGAGAGGGAGCAGAATGCTCAAAATTGACTCTCAAGATCAGATGGCGGGGTGGCTTTCAGAGGGAGTCAGCAGATCCAATAGGTTCTGTAGATCCAATGGATCTAGTTGATCTAGTAGATCCCACAGATGTTAGTAGAGATCTTTTTATTGGGAGGAAGAGGCCTATTTGGGCTCGACAGACTTTAGAGGATGCATAAAATCATGTTGCTCCCTCAGGTACATTCAAGGAGAGAAAGAAACCTCGAAGATATTCAGGATACATAGCACTGATGTCCCACATTATTGATTATGGGCCCACCAATTACGAGGAGGATACCAACCATCAAGTTTGGAAAGATGCTATCCACCATCAAGAATGACATATGGGAAGTTGTGCCGAGACCTGAAGGGAAGTCATTCATGACTTTCAAGTGGATCTATAAGATTAAGTATACAGCCGATGGGAGCATTGAGAAGCACAAAGAGAGATTTGTGGCTAGATTATTCTCTCAAAAGAGGGAGTTGTCTATGACGAGACATTTTCTCCAGTTGCATGATACACGACCATCAGATCAATCATAGCTCTAGATTCAGTTATGGGATGGAAGTTACATCAGATGGATGTTAAAACTGCTTTCCTCAACGGAGTAATTTAGGAATAAGTCTACATCGAACAACCAGAGGGTTTCGAGATTCATGAGAAGGAATCCCATGTGTACAGACTGAAGAAGGCCTTGTATGGCTCAAGCAGGAACCACGAGCATGGTATGCCAGGATTAATGGATACTTGGTGACCTTGGGATTCACCCAAGAGTGAGGCGGACTCCAACCTTTACTACAAGGTTTAGGATGGCAGACCATTGATATTAGTACTGTACGTTGATGATTTGTTGCTCACAGGAGATGAGAAGCTTACTAAATGGTGCAATAAGATGTTAGCCTCTGAGTTAAAGATGAAGGATCTTGGTCCAATGCATTACTTCTTAGGTTTGGAGGTGTGGCAGAGATAGGATGATATTTTCATGACCCAAGGAAAATATACCGTTGATATCTTGAAGAGATTTGGTATGATGGAAAGTAAGTCCATGAACACACCCATGGAGATAAACCTTAAGAAGTTGAGTGACTCAGCTTCCAAGTCAAAATTGATAGATCCTACAATGTACAGACATTTGATCGGTTCACTGATGTATCTAGTTAACACTAGATCAAATATTAGCTTTGCAGTGAGTGCTCTCAGTTAGTTTATGTGTGAACCAAGACAGGTACATTGGGTTTCCGCGAAGCATGTGCTAATATATTTACATGGAACTGTAAAATAAGGACTAAGATATGCTTTTGGGAGTGATATGAAACTGTATGGATATACAAATTATGATTGGGTAGGAATTGTTGTGGACAGGAAGAGCACCTCTGGGTGTTATTTCAGTTTGGGTTCTGCAGTGATTTCCTGGTGCAGCAGGAAGAAGCCCTCGTAGCATTGAGTGCTACAAAAGCAGAGTATATTGTAGCAAGTGTTGTAGCACGAGAATCGGTATGGATTCGGAAGCTTTTTGCAAGATTGTCCAGGAAGACACTTGAGCATACTGTGATTCACTGTGACAATCAAAATCTGTGTGAAGCTTTCAGTGAATCTTGTATCTCATGACAGATCGAATCATGTGGAGATCAAGTACCACTATATCAGAGATATGGTACAAAGAGGAGCAGTTCAGCTCCAGTATATCCGGACAGATGAACAGTTCCAGACATTCTCACCAAGCCTCTTTCCAGAGCGAAGTTTGCGTACTTCCATGAAAGACTTAGAGTATTAGAGAATGCTTCCCTCGGTGAGAGGGAGTGCTCATAGTCTAGGATAGGTGATCCATGTAGACCAACAATGAACTATGTTCCGGACAGGAGGTCCTTTGTAGACTGGAAAATGAACTCATTCCAATTAGGACAAGTGATCCTTGTAGACTGATAATGATTTTAGTCTAGTTAGAACAGTCGGTCCTTGTAGATCGACAAGGAGTTCAGTCCAGGTAGGACAGGCGAACTCTGTTCAGGACAGGAGGTCCTTTGTAGATCGAAAAATAACTCAATCCAGTTAGGATAGGCAGTCCTTTTAGACCGATAATGAGTTCAATCTAGTTAGAACAGGTGGTCCTTGTAGACCGATAAGGAGTTCAGTCCAGTTAGGACAGGTGGTACCTGTAGACCATGATGAGCTTAGTCTAGTTAGGACTGTTGTTCCTGTGTGGACAAGACTCCTATATAGACGATGTTGACCCTTTCTTATGATGAAGTTGGTACCTCTACTTGTCCAGGTTCTCATCCAGGTATGGGAGGATCCCATCTCCCATCGGTAGTAAATATGGACAGGTAGTAGAAGGTCATGTGAATCTTATAAGGATATCTCTCGGACATCCAGATAGGATGGAGAGACCATTGCGTTCTCCATATCACTCTAGGATAGAGTTAGGAAATCTCTCAGTCATCCTAGGATGGGATGGAGAGGTTAGTGCACATAGGCACGTTGTTCTTGTGCATGTTCCCTGATGGACTGGGTTGAGATGAGGCACATTGTAATGGACTCTCCGATAGATAGTGCAGAGTTGTTGAGCTGATGCATGAGTAACTCCCCTATGGATAGGGAAGAGCCGTGGAGCTAGTGCATGCTCTCTGATTGACTGGATTGAGCTAAAGCACGAAGATTGATTTGCTATCACTTCTCAACGAACTGAGATTGTGTTGGAAGACCTTTCTTATGATATAGAGAGGTTAGATATAATCGTGATGTACAGATGATATCCAGATATGTTCCAGTATGATATTACCAATGATACCTCCCCGGCTAATAGGGATCGTTGGAGTAGTAGTTGCATGAGGCGTCACCTCATAGGTCAACCTAAGAAAGAATAAAATTAGAATACTGTGTCTGAAGAATACCTTCGTTGTTGAGAGGGAGTGTTGGAAATAGTGCAACTTTGGAAACTATTCTTATTGATTTTGATCATGTAAAACCCTTGAAAGAATCCATGCAAACCTTGGGGTGAAATCACACAAAGAAAATATTTATTAAATATAAATCTTGTATTCCCCAAGACAAGTCGGCTCAGTGGGTAAACTGCCCCAAAACAGTGGGCAGTCTGCCCCAAACAATGGGAAAAACTACCCCAGTTAGGTCGTCCCAGTTAGGGTAAGTCAGGTCGGCCCAATAACGGAAAAAGTCACTTTTTGAAGTGTATAAATAGAGATTTTGACCTCTCATTTGGTCAATTCACTCAAGAAAGTTCACTCTAGCTAAGAGAGGTTCGCTACTGCAGCTAGGAGACTCATTTTTGGGGTTCTCCACTATTGGAGAATTTTCTCTCTTGTTTTCTTCGGTTTGCGCTACTACTAGCTGGACGTACATCGTTATCTATTGGAAGGTGTGAGCTCAAGGGAGACAAATACATTTGTCTATGTTTGGGAGATGATTGTTCTTATCATCATGGTTAAACGAGTTCCACACATTTTTGTTTCTATGCTTTCCATTCTTTTGGTGATCCAGGTTATGATGCTAGAACATCAACAGTATTGTTTTTTTTTTTTTTTTTGAAATGTTCATTTTTGTTGCAATCTTGTGGTGTTTGGTTGGTTGTGTACATGAAGAAACCATGGGGGATTCACCTTGTTGACCATTATCTTATCATGTACATTCATAAAAGTGGGTTTTAAATTGTGAAAAATAAGGTCAATATATTGTAGGTATTGGAAGGGCAAGGAGTAGGCTATGGGCGTTTTATACATATTGGTGGGGTATGTAGTAAAAATAGGGTTTTTCAATTGGAAATATGTATTGGGAGGGGGGATCAACAAAAGGATTGTAGTAGGTATTTATCAATATCTATTGAAATTAGGGGTATTCTTTAACATCCCGTGAATGAAGGAACTATGACATAGTTTCACTAGTGAATACACCGTGGCAGATGCCAAACTTGGTATTTGGAGCCAAGGAGCGCCGCGGTGATGTGTGTAAATTCAGGTTGTTTAATTGTTCGTGTGGTGGGTTTGTAGGTGAGTTTATTCCATTTAATCTCGGTTGGGCATGAGATATTTATGCAGGAGCATCTGTTGGGGACCATCAAGGGGACCAGCAAAGGAAAAATCCAGAGCATATCATGGCCGTCTACGGCTATGGGAAGTATGGAGATGCATGCCACGATGGAGGGCCTCCAATGACCGAGATTAATCCCCCAAAATGATCACATCCATTGGAAGGGAGGCATGATTTTTTGGATGCACGTGAGTAATAAACCCACCAATAGCCAAGATGAAGTTGATTGGGAATGCGCCAATGGCCCAGATTAAATCTGGAAAATTACACAAATTTTGGATTTTGACGTTTAAATTATCTCGTGAATAGTTTTGCGGCAAATAAAGGATGGGTTAAATTTTATATTTGGACATAGATGAAGGGGTTGTGTGGCACCCTTTGGGTCAAGCCCGCTCCATTTTCCTTCAGACCATAAAAACCCCATTAAATAATCAAAAGAGGTTAGCGATTTTTTCTATGATTAATTAAAAAAAAACATTAATGTGAAGAGATTTTTGGGGAACTTCAAAAAAGAAGCTGGGAGAAGAAGATAGTGAAAAGGGGCATATGAGTTTTTCCATCGAGGGGGAAAAAATCCAACGGACAGAAAATAAGGACGGTCGAGTGGCCAAAAGATATTTAAAAAATTTATGGGTTCAAATATTTTCAATGAATGTAAGCCCTACCTGAGACTGAGACCAAGAGGGTGGATTAAATTTTTAATTTCCATTGTAATCGTAATAATTACAATTTTCCCTAGGCCTGTAAACAAAGATTGTAATGTTTGCATTTAATAAAAAGAAGTGCATTTTAATTGGCTTCCTATGTTTAATATAATTTTTGACGTGTTAATTTAAGTTGTGCATTCTTATATTTGCATCTCTATGGATTTCTAGTGTGTTTGAACCCTGCAGGTCTGTAGCAAGTTTGGTATCAGAGCAAGAGTGCCCTGCTAAAGCGAACAATTTGAGCTAGGAAAAGAGATGGGTAGAATTGTTCCATAGTATTTTATAGTTCCAAAAGGGAGTTTGTTGGGTAGAACTATAAGGCAAATAATATGTGTAGAGGAAATAATGGAAAATAGAGGAGCATTTCACGTGAATTGGAGAGGCATAAGACGACGCGGTGGTGCTGTAGATGATGTAATTCAAGCATTGATAGCTATCTAGGAAATATTGGAAGCCAATATAGAAACAGTTCAGAGGAGAGGAGTTGCATTTGAAGCTCACAATGTGAGTGATGAAGAAGTGGGAGCTGAGGAATTTGAAGGAACATAAGAAAGAATTATTAAGGCCTTGACATATTTGAGGGGAAAACCCAAAATGGAAACGCCTACCTATTTAGCGAGCTTGAACCTAGAAGAGTTTATTGACTAGGTTAGAGATATGGAAAAAACATTTGACATGGAGCAAATTGAGGACCCTAAAAGAGTGAATATGGCTTGCATGAAGCAGAAGGGAAATGCATCCTTACGGTGGGATATTGTACAGCTTGAAAGATAGAGAAAAGGGAAAGGAAAAATCAAGAATTGGGATAGAATGGTAGTTAAATTAAACGGTAAATTTATTCTTGTTGATTATACTTTAAATTTATATTGAAAGCTAAAGAATCTTAGGCAAAAATAAATTATTGTTGAGTACAAAGAGGGATTCTATAGGCTATCTATTAGACTTGGGAATGGTGATGAAGGGAAAGAAGTTGTATCAAGGTATATTAATGGACTAAGATACATTGGATACAAGATGAATTGAGCATTGTACATATTTGGACAGTGGACGAAGCATATCAGCTTGCTTTAAAATCATAAGAGAAACTGTCTAGGAATAATTGAAGTTTCAGAGGAAAAGAATCTATCAGAGGAAAGGGTAGAAACATCTCAGGAAGAGGTCAGAGCAGTGGAACTAAGGTATAAGAAAGTAGCAGTGAAAAGGAAGCAACCCAATAATTTAGAAGAAGTAATGAGTCCTATAGGGGCATAGGGATTTATAGAGGAAATACAAACCCTAGAGGTAGACAAGCTATGAGGTCACTAGTGATTTGATACAAGTGTCAAACACTAGGAATCAATGTCTATGACTGCCCTAAAAGTCTACACACTACAAGGAGACCGGAGAATAGAACCCATGTTGCCCAAGGAGCTTAAACCACAGTTGGATCTGTAGCTAGGGATAATATGGAAGTAGCTACACAGGAAGTTGGAGAGAGCTTGATGTTCAAAAGAATCATATTAAATCCAGGAAAAAGTCCATGATAAAAGAATCGGACCAAAGGAAGTCCATCTTCAGGACCAGGTGAAAAATTGGAGGTAAGTGTTGTTGTTTAATTGTATATGGAGGGAGTACTAAAAATCTAGTGTCAACGGAAGCTATAGAGAAATTAAAATTTAATTGCAAACCACACCCTCAAGCTTGTAGAGTCTCATGGTTGCAAAAGGGGCACCATGACACTATTTACCAGCATGGTTTAATTAATATTAAGATTGGAAACTATCATGACAATGTGCTATGTGATGTAGTACCAATGGATGCTTGTCATCTGCTACTAGGTAGACCTTGGCAGTATGATAGAAAAATTGTGTATGATGGTTTAAGAATACTTTTCTGATTGAAAAGAATGGAAGACCAATTTTGATGATGCCTTTGAAGGATGAAAAAGGAGAAAGAAACAAATAACAGTCATTATCGTGATAGGAGGATAATGTTATGTTCAGGAAAAACATTTCTAAAAGAAGAGAGAAAGGTAAATTCTTGTTTTGTTGTCATACATAAAAGTTTGAGTTTAGATGAAAAGAGGGCTAATATTCCAACAGAAGTGAAGGGAATGTTACTTGAATTTAAGGACATCATTTCAGAAGAGATTCCAAAAGGATTGCCACCTATGAGAAGCATTTCTCATCAAATTGACATCATTCTTGGATCTAATTTTCCAAACAAAGTACCACACAGAATGACACCAACTGAAAATTAAAAGTTAAATAGGAAAGTGGATGAGTTGTTGGAAGAGGATTGATCAGGGAGAGCTTGATCTCATGTGCAATACCTGATGTACTTGCAACTAATAAAGGGGGAGAATGGAGAATGTATATTGATTCTAGATCCATTAATAGGATAACCATAGGGTATAGGTGGTTTACTCATATGACATTATGATTTTCAGCAAGACAAAAGACGAACATCTTAAATAGTTGAGACATGTATTAGAAATGTTGAAACAAGAGAAGTTGCTCGTATATCTGCAAAAGTGTAATTTCATGAAGGAGGATTTAGTATTTATTGGGTTTTTCATTTCCCAAGAAGGCTTAAAAATCGATCCTAAAAAGGTGAAAGCAATATTAGAATGGCATGTTCCTAAGAGTACATTTGAAGTGTGAAGTTTCCATGGATTGAATAGATTTTATAAGAATTTTATAAAGAATTTCAGTGGCATATGTGCGCCATTGACCACTTGCATGAAGAAAGGAGAATTTAAATGGAGTTCTTCTACACAAAGGGGATTTGAACTATCAAAGGAGAATGTTACTGATAGACCAGTTTTGGCCTTGCCATACTTAGACAAAGTCTTCTACTTTGATTGTGATACTAGTGGAATAGCTATTGGAGAAGTACTGAGTCAAGACAGAAGACCAATTACTTTCTTTAGTTAGAAGTTAAATGAAGCCAAACATAAATATTATGTTTATGACCAATAATTCTATGCTATTATTCAGGCATTAAAGAAGTGGATACATTACTTGCTGCCCATATAATTGTTTCTTTACACCAACCATCAAGCATTAAGATATTTGAACAACCACTCTAAATTGAGTCAAAGACACATGAGATGGGTTGATTTTATGCAAATTTATACCAATGTATTAAAGAATAGGTCAGGAAAATCAAATAGAGTGGCAGACTCTTTGAGTAGGAGATCAATCTTATTTTCTACTATGACAGTGGAAGTCATAGGCTTGGACGAGATGAAGAATTTATATGAAGAAGACCCCTATTTTTCTGAGGCTTGGAGAGCATCCAAAGAGCCATGGAGTTGTGATAGAACTCCATATTTTAGATTTCTTCATTTAATCGATCTATAGGGAAAATTACATTTCATATTGTTAATGGAAGGTCCCCAAGGGGAGTCTTAGACTTGGCACAATTTCCAAAGAAAATCCATAAGAGGATCGATGTTGAATGTTTTGCAGAACACATGAAAGAAGTTCATGAACAGGTATATAAGCAATTGCAGAAAAGAAACCATCAATACAAGCAGAAGGCTAAGGTAAAAATAAGGCTCAAATTTTTGAGGTAGGAGACTTAGTATTAGCACATTTGAGGAAAGAAAAATTCCCAAGGGGAACGCATACCAAACTATAAATTAATAAAATTGGCCCATGTAAAATTGTGAAGAAATTTTTTTATAATGCCTATGTTTTAGAACTACCAACAGAATTGGACATTTCACCCATTTACATTGTTGATTTATATAAGTGCCGCGAAGGATTAGCTAAAGAGGATGATGATTGTATTGTTGATTGGAAGGAACAAATTCATGAGCATGAAAAGGAAGAAGTTGCAGAGATTTTAGATGAAAGAATAGTGGGAAGAATGAGAATCCAGAAGATAAAGGAGTACGTAGTTCGTTGGAAAGACAAAGGGTTGGAGGATGTCACCTGGATCTCAAAAGTTGAGATGGAACATGTTACACAGCCCACCCACAATGGTAGCAATGATTTTTTGAACAATAGTTCATTTTTCTTATTACCAGATGAATTTGATGCAGGAGCATTCATAGAGAACCAGCAAGGTGACCAGAAAAGGAAAAATCCAGAGCAGATCATGGTCATCCATGGCTGTGGGAATTATGGAAATGCATGCCAAGATGGAGGGCCGAGTCCAACGACTAAGATTAATCCCCCAAAATTATCGCATCCATTAGAGGGGAGTTTGGATTTTGGGATACACATGAGGCATAAACCCGCCAATACCCAAGATGAAGTGGATTGGGCATGCGCCAATGGCCCAGATTAAATCTTTAAAATTACATAATTTTTGGATTTTGACATTTAAATTATCCTGTGAATAGTTTTACAGCAAATCAAAGTTGGGTTAAATCTTAGATTTGGCCATAAATCAAGGGGGTGCATGGCACCCTTTGGGTGAAGCCCGCTCCATTTTCCTTAAGAACATAAAAACCCATTAAATAATTAAAAGAGGCTAATAATTTTACATATGGTCAATTAAAAGAAAAATATTAATGTGAAGAGAATAACTAGAAAATATTTCAAGCTAGTTTCGAATATCAGCCCAAAGGAGGTAAATATGGTGAATATGAACCGTGGAGGAATTTTTATTCCCCTACCATTTTATCATAGTTCAGGACTTTGGAATTGAGAAAAATGTTCAAGTTTTCTCTTGGTTTGATCACACTCTGTATACAAGGCATGACATGGAAAGAATACAGGGTTCTAATGTTTTATCCTTATTAGGATTCATAGGTCATAATTGCAAGTCAGTTGGGTACCTTAAAAAGATATATATTTTCATTCGATAATGACCACCTTCTTGCTAAAGATATAAATAGGAATTTTACATACATATGTTGCAAAAAAACTACTGGAAACCATTTCCACGAGCCTTCATGAAAGATTATTTAGACTCCTACTTCATCTCCATGAGGACATGCCAATTCTTAAGTGTGGGGGAGATGGATATGTCCCTTCCAATTCAAATTCTTGCAACAAGATGTTATGGCAAGTCGGAATCATTAGTACATTTTATGAGCATCGATTCCTCCCGTCTACTTAAAAGCATTATCATAGTTTTCACAAGGTGAGGAGGCAGGATATAATTTCTACTATCAGCATTGGAAATTTTTGTTAAGAAATCACGTAGCTGCATATTTGGTGTAATTATGATACTTGATCAAAATCTGCTGCAAATACTGATTAATTGCGTTCATGCTATCATACTGAGGTTGATGTGTCCATTGCATGAGAATCTGTCCAAGCTGTTAAAATGGCATTGCAGCAATATGACGTCAACTTTATTGTTGGGAATCTTACTAGCATTTTTTGTAGACTTTATAATCAGCATTGCCATTACAATGACAAATTCAGAGATTATCAAAGTTTTAACATAAGGGAGGATGGAAAATTAGGACCAATGTTTAGACAATTCCAATGCTCAGATTCAAGCTGCTATTAAAGAAGGGAATGGATATATCTGAAAAGTCTAGCTAGATCACATCCTTTTTTGAGATCATCAGTGAGAATTGTTTTGGAGATTGTTATTATTATATGCTACAATATCACTATTAAGAGTGGATGTAGGAGGTAATTAAAGGATCTCTTGGTGAAGCACTCATGGCCACTGTTGAACATCATCCCCATAAGCCTTCATGAATAATACTCATCCCCCTACTTTACATGCATGAGGGAAATCCAGGTCTCAATTGCGGAGGGAGACAACATCCTCAGAGCTAAAGGAGAATGTAAGATCAGCATGGAATTAGTTCTATGGAAAATAGTGGTTTGAATTATTGCAGGGAAGATTGAAGGCAGATGAAGGGTAGAAACTGATTTGTTCATATATCGCAAATAGAGAATTAGAAGGACATGAAAATTGGAGAGAAAATGAACTAAGGTAATATGAATAAACTCTGAAAGTTCCAAGTCAAACTGATTCATATTTTTTGAAAAATGAGCCATCATCACCTAAAACCATTTTGTGTTTTTCTTGAAAACCATGAATTGGGTTTTGTTCAAAATTTGTGTGATGGTGCATCATCATGATCCTAATATGATCACCAAAAATAATCCCAACCCAATGTTTCATTTCGGATAAATATGACAATTATCAGACTTCCTGAAGCAACTACCAAAATTTGCTACTCCTGTAACTCACCTGTGTTGGAAAATTGTGTGTTAGCTACCAGACGGCCTGGAGGTTGATTTTTATAGGAGAAAATTCCTAAAATAATATATACCACTTGGAGGGTGATGCATATTTCCAAGGAATGCTTTGAAACTCTCTAGATAATAAAAACATCAAGCTATGTGCCCATGAGAAGATAGGAATTGCAAGCATATTTTTACTATGGGAACTCCAACTTCTGCTAGTCATCGAAATTCCTGTAGCAACTTGTCAGGTTATGAAAGCGATGAATTCTTTAATTTATTGGAAGATTGGGTTGAGGTATTGACTCATTTATATGTTATAACAATCCCTTGCAACAATAGTTTTGTATCAGCCTTTGAAGATCCTATACATGATGAGCTTAAGATTGTTTGGGAAGAGACCTCACTGTTAAATCATGCAGCACAAATATCCCTTAAAGATTGACTTTGAAGGAGGTTATTTGTAGAGAGTTGGTCCTTCCCAAATCACTTCCAATCTTCAATCTTGGTAATACATTCAACATTATATTTTCTATAAGTTTCTTACATATCCTCAGCAAGCATGCACCAAATTTCTTGTCCCTGCTCTAACTCACTGTAAAGGAAGGAATGGGTAGGATTGCTTAGTGATGAGGCCTAATGGTTGTGCATTATTTATCTCTTCATATCATAAGGATCAATTCCATGAATTTCATCCATGCATTTGTTCATATTTTCTTCAATATTGCTATTGTCCCTTGTTTTCATAACTAGCAAATTATTCATATCCAAACTAAGGGGATTATGTCTATTGTATTCCATCTCTTTGTATTTAGTTTGGATATATATATATGGGAAGCAAGATGTATTAGTGGAAAATATTGTGCATCATTGGAGAATGCATGTCACTCTTTTCTCTAATTCATTAATAAAGATACAAGCAACACTCCAAACCTTCAGTTCGGCAATGCATTGTGTAGGAGGCAATCCGGTTGGTTTCTAGAGAGTATCATGAATATTTATTTCATTGCATATTTAGTCCTCTTCCTTCAATATTAAGCAACATGTAATTCAATTTACAAGACCTCTTATTCATGTCATAGCATTGGGTGTTATTATTTATCATTGTATCAGATTATCTTTTCAAAATGGCATGGCCATCCTCGGCAAAGAGTCGTCATTATCAACATAATTATTTTATCCATCCATAGAATGCAAAAGTGGTCTTGACATCTTCAGAGTTCTGGTGGCCTTTCTTTCATCCAGAAGCATCAGAGAGAGTATAGTATCAAATCCTTCAAACCTTCAAGTTCATTTCAGCCTTCCAGAGTATCAATTACATCTTCAGCACCATGCACATCTCCAGCCAACAATAGTTCAAGTTCTTACAGTAGCATCAACATATTTGTACAACCATTCATCAGCAGAACTTCAACCCTTATGATTAGCACACAAGAGTTATCCCAAAGCATTTTTCTTCAAGTCATATTATACTCATGGAAGGTAAAGTTGGGTAAGCAATGTCTTTATCTAGGTATTCATCTAACGTGGGAATCCATTTATATTAAAATTCTTGAAGCTCTCTACAATTTCTACATTTCCTTACACTCCATCTCCATTCACTCATCATCATCCATCTCCCTATTCCATTGAACTTCAAACAAACCCATTTCCATGTGACAGTATTTCCTATGTATCATAGTTGCATGAGGACATGCAATTACTTGAGTGTGGGGGAGATATTGGACCTCAAAAATGACACATTTTATGATGCCATTTAGTCATTCTTCACTCTCTCTATCGTTTCACTTTCATACCTTTCATCATTCATATTCCTGTAATTAACCATTTCTACCCTATATGAGCTTCATGTGATATGTGTGCGCTAAAATGACTAATTTCCCATGTTATGATGATTTATTAGGGTAGAAATTGTGACTCCTAACTTACTTCTAGAATTGCAGCAGGATACTCATCATTTCAACAGCGAGTTACCGGAACTTGTCAGTATGGTAGTCAACTCTTTGTTACAAAAATTCATGTGGCTACGGGAACTTTCTAGTCTATTAGTCAAACTTTCCATGTCATTTTTGAACAGCTGAAGGCGAATCTTGGAAAAATAAAACATGGGTTTTTCTCAAGATGGGGTCATTTAGTTGATTCAAAGAAACTCTTTGAAAAACCTTGATTTGATGGGTGATTTGGCATGATCTTTAAAACTAGTCATTTTGGCAATTTCTTGCAATTCCAATAGTGCACTTATCATTCTAGTAATTAAGCAGTTTGACCAAGTAACGACCCACATACATGAATTTGGTTGCATGGATCTTATGTATCATGATGGTGTTACACTATTTTGATCATGAATCAATCTTTATATAAGGTCAAGATGAGTTTGTTTTGAATCTACACATTTAGAAGATTTGTTGGTTATGAGATCCACTCATTTTGGATCTAACTGTATCTTAATGTAACCTATTCTCCATTGAACCAAATGTATAAATATGAGATGTATCATTCAGATATGAACAAGTTAAATGTTAGAGGTTAGAGAGTGAGATATTGGAGAAATATCATTGTACGCTTTGTAATATTTTGATGTTGAAATAAAGAATATTGTTGTTGCACATTATACTCTAGTGTTGTATTCCTCCTTGGCAGTGTATGCCAAGGGAGGAAGGGCCCCCTCTCTATATTATACATTTCCCAATTATTTTCCTTTTTGTCATGTTATTTTAGAATTTGTTCATTCCATTTCATTTCCATTTCTTTATGCTCTTATGTTTACATTTGCAAGCAGTTTACATTTCCAGTAGTGTGGTTTGAGGGATCCCTTGGTGTCCCTAGATATTGAGAATTCATTAACCCAAGATTCCAAGAAGTGTTTTGAAAGATCACAGGGCCTAAACCTAAGACCTCTCAATGACCTAGTTTTAATTTCTTGCAAAGTGTGGTTTTATTTACCTTACTATGTGATTTCCTTTTTCTCCTACTTGATTTGGATATGGAAGGTGTGGTTGTTGCTTGGACATTGATAATGTTCACTGTTTGACATATGCACAGTGAATCTCAACCAACCTTCCTAATACCTCATTGAGTAGGCTAGATAGCGTTCCTAGTTAGAGTGACCAATTGAGTCCTGATTCTGCATATACTTTGCACGACACCTCATCAGTTTACTAACACTGGTTGATAATTTATGTGAGGTAAAAAAACAATTATTTTTCCCAACACTGAGTTATATGAGACACAGGTATAACATCCGGATTTATTGGATTTGGGTATGATTAAACCCATTATTTCTCCTTGGGGTGAGTCGATAATTTTTGTAAAGAAGAAGGATGGTTCTCTTTGATTGTGCATTGATTACATGCAATTGAACTGGGTGACAATAAGAAATTAGTATCCTTTACATTAGATTGATGATATTTTTTATGAGATAAAAGGAGATATTGTGTTTTATAAGATTGATTTACGATTTGGGTGCCATCAGTTAAGAGTAAGAGATGAAGATATCCCAAGACTACTTTTCAAACTTGCTTTGGGCATTAGGAATTTGTAGTGGTGCATTGTGGGTTAACCAATTCCTTTGGCATATTCATGAGCCTAATGAAGGGTGTCTTTAGGAAATACTTGGATAAGTTTGTACAGGTGCTTCTCAATGATATTATAATTTATTCTAAGAATCCTGAGGAGCATGAGGAAAATTTGAGACTAGATTTACAATGTTTGAGGGAGAACAAGATATATATCAAGTTGTCAAAATGTTCTTTTTTCCAATAAAAAATTCACTATTTGGGTCATCTAATTTCTAGTGAGTGCATTGCAATAGATCCTACAAAGATACAATCTATCATTGAATGGCTAGCACCAATAAATGTGCATGAGGTATGTATTTTTATGGGTATGGGTGGCTACTATATAATATTTATGGAGGGGTTTTCCAAAATTACTAACCCAATCACTTATTTGATCAAGAAAGGAATGGGGTTTTTCTGGACTAAGGAGTGTGACCAATATTTTGCTAAGCTTAAGTAGTTGTTGACATCGGCTCCAATATTGGACGTTCTTGATATGGACCGGCCTTTTGTGGTATGTACATATTCATCTAAAGCAGTATTGGGTTTTGTGCTTTCCTAGGATGGGAGGGTGATCACATATGCTTCTAGGATGTTAAGGACCCATGAGAAAGACTATGTAACTCATGACTTGGAGTTGGAAGCAGTATTCCATGCTCTAAGGTTGTGGAGGCATTATCTTGTGGGTCAAATATTTGAACTAAAAACTGATCATGGTGGGTTGCAACATATCTTCTTCTCTCGGAAGGATTTGAATGCAAGACAAAGACATTGGTCAAAACTTCTAAGTGAGTATGACTTTAATATTACCTATATCAAAGGAACTTTGAACATGGTGGTTGATGCACTCAGTTGAAAGCCTTGTATTTTTTGAATAATTCCTTTAAAATTGGATCTAAGGGGGCATATTTTAAACGCACAAAAGGATGATAGTTGGTGTTCAAAAGAGAGAGTTCTATTGTGTGGTCAGCAAGATTGGAAACCCAATTTGGAGAGGTGTTATTGTGATGATGATAGGTTGGTAAGATTCTTGAACAAATCTATGTTCCACAAGGGGAAAGTCTCTGTGAGATGATTTTGAAGGAAGATCACCATTCCTTGTATGCATCCCATCTTGGGGTCAAAAAAACGTATGTTGATTTGAAACTCAATTTATTTTGGTCTGGCATGAAAAAAGATGTAACTCTTTTTGTGGCTAAATGTTTGGAATGTCAACTTGTAAAGGTTGAGCATCATCATCTGGAAGGATTATTGCAGCCTCGTGACATTCCCATGTATAAATGGGAATTCATATAAATGGATTTCATAGTAGAGTTACCATTAACTGCCAGAAAGCACAACTACATCCTAGTAGTCGTGGATAAACTTACTAGAAGTGCTCATTTCATTCCAATTAAGGAGATTGTTATGGAAAAAATTGCACAAATTCACTCTTCCACTTGGTGAGGGGCTATGCCTTATAGGTTGCTGCAAGGCCTCATTCCTTGGAGCCCCTTTGATGGTGGTTGGTATTCCTCCAAGTGATCCTGCAACATATTATTAGTGTAGTTCACATCCAAACATGAAAATGTTGATGAAAATAAAATGAAAGAGATGGGGGAAAGATGCAAAATCCAACAACAACCAAAGGTATTCTAAACCACTCTTGTATTTCCCAATGGAATAGTTTTACAACACCTAGGAGGTGAAGGATTCAAGGGAAACCAAAAATATCCCTTAGAGAGTCCTTTATTGTCCAAACTAAATGCTAAGTAGATGGAAGAAGAATGGAAAGAAACACTTGCCCCTTGATGGTAGGTGGAAAGCAAGCTTGGAAATGCTCACAGTGGTAGGAAATGGTGGGCTATGAGGAATCTCCAACTCAAATCCAGCAGCATAACATTGCTCTAATTTCTCTCTACAAAATGCATGCCAATGGATTTCTTTAATAGTCCAAGACGTGGCCAACAAACAACTAGATCCAAATGTGAACTCTCCTCCTTCATGAACTAGTTCCAAGGTACACAAGGGGGGGTGATTAATTCCATCAAGTGTGTGAGGAGTCGAATTGGGATCTTTGGGGAGGATTGAGTCTTCAATGCACCGTTTGAAGTAAGATGTCCCATCGTTTTGATAGTAGCACGGCTATAGAAGGAAAATCTGAGCGGGTGTAGCGCGGGCATTATTCAGATAACCTATGCTATAGCATCGGTAACCTGTGTAATACCCGCGCTACCCTTTGTTTTGACTATTTCTGGGAACTTGTGGACTCATACTGTGCTTTGGATCTGTTGAGGATGCATGTGGTGAGATGCATTATTTATGCTGATGATGCTTTACTGGATGAATCGCCGAAATGTCGCATGTGTGCGATTTTGAGGCGTTAACAGATGCCCCCCTGATGTATGAGGTTCGGAGGGTATTGTAGAGTCAATAATGCATCATGTTTCTTGTTGTTTCTCTCCTATTATGTAGAACAAACCATGTATGGACAAAGTAAGGTATCCCACAGGGGAAGATTGTTGGTGATGACCGTTGGATCTGGAATAAAGAATAGTTTTTATACAAATGAGGCGAACATACCCATGCTCGTGAAATGTTGTCAAAGTGATTACAATGAGAGAGGACCAAGGTGTCAACTCCACTATCCTACTAGTACATGGATGAAGGTGGCTTCGATTCATGTTAGATTAAATTCCCCAGGGACCACTGCAAAATATTGAATAAGTGGGACTGTTGGTGACCATGATGAACCCATTGTGGTGGGGAACCAAACTAGTATGTAAATTTGCGTGAGGGCTTTACCGTACCAAATAGACTGCTGTCATGATTTCCAAATGTGAACATTGCTACCTTCAAAAGTACATCTCCCCCTGATGTGATGATGTGTTGACATTGAGCATAGGGAAAACCACCTAGTTAGGGAGCACTAATGACTCTCCCTACTAAGTTTGAGGTGATCCCTTACAATGATTGAAAGGGATCCCAAGGTACAATTGAAACTACTGCAACTCTCGGAATATAATGTTTTGACGTCAACGATAGTTGAAGTACATGATAGGATGAGAGTCCTTATATCCTAAGAATTGGGATCGTATTGTAACCAACTATTGGATGGACATACCTGACACAAGACTAGTTGATAAGCGTGGGGCTCATAACTTCCTTTGATCTATGTAACCATGGGGGAGCGAGGATGGTATATTTTCTTTCAAGACGGTACATGTTGAAATGGATGGAGACAAATTGTAAATGAAATGGGTTTTGATGGAGACACAAATGAAGGGTAATGGCTACTGGAAAAACAAATGCTATTGAACATTTGGAGACTCAAATACATCAATCAAAGGCAACCATGGGTTGTTGCCAAAATAATATGGTGTGCCCGCAATGTGAAGTGATGCAGGAATTGTTTCTACATAAAGAATGTTGGTGGGGTCCCCATGGTTTTGTGCATGTCGGGGGACCGATTTGATGATGGACGAATCCCCCACAGTTTTGATTGGATTGGGGGACACTTTCCAATGATGAAGTAAGGGTGAACTTGCAGATTCAAATACGGGTGCCCCATGAAACAATGTTATGCAATGTAGTCCTGCGGGATAACTAGATATAACTGGTTATTTCTGAGGAAGGGGGGCCCATGGTGTCTTTGCTGGGGTGATGATACGAGGGGTATTGCAAATGGTAAATTTATCATGGAGGTATGATGGGGCTCTGTGAATCATGCTCATAACATGTGCCGAGGGATCTAACAAGTGTCTGCTTGGTGGAGGAAATATCCAAATGCAAAAATGATACTTAAAGGGACAGGCTTTTCACGTTTGGTCAAATTCCTTGGGCTTGTGGGGGGTCGACATAATGGGTGTCAATTTATGATGGGGATGGAAATGGTGTGCACACCTATGGGGGAACATGATATTCATGGAAATGATGTTGATGGCACATCAAGGTCATGAATGGGGACCCTATGGTTATCAACGGTAATATTGGGATATGCATTATAAACAGAGGGTAAATAGTGTCTATATGCCAATTTCTGAATGATACCTATAGTGGGGTGCAGGCCTCATGTTGTTAGAGCTTGCAGTCTTATTCTTGTTATGGAACAAAAAACAAGAAGTTCCATATTTTCTTGATTGCGGTCCTGCACACACGGCGCACATACCCAAATGTAGTAAAGGTCGTAACCAAGGTATTAATAATGCGGAAAATTAGATGACCAAAACATCTTGTACCTATGCGGTACTTGGATAGGAAAATCGTGTCTAGCTGAGATTGGTGAGAAACTAGATTAGTTGGTTCCATTTAAAAGATCTCAAAGTGTTGGTCGTCATGGTGCGAACAGTTTTGGAAAAGGAGTTATGGTTTGTTTGAGGTGTTAGTTGGAAGTTTGGGTCAAATGAGTATAAAAGAGGGGTGATGCCCACTTTTTGAAATCATTCGTACTTTGTTCCACCGACCTCCTAGAGTTCCTTTCGAGCATTTTTGGGAGATCCAGTGCACCATTCATCGATCTGCAAGTTCCAAGTAAGCCTAAACTTAGACCTTCACAATTTTATTCGAGTAGATTTAGGGTGAGGGGTCCCCTGGGTGTCCAGGGGTCTTTTCATGTCTTTTAGGGTGGTTGCGCAAGATTTTGAGAAACTCTTGTGCGATAGCGTGAGAATTTGGGAAAATATCGCACTGCTCTAGCACGAGATTTTTTAAAATCATGTGCGATGTAGCAAGCTCACTAGCGCGGAAGAAATGAAGTGTTCCACGCTACGCATGGGATAGATACACTTCGGTCACATGTTGGTTGTAGTGTGACTGTTCCTCAAACAGTCGTGCTATACGCCGGTCCGAAAAGTATATCTCCTGTGTGCTGGTTCCATGCAGTTGAATAGTGTTTCGGCTGCACTATGTGTGAATATATGGTAAAATGTTGCGCTACGCATGGATCTTCTTAGGGAAGGACACGCTAATGATTTTATATGGATAATGGGTGAGCATTTCCATGTGAATGTGTTTTTTTAGCATTTATGGTGCGTGTTCAAGATGTGGAGTGGAGGGAGAGGGAGTTTGATGACCTTCGAGCCATTGTGTTGGCTGACCAGGGAGCAACCAACACTCTACAAGATGTCGAGATCTTGAATTTCTTCAAGATCCCTATGATGCGGTCATCCAATTACCTATTGTGGTAGGCAGTGGATTTGTGGGATCCTGACCACGTTGTATTATATGTGTGAGGAGAGGACCTGATCATCACGGGTCAGGATATTTACTTCTTGACTAGGTTGACTCCCTGAGGGGTGAGGGAGCCTCTCCCTCCACAGTTGGTTGGGGAGATGATCCACAATTTAGTGGATTGGTACTGCGATGGTGATAAGAGTTTTGTGAACTCTGGTGGCATGTTGGTGAGCCATCTGAGGGCTCTACCAATGGAGGTTATGGCGATAGCCATTGTGCTTGTGTTGGGGTTTCCTCCCCTAAGCGGGTTGCAAGAGGCCAACTCTATATGTTGGAGAGGGTGATGGCTGGTTGGCCCGTGGCATGGAGATCATTAATTTTGCAGTCTATGATGCAGTAGATTTCATATTTACAGCGGCGTGCAGGGCAGCGCACCTTCTGTTATGGTAGTGTTTTGTGTGCATACTTCTTCAAGCGCTATCCATCATTGAGTCAATAGGTAGTGGTGCCACTGAGGGGACCACAGGAGCCGCAGATGGCGTTTTGGGGGTGAATTATCCTGTGTGCTAGTGGCGGGCCCATGAGGGCCTATTTTACGCCACATGTGCTAGATGTATTGGAGGGCCACATAGGTCAGCCAGAGAGGTATCCTTGGAGTGGGATGTAGTAGATCCGGATCTACCCATTCCTGCTGACGGTTTCGACATGACTGGTATGTTTTTATGGTTTTGTACCTTTCACATATATATTTGTACGTACTCTCTATTTATACAAATTTATGACATATATTTTTATCAGTTACTTATGATGGTTTGCTCCTCTGTGATGTAGATGTAGGTCTTGTGAGGCCACCTTGGAGATAGAGACCGAGGCGGGACCAGGATACTACTTGGGTTGGACTGACCTAAGGAGGAGTAGGGGCGACTGAGGGTGGTCCTATCGGAGTGGGAGGAGTTGGAGCAGGAGGAGTTACGGCAGGTGGGGCAATTGCCGAGGACCGGATGGCAGTTTTGGTAGCCAATTTGGAGCGGAGGTTAGGTAGGCTGACAGCTGAGTTTGATGAGAAATACTGGGTCGACCTCAAGGATGATGAGGTAGAATTGACACTTCATCTACTAGCGGAGTGTGGACCATCTTGGTGGAAGATCATGCGACGGTTCGCAGTTGCTTGTCATGTGGCACAAGAGGTGCAGGGAGGAGCGGCTCCTCCTCCATGACAGAGGCCGCGGCAGGGACCAAAGCCGACATGAGGGGAGACTGTGCATCCAATTGCTATTTTGGGACCCTGAGATCCACCAATTGGTGGAGCATCTTGATTCTTTATGTATAGGGATGTTGAGCCCCATTTTTGTATGTATACATTTTTTATGGGCCTATGGGAAGTGCATTTTTTATGTATCCCCCATAAAGCTACCTATGTATATGCCCCAAGAGGGACATTTTTTGTACATGACAAACATTTTTATGATATATATATATATACACCATTTTTGTGGCACATGATGTATGTGTCTCTATATTTATGTGATGTATATGTATTTTGATTTATGTTTCCTATATGTTGATGTGATGCATATGTAGTAGTTGGTACTAGCATATTTGTTTTGGGCATGTGTTATCGACTGTAGGATTTATGATGATGAGATATATGTATGTGTAGTCATAGGTGAAACACGTAGACATTTTTATGTATGATTGGTATGCAGGGTTATGCAGTTGGGTGATGTACTAGGTGCCAATTCAATACCTCATTGACGATGGAGTCAGAAAATGTATTGCCATTTATCGGTATATCTGTGAAAGTTATGGTTTCAAAGTGTCGAATGATAAGGCGCACATGCAAAATATTTTGGTAGAGGAGCGAGTTGCGAACATGGAATACATTATTCAATTGCAATACAACTAGTTGCGAGTCAAAGTGAAATTGTAGATGGTAAGCGCCTAGGTGTAAGGCATCGCTTAAGATACCTACTACGGCATCATACTATGATTGGTTGTCTGTTAGTGCCCCCAAGCATACTCCGCCGGTGTGGTGACGTGTATGGGAGGGGGAATATATAACCCAGGCAATGAACGCAAGATGTTTGGACCATCGACTGGCACCGTCTGCATAATCGATGTAGATGTCTGTTGAGAAGGCCATATGCATTTGAAGAAGACAGGTATTTTACTTTCTTAATTCGATATAGTGTGAAACAAAAGTAAAGCTTTTGGCACAAAATAAGAATATTGACAGTTGGTGTCGGGTGTCTTGTTTGTGCCTAGGGGGTATAAACCCCCTATCTTGGTTGTTTAATTTTCTGGGATCGCTTGCAGGTGGTCTGCGTCTTCGTCGGAAGACGAGGAATCACTCCAAGTGAGAACACCGGCTAAAGGAGATTCAACATCGATGGTGTATGGGAAGGTCGATACTATTTCCTTAGTTGGTGATGCTTGCAGGGTTACATAAGGTGTTTGTAATAGATCTTGCATTCTCATCATTTTAAGATGAGTTCGTCATTCGTCAATCAAAATGGGGCACTGAAAGGAGTAATGGGTGGTCTCTCCAGAAGATCGGCAAAGTATTGGTACGCATGGATGGAAGTGTTCTTGGTCTTCTTGAGTTTTTATTTGCTCCATTATGCATGCGATGACGCTAGGAGGGAGCATATGGGTGGAGTGCCCACACGAGCATTCACTATGTGATGGAGTGTCGTAAGTTTATTTGGGTCTTGCGACATTACAGGATCTACCACTTTTTTTGCAGTTGGCACTACTTCTATGGGAGGGGTGACTGATGGTGCCTCCAATGTGGTGATCACATTAATGGATGCTACTTCCTGGTTTAAGAAGGGGGGTTCCTCAATTGTTACTCGAGTGAGATGGACTATTTCCAATGCCTCTCGATATCGATCAAGTTCGGGGAAATGGTCTGTAAAGTGCCCATGCTGAGCATTAATGGAACATGCGTAATTCATACACAATGTTTTGGACTTAGATGTGGGAGAGGAAGGGGTGCCCCCTTTCACCATTGGTGGAGCTTGGGTAATGCTAATGGGAGTGTTAAGTAGATTTTGTAGCTCCGGTAGAGTGGGACATAGATTGGTTGTGTGGCCTTGATACCCGCAAAGAGAACATGGCGGTATGACCCTTTTGGTGGGAGTGTTGAACATAACTGGGGATTTTAACTCCTGAGGGTTGTTTCCCTCAGATTTAGGCTTCGCGGTTTCTACTAAAATAGATTTTTGGTTTTCTAATAGGGGACCTTTCAACTTGGGTTGTTTGGTTCCCCCATTGACGGTCTTAGAGATAACTGATTGTGTGGTAGTTGTGTATGTCATTGGTTGGGATGTCCTAACTAGTCGTGTTAGTATCCTTGCAACCGTACTAGCCGACATAGGGAAAAAATTGAAATGGGAAACTGGCTTGGAAGCCATCTTTGGGAAGGGTGGTGTAAGGTACTACACTAGGATTCCTAAATTTAGCCCAGTTAGAGTTAACCGATCCATAACCAACGTCCCTTGTACACTTGTGGGGGGATACAAGAATGGGATTTGAAAAATCGGTGGTACTGATGGACTCAACGTTTGTTTAATGCGATGAATCAGCAGTGGTATTGATGATGGTGTTGAGGTGGAGGAGGCTCCATTTTTAGTAGTGAAAATTGTGCACATTAGGCCATTAATAGATGTATGGATATTTGGTGGTGGTCCTGAATATGCTCCTAACAAATTGGATTCCTTGTACATACCGTGGGAAATGTCAACATACGGTTGATCATTGCCCAGTATAGGTGTTAGGACACTATCGAAATTGCTTGTGGTATTAGGGTCATAATATTTAAGCTGGTCGAGGGTAACTATCTTCCCATTTAAGGGAAACATCATGATATGGAAGACTAAGGAGGATACCGCCTTCATAGCTTACATGTAACTATTCCCCAAGAGGATGTTGTAGTCGAGCTCATCATCGATTACTTCAATATTGATCATAACCATCTTGCCCCCCCAGATCTATGGGGACATTTTGGTACAATCCTCTTGGTTGGGATGGTCTCCCATCATACGTGTGAAGAGTGATAGCTGAGGGGACCAGATCGAGGGTCCTAATCATTTCCATACTTTTACGGACATAATGCAATTGGATGTGCCTTCTCCAATGATACATCAATGGATCATGACGTTTTAACCGTGATTGGAACTTCAAATGCGGCTGTTGAAGGTAGTCGCAGTTCACCTTTATCAACATCAAAGTTCATGAGGTGCAAGTCAAAAGGGTCTACAGAACCGAGTGCATTGAGTAACACCTTTCTTTGTGTTGGTAAATACTGTAGAACTTCTAATGTGGACATATCCGTGGGGGACTAAGACAAGTCATCCATAATACTGTAATTGTGGGCGGCTTTCATGTGAGGGTTATTAGGGGTACGTCGAAGTGGAACTTTTGGAATCCGTGGGATTTGTTCAGTATTCGGACTTGGTATTTGCAAAGGAACCCACGAGGGGATAGAGACGTCTTCCACTTGGGGGATGGAAGGCCCATCATAACCCTTGGGTCGTTTCTAAAGTTTTATATCTAGCGTATAGATATTTTGGAAAGAGTCGTCACTGGGTGTGCGAGGATATTGTTCTTGTGTAATTGCCCCATGACTGGAAAAGGGTTGTTGTAACACTGATGTTTGTGGTTGGGGAGGATTTAGTGCCTAAGGAGGGTTTGTCACCATATTCTTTCTAGCTTCCACTAACTATTAACAATTGGGGATAAGAGGACAATGATGTGTATAATGACCATAATCGTCGCAAATGGAGCAACAATAATTGGTTCTCAGGGTAGGATTCTTCCCTTGTTTGGGGGGATTGTTAGTCCCTGCATTTGAATCACCCGTGTTCTGCTTTATTGGGTGGGGGGATTTCCCCCTTGCCCCAACTGCTAATTTTGTTTGTTCTTACCTTTCTTCTTTCCCTGATTCTATGGATTCTAGGGGTTTTTGGTGTTCAACTGCTTGAATTGTTGAGTTTGTTGAACATAAGTAGGTTGAACCAGTTTAACCCCCATGTTGGGGGGAGGTTGCTGACTAGTTGGGAATGGGAAAGGATAATGTGGATTATATCCTGGCGGTGGGATGAATGTCGTTTGTGCTCCATAAGAGGTGGATGTAGGAGCAACTTGCACCATTGGTGGTGTAGGAAATGTAATTGTTTGGCTGACGTTTGGGTATGCAAGACTGTATGGTCCATACTGTAATTGACCAACTGATGGTATTGGTACCAACATAGGTGGTACTGACATAGGTAGCATGGATGGTGTTAATGCTTAAATTGTTTCCCTTGGTTTTTATGATTTTTCTCTTATCATTAGTTTGCTATTTTGCTTTCAATTTATTTTTATTTAATTTTTATTGATTTTATTTTACTTTAATTGGAATTTTTCAAATGGCTTATCAACATAGTATTAATCTCTAACCTTCCTAATATACTTGTCCAAGTTTTATTATAAAGTCTATGACTAAGTTTCAAGTTTTATGACAAGGATATTTATCAAATAATGCTATTTTGAAGATTTTTGTAGCGCAAATTGAAAAATAAACCTTGATGCGCTACAAGAATCCGCTATCATGGAAAAACGTGATCAATTATGCTAGGAAATGGTTTGCTAAAGTTATGATGACCGGAGAATGTTTTGTTATGATTATGTGACGTGATAACACACATGTCAAAGTTTTCTAATGGCGGTGGGTTTTGTAACATTTCATTATCGAAAAATCAGAGTTGGGGCCGACAAGTTAAATTGGGGATCACAAATTTGAAGCCACTTGTTCATTGGATGCAGTTATCTCTTAAACCTTAAACATTTGTCATTTTCCTTAAAATCAGAGGTATAATTTGTGAGCTGCAGTTATTAAAATGGGAAAAAGGAGTGGTAATACCAATCGGTTGGAACCGATGGATATGCAGTGGGTAGAGAAATTTCCATTATGTGCAGACATGTTTAGGTCCACTGGATGGTTTAACTTTTTTGAAAAAATCACAGGGTTTAATGAAGAGGTTTCAATTTTCCCATCAAAGAATTTGAATGAAGATGTTATCCAATTTAAAACCCTGATATTTCAGCTCACGGAAGCCCTAATTTCCAAGGCTATAGGTATCGCCATGGAAGGAGGGTTATAGTTCAAGAAACTGCCTTTCGATTTTGACCCAAATCCTTTCCTACTGCCAAGTAAAGAAACTCTGAATTGGGGTAATGGAATTCATATTTCAAATTTTCGACCTGAATGGAGGCAGGTGCTAAGCATTATACAAACTTATATCACTTGTGAAGGCAGGTTCTCTATGGTCTTTAAATATCATATTAGGTTTTTAATGCATCTTAAGATGAATTATAAGATGAACGTGCCATTCTACCTGTATAAGAGTATCCAGAAAATGTCAAACAAGGTAAAGATGCAGTCCAAGGTTTCAAGGCAGTCAATATTTCACCATGGACTGATAAAACTTATTATTCAAACAGTCTTAAAGAAAGAGCAGAAGACCTGGGAACATTTTATCTTCTGGTCTGGTTTCATAACTGAAAGGGATGAGCATGTGGGTTAAAAAAAGCCTAAAAAGGAAAAAAACAAGAAGAATAAGGCATCAGGAGTATTGTTACAGGAAGTTACAGAGAAGCCCCTATCAAAGGATAAATTTGAAGGCTCAGAACACGACGAGTAGATAGATGTATCTTAAATTAACAAACCAAAAAACCCAGGAAGTAATAAGGTTAATGTGGTTGAAGGAGAACCAAAACAGGGTCAAGAAATTCAAGAAATCAAACAGACCAGTAACCCTATTATTGAACAATTTCAAGACAAAGTTATATCAGAACAAGAAAGGGTTGAATTTTCAATTGCACAAGTCTCTGCAGAAAATTCAAAAGGTAAAACTCCACAAGATAAAGAGTTTGAGGCAGATGCAAATCTTCTTATACATTTAAAGGAATCAAGCTGGAAATTCAGAACGAGATCATCAATGAAAGGAAATTTGAAAAGAGGGTCAAGTTCAAATCAGAACACAGAAGAGATAAATTTAATTCCAAGCTCTGTAGATTCAGATGATGAAGGTCAAGAGATAGAAACTGGGTCAGATTCTTATCAAATTACCCCACGGCAGGACTACATCAAGTTAGAAGAAGCAGGGGAAGAAGTAAATGAAGTCGAAGTAAATGAAGTCGAAGAAGAAAAAATGATTCTTAAAATGAATCAAGATGAACTTGAGATTGCATAGAGGGTAAAAAAAGACAAAGATGAAGAAGAGTTGATCTTCAGGAAGCTGGATATTCCACCTTCCACATCCTAGGATTCAACCTTGCATGGAGAAATTAATATATGTTCAGAGATTGAAAGACTCGGGAGAGTCCAAAAGCAACAGCAAGCAGAAATAGTTTTTCTTAATGAAACAAATGATAAGCTTACAAAGTCTAATAAATGTTTAAGGGAGGACTTAGGAGAAGCTAATGACCATTATCAAGAGCTAATTGGTGTTACTAGGAAGGCTCTAAAGAGGAAAAGAGAAGCAAAGACTAAAATTTATGATTTAAATAAACATGTGCAAAAGCAGAAAGAGAGAAACAAACTTCTATCAGACAAGATCAAAAACTTGGAAGTCGAGCATCCACAGCACAACAAAAGAACTCATGCTTTGGAAGGGATTGCAATGTTGGTCGAAGCTACAAGGAAGGCTACCTAATGCCTAGTTTTTTTTTCATTTTTGTATCAAGTATGTAATAACTAGAAGTTAAGGTTTTAGTTAAAAGACTTTAGTTTAAAAGCTCGATTAGGTAACTATTTTTTAGACCTAAAGACCTAAAAAATAGTTACAAACTACTTCTTTGAAAGACGTTTAAAAGGAAGTAAATGGGAATGAACAGGGGTTCGATGTTTTTGGTTTGAAGATACTATATAGTGTTGTTGAATATGCTTGCAAGTTTTATCATGTAAGTTTGAAGACTGAGATCATATATATATACATATATATGTTATAAGCCATCTTTATATTAATTGACTGTGTTTTTATCCCTGATTAGTGTGGTCATACAGTGCATAATTTCATTCTTGTTTTGATGTTTTTGATTCAATGAATGCTTGTGTATTGTAGATGGAAACATGAATGTGTGACTTTGGAATGTGATGGACTATGCCTTATTAATATCTTGATTTCAGTTCTTTATGCTACATGGTTTAATTGAAGTTGATTTTTCCTTTCTTTATTTATATTGAAGTTTTCAAATCATTAAACCTAAAACCACAGAAAAACTGTTGCATATTTATCTTGAGATTGTGAAGATCGTGCTAGCTTGTCCCTTAGTAGTCTAGGAACAAATTTTGGCACTAACAGATGGTTAATACGGAACCATGTTGAATGGCACCAATGTGGTGGGAGGAACCTTTCCTAAATGGTAAATGGACCCAATAAGCCCATCCAATGAATGTGACGAGCCCGAAGGTGTAGGATCCAACGATCGATGTAGCGGGACATCAAAGAGGATTGTGTAAAGGTATCCAAACTATGCATATATGAGGTCGAAATGTTGTTCTTTTAGAATAGCATCTTCCTTGCTTTGCAACATGGAGGTGGAAAAATATTTGGCTATGGCGGGTTGAAGAGAATTTATAAACCAATCTAATAGAAAGGGAGGTTGTATTTAGATCTTACACAGTGTGCGGCGTCTACGCCACTCATGGATGTGGTCCACGATGTGGTTGGAAGTATTTTGACAAAACTCAGTGAGAATTGTGAGGCCTAGATCATGTCAGATTGGAAGTTGGAAATATGTAAGAAATGCGGTGGCAAATGTCACAAATGTGGAATTAGTGCCACTTTCTAGGTTTATGTACTATTTTGTGCCTATTCCGGTGAGGGTATGTTGGAAGAGGAGAAGCCTCACGGGGTCATCCACTATGTTGTTATATGAACTGTTCGGATATCCATCATCTATTTCGGGATACATATCTATTTCAGGATCATCTATTTTCGGGATACATATCTACTTCAGGATCTTGCATGATCTATTTCAGGATATGCAGTCCAGTCACCAGTTTGATGCCTCCAGCACCTTATCCACCTTCTTCTAGCACCCGGGAGCCACTTTCCACAGATTTTTAGCCCTCCTAAGCTGAAAGGCGCCCTCTTCTCACCTACTGACTGAGAAGGGTGCACTTGCTCACCTACCACTGCAGATTCACTCCAGTTACATTCAGTTAGCTCCGATTCTGATTGATTTCACTCCGATTTCACTCCTGACTGACTGTTTCACCTCCGATTGACCTCCAGTTCGATTAGGTGACTTGCTCTGACTCCAGTTAGCCTCCCATGCGCCCCCACTGAGCCTCCAGATCCTATATCAGTGCTACACACTTCAGTTACATTTATTATGATCAGTTAGACTCAGCTTGACACCTGGATGACTGTTTGTTGTGATTGATGAGCAACACCGATGATTGATGAGGAATCCTAGATTGAGTCAAGCTACTCCATTTCAGTGATTCGAATGGCCTACTTAGTCAATTCGAATTGCCATTGACAGATATTGGATTGTATTGTAATCTATTGTAATTCATTCACCCTTTCTGGGATAGAGAGCACTGCTGCATGTTTTGCACAGTTTTGCACCATATCTTCTTATTCATCTGTTGTGACTGATTTATTTGTTCATTAGATCTGCTGTGACTAACTTTACATGGTATCAGAGCCATTGCAGGGACAAGATCTCTTTTCTACAGGTGTTTATACAAGAAGATTTGACTGAATTGCTAAAAATTGCAAAAAGTTTGGCATGAGATATCTCAAGGGCATTCGCTCCTGTGCATGCAAAGCTTGAAAAATACTCCAATACCACTCCAGAAGCTTGAGTTACCACATAATTCCTGGATCTGATACATTGGACCTATTCAACATTGCTTGAAATCCAATCCCAGGTGTGATGCAACTCTCAAAGGGTGGATTGTTCGACCTTATTGTGATTGTTCTTATGTGATTTGCAGGTTAATTATCTCCTCCAAGTGCACTCGCTACATTCTGCATGCAAGCTTCCCTACAGCATCTCCATTCGCTATAGTCTGCATGCAAGCTTCTTCTTCATCATTTGACTCGCTCCTAGCAATGGAATACTCTTCTTCAAAGCCTATTCTCACCCCATTCAATTATTTTGATTGGAAAGATGATATGGAGATCATATTACGTTCAAAAGGATACTACCGAGTCACTCTTGGTCTTGAATTGGAGCCAAACAATGTGGCAGAAAGAACCAAACACTACAATAAGCTTGATGAAGCTTACGGTCTTCTTTGTCTCTCCATCTCCAAAGATCTTCACTTCCATCTCAGCGGATTGAAGACTCCAAAGGCCATATGGGAGCAACTTGAGACACTATTCGGCAAGCAGGATGAGCTTAGGGCTTTTCAATTAGAGAATGAATTGATTGGCCTTAATCCTGAAAATTTCGAGACCATCAATGAATTCTTCACAAAATTCAAGAACTTGAACTTGCAATTGAAGAACAGTGGTGTTATCAAAGAGGATAAGCAGTTGATCCTCTCCATTCTAAGCAAGCTTGGGAAAGATTATTCGGTATTTGTCTCCACTTTCAATTCCGGTCGGCTAACTACCCCGAATTGGAAGATGCCTACCTTGAATGCCTTCATTGAGTCCGTTACGAAAGAGCATGACAAGTTGATTCAAATGGGGTCCATAAGCTCCAAAGATTCAGCCCTATTTGTTCAAGGACCCAAGATTTCGAATGGTAAAGGAAAGCTAAAGAAGGAGAAGCCCAAATTCGAGCCTCACAAGCAAAAAGACAAAGGCAAGCAAACGGATGCACCATCCAGTTCGAAATCCAAGCAAAAGGGCAAAGAAGGTAACCAAAAATCTAAATGTACTTATTGTAACAGTGGCTTTCATCCCGAAAGTTCATGTATGAAGAAGACTATAGATCAAATGGCCCTCCTTTTGGAAAAGAACAACATAACCCTTCCTGACGGTGCAAGGAAGAAGGATCGGAATGACGATCATGAAAGAGGACAAGCACTCATGGCAACGGTTTCGAAGCCCACTCTCTTGATAGATTCGGGTGCATCAAATCATATGGCTGCAAATATTGATTCTTTTTCCTCATTCGATCCAAACAGCTCCATCCCCATCCATTTGAGAGATGACTCAAAAATTTCTTCAAAGGGCAAAGGTACGATTCATGTAGATCATGGATGCTTTCAGAATGTTCTCTATGTGCCTTCCTTAGCTTCGAATCTCCTTTCTGTTTATCAAATGACACATACTGGTGATCCAAAGAAAGTCACATTCAGCCCTAATACAGTTGAAATTTCTGATATCAAAAGTGGAAGACTAGTTGCGGTTGGAAAGGCAAACCACACTGCAAAATGTTATGAGTTTTCGCACTTTATTCCGCTTGCAAAGCCCACTGCTCTTCGCACACATGGTAATGAGGTTAGTAGGCTTTGGCATGAAAGATTTGGACATCTAAATTATAAGTATTTGCTGCTGCTATCAAATAAATCCATGGTTGATGGGCTGCCACAACTCCGTTCCTCGAAGGGAATATGCACCGGTTGCATTATTGGGAAGCACCCCGAGCACAGATTCGACCGCGGCAAGGCTAGCAGAGCCTCTACTATTTTGGGATTGATCCATTCTGATATCAGCGGTCCGCTGCCCCATATGTCATTAAATGGTTCAAGGTATGTTTTGACATTTATTGATGATTATTCTCGCTTTACATGGGTATTCTTTCTCAAAAACAAGTCAGAAGTGCTTGGAAAATTCAAGGATTTTAAGGCTTCTGTTGAGACCACCACTGAGAGCAAGATCAAAGCTCTTAGATCTGATAATGGTGGGGAATATATCAAGTCCGAGTTGCTGCAACTTTGTGCCCAAAGCGGAATCAAGATCCAACATACAGTTCCCTACACACCCCAGCAGAACGGTGTAGCGGAAAGGAAAAACCGGTCACTGAAAGAGATGGCTACATGCATGATTGAATCAAAAGGTTTGGCTGCAAATCTTTGGGCTGAAGCAATCAATGTTGCTGCATATATACAGAACCGAGTTCCACATTCATCCGTGAAAGGTATGACTCCTTTCGAAGCATTCTTTGGTCACAAACCGGATGTGTCCAATTTGAGAGTTTTTGGCTCTACTGCATGGGCTAGAATTCCTTCTGAGAAGAGACGAGCTTTGGATCCACAAAGTATCGAGTGCATATTGATAGGATATGGGGAAGAATCAAAAGCATATAAACTCATGGATATCAGATCTAAAAAGATATTCATAGAGCGCAGTGTGCAGTTTGAAGAACCGCTTCAAGAATTGCAACTAGTTGAGGAGAAAACTGCCGATTCACCGCCTTCACCAGAAGAAGATTCGAGCAGCGATAATGAAGGTATGAGTTCTGATATTTCTGATATTGTAGAAGCATATGATGATCATGACATATCAGGTTCGGAATCCGACCATTCAGATCTCCCTCAGTTACCAAAGTGGGCCCAAAATACTCTACAATCTGCTGGTTCGAATCTTGGAAATCCTGCTGATCCGAGACGAACAAGAGGAGACTTTCAAAGGGCAGGTATGGCTCTTTCTATTGCTGATCCATTTCTTCCTGAGATTTGTTATTTGATGGCTGGTTCAGATCCCCAATCATATTATTCAGCCCATCGAGATCCGAGATGGAAAGATGCCATGGATGAAGAGTACAGTTCTCTTCAAAAGAACAATACATGGGAGCTAGTTTCTCTTCCACCTGGAAGAAAATTAGTGAAGTGTAAATGGGTCTACCGTACTAAAGTTGCTGCTGATGGCACTATCAGCAAATATAAAGCAAGGT
This sequence comes from Larix kaempferi, assembly GCA_027924585.1. Lineage (NCBI taxonomy): Eukaryota > Viridiplantae > Streptophyta > Pinopsida > Pinales > Pinaceae > Larix > Larix kaempferi. The sequence goes on along the minus strand of BSBM01000186.1, from coordinate 21,063,850 downwards.
TGGTGGCAAAAGGTTTTTCCCAAGTCCAAGGAGTGGACTACACAGAGACCTTTGCACCGGTTGCAAAGATGGATTCCATCCGCCTTGTTTTAGCTATTGCCGCATCCAAGCACTGGGAGGTGCATCACATGGATGTGAAGAGTGCATTTTTACATGGAGACCTTGCTGAAGAGGTCTATATGCAGCAGCCAGAGGGTTATACATCAGATCCATCATTGGTTTGCAGATTGAAGAAGTCTTTGTACGGGTTAAAACAGGCCCCAAGAGCTTGGTACGCAAAGATGGACTCCTTCCTTCTTTCTCAGAATTTCCAAAGATGCAAATCTGATCCGAATGTCTATCTTCAGCGAGTTAAAGGTAATTTGTTGGTTATTGTACTTTATGTTGATGATCTGCTTATTACTGGTAGCACACTTACTTCAATAAACAAGCTAAAAACTGCCTTAAATCTAGCTTTTGACATGAGCGATTTGGGCTTGCTGAGTCACTTTTTGGGCTTGGAGATAGCTCAAAATTTCGATGGGATCACTATATCTCAGCAAAAATATGCTTCCGACCTGTTATTGAAGTTTAATATGGCTAAATGTAAGGCAGCCCCGTTCCCATTCCTCTCAGGAATCAGTCTTGAGGAGGGAGATTCCACACCGCTTGCAGATTGCAGTATGTATCGACAGTTGATTGGTTCACTACTTTATTTGACACATTCACGGCCTGATATCTCATATGCCGTGAATGCCGTGTCAAGATATATGCAGAAGCCACATGAGCTTCATTGGCGAGCAGCCAAGCGGATCTTGCAGTATGTGCAAGGTACGAGACAGTTTGGCATACATTATGCTGCAGATTCTGAGCTAGATTTCATTGGTTTTACTGATTCAGATTGGGCAGGTGATAGCATTGATCGGAAGTCCACTTCCGGTTATGTTTTCATGATTGGTCATGGTGCTATTTGCTGGTCCAGCAAAAAGCAAGCAGCCATTGCACTTTCTTCAGCAGAGGCAGAGTATCGAGGGGCAGTCAATGCCTGCATTCAGGCAGTTTGGTTGCAGGGTATTCTTTCCGAGTTTGGTTTTGGTGGCACTACTTCGACTGTCCTATTTTGTGACAATCAAAGTGCTATCAAGATCTCCACAGATCCAGTTCAGCGGCAGAGGACCAAGCACATTGAGATTCATATGCATTACATTCGACAGTTGGTGCATGACCGCACCATCATTCTGCAATATTGCCCTACTGATGAGCAAATTGCAGACATCTTCACCAAGAGCTTCACTGAGAAGAAGTTCTCTTACCTCCGTTCACTGTTGGGGGTGAGTTCCATCATGGTGGAGACAGATTGATTCATTATTATGCTTTAGACTTGAGGGGGGGCTTTCTTCCCACTGGGTTTTCCCTCTTTCCTCACTTAGTTTATTTTTCAGCATTTTTTGGATTATTGTATTGGGGTGACCTTTGGTCTTAGTTACCAGGGCCCCACATTATTTTAGTTGGCACATCATAGTCTAGCTTGAGGGGGGGTGTTCGGATATCCATCATCTATTTCGGGATACATATCTATTTCAGGATCATCTATTTTCGGGATACATATCTACTTCAGGATCTTGCATGATCTATTTCAGGATATGCAGTCCAGTCACCAGTTTGATGCCTCCAGCACCTTATCCACCTTCTTCTAGCACCCGGGAGCCACTTTCCACAGAGTTTTAGCCCTCCTAAGCTGAAAGGCGCCCTCTTCTCACCTACTGACTGAGAAGGGCGCACTTGCTCACCTACCACTGCAGATTCACTCCTGTTACATTCAGTTAGCTCCGATTCTGATTGATTTCACTCCGATTTCACTCCTGACTGACTGTTTCACCTCCGATTGACCTCCAATTCGATTAGGTGACTTGCTCTGACTCCAGTTAGCCTCCCATGCGCCCCCACTGAGCCTCCAGATCCTATATCAGTGCTACACACTTCAGTTACATTTATTATGATCAGTTAGACTCAGCTTGACACCTGGATGACTGTTTGTTGTGATTGATGAGCAACACCGATGATTGATGAGGACTCCTAGATTGAGTCAAGCTACTCCATTTCAGTGATTCGAATGGCCTACTTAGTCAATTCGAATTGCCATTGACAGATATTGGATTGTATTGTAATCTATTGTAATTCATTCACCCTTTCTGGGATAGAGAGCACTGCTGCATGTTTTGCACAGTTTTGCACCATATCTTCTTATTCATCTGTTGTGACTGATTTATTTGTTCATTAGATCTGCTGTGACTAACTTTACATGAACACCATAGGTGGAAAGACATAACATGGTTGGAGGGATTGGCTCCCTGTTTTCCTTCGAATTGGGGAATATTGGAAGGAAGCTTGTCTAGCACAATCGTTCATGTCTCATCATGAGCAATGGGGTCATTTTTCAATTTGTCCAAATTAGGTAGATTTAAACTAGCCAAAAATGGTAAGGTATGGACTACGAGTCTTGCCATTTTGTTTGGGATGTGATTTCCATGAGGGGGAGACCCGGGTGATGTTGTAAACAATGGATGACCTCCTATTATAGAGGATGGGTCAAAGATATCCGAGGGATCTCCTTGGGGAGAATCCAGTGAGGTACTACTTCCAATGGGGGAAGAAGTGGTGTAATTAATATATTCTCCAAGGGGGGAAAATTTACCTAGAAATGTGTGGCCTCGACCAGATGATTCTATTAAAGCTTCCTAGGAAAGACCTCACTTTAATTCGCTCCATGTGTAATACGGGGGGGAGTTTTAATGACACCCCTCGAGAGAGGGGATAGGCCTTGTAGTCTACGGGACTATCTTAGGATGTTGTTTTGTTCCTCAATGGTGAAGGCTTTGTGTCAAATGAGAGTGATAGTTGAACAAACACAATTGAACAAATGCAAAAATATGCTAACCACAATAGATGCAAAATGGTGCGATAAGTGAGTGATATGTGCAATATTGGTTTTAGTGCATGAGTTCCCACATGTAGGTTATTTTTATTACGAGTTAGTGAACTTGTAGTTAAAAATATATATATGTAAATTCCCTAGAAGACCTAACGTCCTTCCTCTCAAATGTAACTGGGCCTCCCAAAAGCATAATCGATGGTGATAATGGTATCCACTGACCAATCGACTAGTGGAGGTAACAAAGAGCTATTTCTATCGGCGATGGGGCCAATTATCGAATCAAGAAGACTTGGAAACACCTCCCAATGGAAATAGCTAACTTCAGGAGTCAATTGAATTCACAATTTCTCCTTGGTGATATCCTAAGTTGGGCCACTAAGTTACCTTGCGTCAAGTGTGGATCAATGGTCCAGCCTACATGTTGTAGTGTCCTCTCCCTACAACAAGATGAGTGGCTTGTAGGGGAGAGCAGGGAAGCTATACCTCGGCTTTCACCTCCTTGTTCATGGCACACTTCTTATCCAGGTTCTCTTATAACACTTGCTTATAGCATGATGTTATAAGTACCCTAAAGGACAACAATGTTATGTTTCAAAATATTCTTAATGAAACTAGATTGGTGGGAATTAAAGGATTCCTATCCCAATCAATCCTACCTAATTAAAATGTTCTTTTGTGACCTCCTGTGGAGGATTTTAGTTGGTTAAGACAGTTACAATGTTGATTTTAAAGGGTTTGTATGTTTCACTTGTGGAGTGTAAGAGGGGTATTTCACAATCCCTACCTTTCTGATTCACCAAGCTCATATGAAGTGCGAGGTGAAGAGCATACTTGGATTGGAAGAGTTTTTAGGCCTCTTATTGTGTGCTAGTGGAGAAAACACATGTGATCAAAGAAAAATAAATAAACGATTTCATTGGAAAATTAACTAAAAGAGTATATCAAGCAATATGTACTTTTAACTCTAAGAGATGCTCATGGCGCTTTGAAAAATCAAATTCTTCTAACTAAATAGACAAGCATGCAATGGAGGTATTTCACACTTCTCACCCTTTTTCTGATTCACCAAGCTCACATGAAGTGCGAGGTGAAGAGCATACTTCGGGTGACAAGTGTCTTTAGGTCCTTGCTTGTGTGCAAAAAGTCTTTTCTACACTAGTAACACTACTAAAATCAACATGTCAAACTGATGCATAAACAAGAAGTGGTCTTGAATACTAGTGACAAAAATGGGGCCCGTTTGAAAGCCTCAAAGTTGGTTACCTAGTTAAGTTTCAAGAGATATTTTCTCTTTACTTCCTAATATTGGTCTAGGTGCACTAATTACTAAAAAATTAAGTAATTGGGTGAATTAGCCTTAATTTAAGTTCACTACAAAGGAGCAATTGGGTTGCCAAACTAAACTATGCAGATAAAAATAAAATAATCAACAGTAGCACGGCTAAATCACACTCTATCGCACGTGCAATGTGGGTAAATACAAAACAGATGTGCGGGTAGCGTGGGTAATGCACTGACCTTTCGCGCGGTCGTAATGAGCGGTGTAGCATAGGTTGTGAACTGGTAACTTGCCTGTACGCGCGACTACCAGAGTAGATTCCACGCTATTAGCACGACAAAGACGTTGGGAATCGCGTTGCTGCGGGAAAAAATTTTATATGGCCGTGATGGGGCCAAATTCTGAAAGCAAGAGGTGAAATACCTGCTCTCCTTCAAGTGAAAAACACCTAGAATTAGATACTTAGCATAAAAAAACCTAGTTTAAAAATAAATGAACAAAAATAAGTATGGTCGCCATTAGAACTGTTATGGAAAAAATTGCACAAGTGCATTCTTCCACTTGGTGAGGGGCTAACCCTTGTAGGTTGTTGCAAGGCCTCAGTCCTTGGAGCCCCTTTGATGGTGGTTAGTATTCCTCCAAGTGATCCTGCAAGAGATTGTTAGTGTAGTTCACATCCAAACATGAAAATATTGATGAAAATAAAATGAAAGAGATGGGGTAAAGATACAAACTCCTAACAACAACCAAAGGTATGCTAAACCACTCTTGTATTGCCCAATGGAATAGTTGTACAACACCTAGGAGGTGAAGTCTTCAAGGGAATCCAACAATCTCCCTTAGGGAGGCCTTTATTATCCAAGCTAAATGCTAAGTAGATGGAAGAACAATGGAGAGAAACACTTGTCCCTTGATGGTAGGTGGAAAGCAAGCTTGGAAATGCTCACAATGGTAGGAAATGGTGGGCTATGAGGAAGGTCCAACTCAAATCTGGGAGCATAACCTTGCTCTAATTTCTCTATAAAAATGATATACCAATGAATTTCTTTTATAGGCCAATAGGTGGCCAACAAACAACTAAATCCAAATGTGAACTCTCCTCCTTCATGAACTAGTTCCAAGGTACACAATGGGGGATGATTAATGCCACCAAGTGTGTGAGGAGACAAATTGGGATCTTTGGGGAGGATTGAGTCTTCAATGCACCACTGGAAGTAAGTGCTCACGTCATTTTGACAGTAGCATGGCTATCGAAGGAAAAGCCACGCAGGTGTGGCGCAGGAATTGTTCAAATAACCTGCGCTATAGTGTGGGTATACTGTGTAATACCCACGCTACCCTTTGTTTTGACTGTTTCTAGGCACTTGTGGACTCATACTATGCTTTGGATCTGTTGAGGATGCCTGTGGTGAGATGCATTATTTATGTTGATGATGCTTTACTGGATGAATGGTTGTAATGCCGCATGTGTGCGATTTTGAGGTGTTAACAGAGACTTATAAATATCATTAAATATCACAAGTGTTTATTAAAGAAATTGTGAGACTCCATGGTTTTCCAAATAAAATCATTTATGACAGATCCTTTGTGTTTACTAGGATATTTTGGACTGGATTCTAGGATGACCTTCAAACTCAACTTAAATTTAGCACTACATATCATCATTAGACTGATGTCCATACTAAGAGGGTGAATCAAGTTTTAGAAGAAATGCTTTGCATGTATGTAATGGACTAGAAACCAAATGTGAATAATATCTTCCATTGGTGGAGTCTTCCTATAATAAAAACTACCATAGTTCTATTAGTATGGCACCTTTTGAACTATTATATGGTATACCTTGCATAACTCCCTTAGGTGTGGATAATATTGAAGACAAGATATTAGTGGGACCCAAAATCCTTCAGGAAATGCATGAACAAGTTTCTTTAATTAGAAAAATACTAAAGGAAGCTCAAGGCCATCACAAGAGCTATGTTGATATGCATAGAGTGGATCATAGTTATAAGGAGGGAGATAGTGTTTTCCTACGACTTAAACCCAAGAAAAGTTCCATAAAGTTTGGGAAGGGATCCAAACTTTCCCCTCGGCTTGTAGGGTCATTTGATATCTTAGAGAAGATTGAACCTGTAGCATATCGCCTTGCTCTACCACCAATACTACATAGTATGCATAATGTTTTTCATGTATTTGCTTTAAGAAAGTATATTCCCGATGCATCTCATATTTTGGATTGGAAACAATTGAATCATTTGCAAGTTACAGACGAGGGGGTTCTTGAGGCAGAACAAATGTGTATACTAGATCGTTGCACTCTACAACTCAGGCACTACCTAGTGCACTAAATGAAGGTCCAATGGGACCTTTATAGTCCCAATTCTTCTGCTTGGTAGGATGCAACATCTAATTGTGCCTCAAATACCCATTTTTGTTCACTTAGGAAAATTCAAGCCAAAGTTTTGTTTCAAGAGGGGAAGTGTGTAATCCCCTCTTCCATGATTTTGCTTTATAGCTATTCAAGAAAAACTTTTAGTCATTTTGGTATGTGATGATACCTTATTAGGATGGGTATGATTCCTATGTGATTTTTGGTACATTATTGATTATATTTATGCATATGTATATATGTTAATTGATATGTTGTGATCAACTGTATGTGTAGATGATAGAATATTATGTGATTTACTTATGGATGGATTAGTACATAGATATTGTGGCTTGTGACTTACTTGTGGATGGATTACTATGTTTTGGGATTGGCTTGTGATTTACTTCTATATGGATTATTATGTTTTGGGATAACGAACTAGTGGACATTTTGGCAGGGAAGTCAAAAATTGCTAGTTAGCATGGGACCATGAGGGACTGCAGAAGTCCATATACCAAATTTCAAGGTTTAATTTAAGGATGCAAAGAAAATATGGTGTTTTTGTAATAGGACCCAAGGAGGGGAAACATATGATTTATAATAAGATTATATTACAAAAATTATATACTCAGTGAATATGGTGTTTATGTTTGTCTACAGGTCACAGTGTGGAACCTTGCCAACTTGCCAACATATGGGTATATGTGAAAGAGTCCACATTTCATGATCGATATTTGGGGCACGTCGTGAGGATGTGGAATCCTTACTCCCCAACAACCAACTCTTATATATTCAAGCTATGTCAGAGTAATTTCAGTGACCCCCATAGCTATATTAGTTAAAGAGTATTTTACCCACATGGGAGAGTCAAAACTCAATATATACATACATATATATATTGGAATTTATCCATGTGGGTTAGCTCAAGTGGTTGAGTGTTGTAATTGCAAGCAGAAGGTCTTGGGATCAAATCTCTGGGTAGCTATGCAAGGGCCTCACTTAATGTCCCCACCCGGTTAGGCCCCGTAATGAGGGTCGATGGTTTACCTTGGGTACCATCCTCAAAATGAGGGGAAGTACTTGAGGGTTTATCCATAACATGTTCCAATGAAAAATATATTATTGAAATTATAAAAAAAAAATCAATAACAATTTTTTTTAAAAGAAAATATAAAATAAGGAAATTATGGTGAAGAAGCATAATGCGGGTGAATAATATTAATTAAAAAATCAATTAAGAGAGAATTGTGCATGGGAATTATTTGTGAGGTACAGGGGGCAGATGAAAGAGAAGGGTGGGGGGAGAAGGGATTGGCATGGAGAAGTGCTTCTAAATTTTTATGAGGCTGAAGATAAAACCATAATTTCCCTGCATAGCTTATATTTGAAAGAGGTGAAGTTGGCTAGAGTGGAATTTATACTTCAAAGAATCTGAAACTTCGATGGAAAATTCTATGCGAGGTGGAATCACCATCAAGTGACTTATCTTGCTAAAAACATTGGTCAAGCCAGTGGTTGTGAGCCTATACAACTCAAGGGTCTTGGTGAAAGAATTTTTCCCTTAGTAAGGTAGGCAGAAAACTAGTTGTCAATTAGTGAGTTGGCCAGGAAAGAAGCTTATACACTAAGGAGATTGATTATAGCAACTATAAACAAATTTTGCAAAGGTATGAAAGTTTATTTAATTATGTACAACATTGATTTTATTAAGAATAAGGTAATTGTAATTGTAGCTCTTGCAAGGTTGTTAAGTCATTTTTTTGAATAGCATGTGGGATTGATGTTATGTAGGATGATTTTTTATATAAGTAATTTTTAGGTATGATAAAAGTGTTTGCTAGAAAATGGAAGACATAACTTGTGGGTTGTAGCTTGCAATGCCTCATTTTCTATTGATAAACAATTATATTACCAGAGGAAAATTGGTGGGTAAGTGGCAATGTAAGCATTTGTAGGAAATTGTTCATTAAAACCCCTCTACTGAGTAAATAGTGAGTAAGTCTACAAATTGTTTGTTATAATGTCTCTTAGAAATCATTTTTCTTATGTTTAGTATTTTCCAACAAATTGATTTAGTAAAGGCTAAGTTGTTCAATTTGATAATAATACTTATGTTACACTCATGAAACAATCGATTTTCAAAGGCGACATTCCAATACATTGTCAAGAATTTATTTTATTTATATTTAATTTAGAAATTAGTTTGGATAAGAAAAGTGATAGGAATTGTTCTACATTTGATTTGTAGTTAAATTATCTTGCCAAATTGCTACTCTATTGGGCATGAACTTAAAAGTGAATTTTTACACTAGGAATTCAATTTGAACTTAGCGGTGGTAAAATAAATTGCTAGTATGGTTTATTAATTCTTGTATGCATTATCTTTGTCTTAATTACTCAAAGAGTTATGTGGTATCTCTTCAAAAAACTCTTGGTATAGTTGGTTAACTCTCGGTATTCCTCTTAAATTTTGGATTTTTAATGATATGAGGTTATTAAAAACTATTTGGAAATTCTTTGTGTGAATTAATTTGTTCTCTACTATTTCATTACGGAAGGGAAAAATTATATAATTTGGTGTATATCAGAGATCTCTGTTCTTTTTAATGTTGTTGTAGCATCCTTTAAAAAGGGGCTACTAAGCTCTTGGTAAGAATGGTCACATTGTACACCAATTTTATGGTTGAATGTGCTTAGTAAAATAGTAAGGACATTGAACAAGTTTAAATGAAGATGAATTAATTGATAAGGTTTATCTAAAAATGATGTACTAAGAATGTATTTTTCTGTGGAATACAAGTAACACTTGTCATGAATGATTTATGAATTCCTCTTATAAAAAATTTAAGTAATAATCAACATGTGGAATGCAGTATTATTCAATTGAACAACAAGGCATGTTTATTGAATTGACTTGTCTTATTATTTTCATTAAATTTCTTGTTATTCTTGTTGGGTTTAATGTCCATTATGTTGGGGCATTACACATAAAAAACCAACCGAGCATCGGAATTAAGTTTTTTAATATCCTATATGTGTGTCTAGGCATGTTCAACATGGGAATACCACCCATTGTCCCAAGGTTGAGGAGTTTCAATATTTGACCTCCTCATGCCAAAATTGCATAGTATCTTACTGAGCAAAACCCTAGTTTTTGAGATCCCTTAACAAGACAAGCATCGGGCGATGCACCCATGAGAGAGAGATTCCCTTAGCTATAATTCATTTTCATGAGTCCAACGGAGTCGATGTTTTTTCGATCCAAGCCGCAGTCATCATTTTATGGCGAGTTACAACTCGCCTCCTTAAGCCTTTTAGGGGCAATTGGTGAATACGTCACTAGGGAATAAAAACCCAATCAAACATTGGAATTTAGTTATGTAATCTCTTGCATGTGTGTTTAGGCATGTTCAACATGGGAACACTACCCGCAGTCCCAAGGTCGAGGAGTTTCAATAGTTGAACTCATCATGCCAAAATTGCATAATCTCTTACTGAGAAAAACCCTAGTTTCTGAGATCCCTTAACAAGATGAGCACCAGGTGATGGACCCATGAAAGATATGTGGTCCTATATGGAATGAATTGTCATGATTCCAACGAAGTCGAAGGTTCATCGATCCAATCCATGGTCATCATTTTATGGTGAGTTGTAACTCGCCTCCTTAATCCTTTTTGGGACACTTGGTGAATGTGTCACTAAGGCATACAAAACTAACAAATCATAGGAATTCATAATGAGGTAAAATTATTTCACTACATACAATATATACACAATGATTCACTACATGCACTAAATAGACAATGATGCACATCTCTCTAATTCAAAACCCTATTCTATTATGCACATCACTCAAAACTGGGAAAGTAATATTATATGTACATGCATGAAACTCAAATCTAGAGATTGATGCTCTATCTATATAACTAAAAAATCAATATGTAAATTATCAAATTCATAATAAGTTCCTAGAATTTTTAACCCTCAAGGAAGGATCGCACGTCATTTTTAGGGTCGGGTGGGTAAACTCAATGCACTAGTTGGGAATTCCCTACACACTAAGATGGAGGAACACATCCTTATTCTATATTTATTCTTTTCAATTTAGAATAAAATAATGCCTTCTTTCCTCGGCATTCTAAAACAATTCAATGTGGTTAAAAAGGAATATAAAATATAGATGGTTAGGCAAAGTGTGGAGGTTTAGAGAGAGGTGAAGTAAGCCCTAGTTGTTGACAATGTATAGCATTAATGAATATATGTGAAGGAACTATAAATTTTTCCATGTGAAAAGAATATGGATCAAATAAATCTTGAATCGATGATGTGAATGAGATGTGAAATTTAGCTATAGGAACACTATGGAAGGTATCCCATGATTGTACAGGTGAGAGAATTGTCATGATGTATCTATGATGTAAGACAAGAAGACGTATGAACCTATTTTTGTGACGTGGTTATAGTATATATGCAAGTAGATTATCAATGATAATAAAAACTCCATATATAATTAAGATAACCCATGCCTCCTATTTTATGAAAGTGGACAAAGGGCGGTAAGCAATTGGAATGAAACTTGTGTATGTCATTACCACACAAGTGTGGAACACTATGTCAAATGGGGGTAGTGGTTATAAGTGTTGTTGTTGTAAATATTTTGGTGAATCCAATTTGTCATCCTAAACCTAGAATTAAAATGAAAATATGATGTGTTCCATGTATGTAAAAAAGAACTCAAGAGGTGTAATAATGATGTGTATGTTGTACGATAACCACTACTGCTACACTAGAAGTGTTTAAAAGGGATCAATAATGGTATGACGATCAACGTTCTTGTGATAGATAATGTGTGTGTCATATCTTGCACTAGGGTTTCAAGTCTTACCATCAAACTATAGAGGGAAGTCCTTGGTAGAGATACATATACAAAGCATGTTAGGTTCTATGCCTCATGATCAATTCTTTGGTTAATATTTTGTATTAGAGGTTCAACAAATTCATAAACCACCAACTTGAGATTAATTTTGGGTCACTTAGCTTCAAATTTGATAACCTACTTATTGATGAAACTAGTAATTGCATGATTCTACGAGACTTCCTTGTACCCTTGTAGCAAATCCATCCAAAAAAGTGCCAAGTTCCTTTGTAGAATTTAAAAGAGCTAGGTGACTTTGCTTTTGTTATTTAATTAGCTTAAGGTTTATTGTCAACTCATCCAACATCATCCCTTCTTCACTGAAGGATTCATCAAAATATCCATGTCAATGATATAGTATAAGAAAGTGCATATCTTTTAGTGGATTCTTATCATCATGTAACATGAACCTTTGATATATTGAAGACAAAGAATAGCATTTTATTGGTGCATACAAGTTGAAATTTGGAGGACAGATCAAACCATGCAAAAAGGTAGAAATTTGGAGATAAATTCATATGAAGTATACTTGAAAGATGAATTCTACACATGTATCACTATCTCTAAGAAGATGATGATGACATGAAGATCAGACTATAGAGGTTGATTCAAGACAAAAGAATATATAGAGGAAGACAGTAAAATAGATTAAATGTGGAAAATATTTAAGCACAACAATAAGTATATAGTTCCCATGTCAAATATACTATTCTATGACATCTGCAAAAAATGGCTATTGATCTCCACACATGATAGCAACAAATCGTTTCAACCAACATGTATCTTTTATGACTTGAAAATCAAAAACAAGAGTGTTAATGTTTATATATGTTGCACAAAACACGATATAACAACATAATTTAATCCATCTATGCAATTTCATCCATCATCCATATAAATACTTGAACAAAAAAATTACAAATTCCTGAGCATGTCATGGTGCTATCTAAAGACGTCGGATTCTTATTTTCTCCTTCATGTGCTATCTCTAGATTCTTTGTAGAACCTTCGATTGCAGAAGGATGTTATAGTTAGTATCATCGTACATTAGACATACATTAGATTGAAAATAACAATTTTCATAAATAACATAATTCAACTTGCATTAGAAAGAAATCAATGAAAATAACTCTTAAATAGAATACCTTGTCTCTCAACATACTCCAACATGTCAACATACCTTTAAAATATTATATAGCCAACCCTCTGAATCATCTCTAATACAGATGGTTTCCATTAGTTTCTTGTGCTCATCAGCTGGTAGGAAGTACTATACCCTAGAGGAGTTTATTCTAAACATGATTTGTAACTAGAGGTTTGTACCAATGATCAAGTTTGTAAAGTGGTACACACTTGCACTAGATTTGTAAATAGTATAAACATATCCACCCTTGTTTCTTGCATTGTTTCCTTGTGTCAATCATCCCCCTTTGACGACCATCGACCCAACTAGGAAGTTGATGTTTCCATCATTAGTTATGGATATATTAAGGGTTGTATTTCCTTCTAGAAAACATATTAACCAATAATCCCCAGCACATTCATTTCCTTTTGGGGAAACAACTAAATATATGTGCCTTGGAAAATATAATGCACAATGCTTGACAATATAGACCATTAATGTCCTTAAAACATTTAAGATGGAAATATGTGCATGTGATCTTAACATTCCATATTTAAGATAAGGTTGTATCATACGAGGTTGTACAAGATATGAGACATGACCAAAATATGGAGAAATAGATTATTGGTCTACCTCTGATGGGGTCAATTTAACAATTGTGCATTGATCAAGTGAAAGCGATACATGATTCCATGCATCAACCCAATCCGATGATTCACACCCATCCCAATCACCAATGATGCATGAGGGGCAGAAGCAAGAAATTTTTCTGGTCCATGTTTCAAATATGGGGTTGTTGAAGTTTTTATCTAAGTGAAAACCATGAGTCCTAGGAACACTCTTGCATTACCACACATGTGAACGATCAACCTCAACCACCTCCCCAAAAAATCGCCACACGCCTCTTTTCCTTATTGATTCCACTTGAACTCTTGATCATTCTCACATTATTGACATGCACACATGACTATAGACTTAGCATCTCAAATAGGGGAATTTGTAGATTATTTAAATTCCTCCCTACATAGGTTTGTTTTGACATATGCTCCAGCTCCATCATGCTCTCCTTTACCATGTCCATTCTCAAAATAGTTCCATGTATGTGACACTTTGTATTTTTTGTGCAATGAACACAACCATTGAAATATGTGGGCATTTTTTAATAGGCTAGCATATCCATCATACCAAATTCAATGTCACTCCATTTGTATGTTTCTCTCCTTCAACTTATCATAAAACATGTGGAATCAATTGCATACATAATGGAATCATGACACCTATCATCACTTACGTAGAACTGATATTCCTTCAATATTTATTGTTTCTCTTCAGTACTATTTGGATTTGGACCATGCCTATATGTGATGTGGACCATCAAGGAAGCTTGCTCAGAATGGAAATATTGAATTTGAATAACATTTTTCGGTTGGAGGCTATCGTTCTCATATAAATCAACCATTAAGAGTATAGTACCAAGGGGAAATGTATATTTGCAAATTCTAAACTGCTCATCATGCCATTAAGTCAGGTGGACATGCTAAACATAGTGTTGTATATTTTTTAAAAAATATTTGATGAAATGGTTGACTTGTACATGGTGGAAAAAATGATCTCAGCATTAGTTATGTTTACAGGTAAAGTTTGACTAAAAAATGAAATTAAAAGTTAGAGACAGTTACCCACCTGGGATGTCGCCAACTGTATATTTTTGCCTTCTTTTCCAAGGCCAATGTCATAAGTGATGTATTTGAAGCATTTCATGTCTACCATAATTTTCCCAAAATCATGATCTTCACTCTCATGAATGCACTAGCTCATTAAATTCATTCCACCACACCTAGAGCGTGTCCCATCTAAAAAAATAATTTCATAATATGTTTTCCCCTCATCCTGATTACACATGATGATATGAACGAAGTCTCTTGATGAATTATGTGGTATTAATATTGAGAAATCCTACACATAGCCAGTACGCAAAACATGAAAAATATATACTAATGTGTCATAATAATAAGCATGTTCTATAGGGTATCTACAACAACAAGTGTTATGAAGTGTGTTTATTCGAATATACCAAGGCTTACACTTCTCAAAATATCTTTGGCCCAAGTTCAATTATGTGTGTTCATTCTTAAATCTCTCAAATAGTTTTGTTTGTGTTGTGTCAAGAAGGTGTTTAATGTGTGGTTCACGGTCTCTAGAACCTCTCCTCATTTTTAGTACATGTACTTTTGGTTTGAAGAAGACCTTGTGTTATCATGCCAAAAAATTTGCACCAGTCCCTTAACTGCATTGATTAGTTTCTCATCCAAATGCGGAAACCTACCAATGAAGGCCCAAAAATTTGTCTAGATGATTGTGTCAAGATGTTCCCTTCTAATACAATTACGTAGTGTCTTGACATTCAACTTAAAAAATTTGGATGTAGGCTTCATCAAATGAATATTTCTAGTGTTCTTGTTTATAATTGCTTGTGACAATACACAACGAGCTGCATTATGTACAATCTTTAGGGTGGATTTTCTTACCAATTGTGATAAAATCATCTACTATGCTTTTAACAATATGACTACTTGGGCTAGAATTATTTATTACCTTGATGCCTAATTTTTTTCTAACAACAATAAAAGACCTTGATTTTAACAAAGATAGAAAAAGCCTACATTTGTTAGCATCATATTTTGAATCAAACTATTTATTAATAGTTTGTCGAGTCTGATAAGCAATAGTATGTTTAGATAAATCACCTTTAAGAAACCTATTGACACTTTCATCCACTAGATATGTTTTGGAGATCTTTAACGCACTGGGTCAGTCGAGGTAATGGAGTAGCTATTTTAGCATGGAACACTTCATCAATAGCCCATGGCAATTCAACAGGAGATTGTGGTTGTGCATCCCCTTGCTGGTATCCAAATTGAGGAGGCTATACATCCTCATGGGTGGTATCAAAAATATTTACTTGTTCAACAATAGGTTGGACCTCATGGGTGGTCTCAACAACGTTAAATTGTTCTGTATAAGAATGTTCTTCATGATTTAAATCTAAAATTTCATAATTTGCATAACCAATATAGCACAAAAGTTCATGTATTTACTCATCATCCAAATCATCTTCAAATGGTGGTATATTTGTTTGGAACATGCTTGATGTTGGAATTGCAACATCTTCCGATAAGCACCTATGTTTTACTTCCTGACTAGGGCGATGAGGGGCTTCTTCATCCATTGTTCTTGAAAATGAGGGATCCTGTATTAAATGTTTACACTTATCCTATTGTAAATTGGTAAGAAAAACTTGTATCGTCTATTGTGCTTGGAATTGAAGCATGCATCTAATTCACCATGTCTTCCCTCGCTTTTTCTCTAATTTCTTGAATGATATCAGGAGGATTATTTTCTCTTGTCGATCTTCTTATTCTATTATGTATGTCACCCATTGTCATAACAATCAATGTCGATATCTTGTTCTGGGTACTTTATCAATCATAATACAATAAAACAAAAAACTTACAATTGTTGTTTGTCGGACAGGAACCTATAGAGTGCGATTTTCTAGAAGAGTTCAACAAAAAAAGCTTATGGTGGGACCAAGGGAATTTTTATATCCTCATAAGTGTGTGCACAATATGTTCAAAACGCATGTGCTATTTGCACAAATCGTGTGAACGATTTCCTCAAAAATGCTAGCATAATATGTACAATACACATGCGTGATGCATTGTCTTGGCCTACTTTTCAACTATATGACCAGGTTCAAAATTATCAAGTCTAGTTATTATAAACGCGAGAGCAATTTTTCTTTTTATAATATGAACATGTTTTACAAACTTTTATTACACCTAAAAATTCCACCAACTTCATTCCCATGCCCATCTAAATTCATATAAAATAAAGTTTACAACACCTCAAACCATACATCCATTGATTACTTAGAAATAAAAATCTTAAGTATGATGCAACACAAACATTTTACTAACCCAAATATATATAACATTTAAAACACACATATCTGCATGAAGTAGATGACATAACTTTGTGACCATTTAGAAAATGGCATTACCACTTAGCATTGATACCATCCAAAAAAATATTTCACTACAATACAATATTAAAAATTACAATATCCTTCAATATTAAGAATTGCAATGTCCTTCTCATTATTGTGGAGGAATTTAATTTTCTTCTTCAAAAGACGACGAAATATATTGGTCTCCTTTTGCATTCAACCAAAGTCACATGCACATAACATAACATCTTTATAAGATTTTGTATCATTTTATCTTCACAGTATACAATATCCGGGTGTGATTTGAACTCGTGACCTCCAATTTACAACAAGTGACTTCATATCAAGTGAACCGCCAATGAGCCACACCCGTGCAAGCTATTTTATTATTATTATTACAATATATTATTATTATTTTTATCTTTCAGTTTAAACATTATCATACTTGTATATATTTCTAAATTTTTGTGACTAACAAAAATATCTATAATTAATGAGGAAGATTTATCTTTAGATTTTCATTTTTTTTAGTTATATTTATTACATAAAATTATTATTAGTCCCTCCCAAAATAAAATTATTATTAGTCTCTCTCAAAATAAGGACTGTAGTGATGAGTTGATCATAAACAAGTTTAACTTTTATATTAATACAAAAAAATTATATTCAAAATTTTGTAATATTTATATATTAAAATTAACAAAATATTGATTTAAATTTTAAAAATTCCTAACTTGACATGTAGTCTTTGTACTAGAGGTTTCATTAACAAACATAGATCCATCTTAAACTCGGATATATCAAGCACCTAGAGGGATCCAATTTCTTAAGGTGTAATTTTCTTTTAAGAAAAAATTACACGTGAAGAAATTTGATCCCTCTCATTGATAGATCTTGATTTAAGATGGATATATGCTGGTTTTTATTTTTTATTTTATGAGCCAACATGGATTTTTTTATTAACTTTTTAGCCAACATAGATGTTTATTTTCATTGCTTTATGTGACAACATCAACCATACTGAGTTGTAAAGCACCTTGCTACTCTGGTGCAATAATAATAATAAGTACACAAGTGTCCCTCCTTATTATTACATGTCCTCTCATTTTTAAATGCAATGTACTTTGGTTTCTATAGAGCTTAAATGCATCCACTAATTACTAATTTTTAAAACATAAAAACTAAAAATTAATTATTTTTATTAATATCTAAAAAAGTATTATGAATGATTATAACAAACCATTATTAAAAAATAAAAAACTAATTTTAAAATTTAAAACAACTAAAACTAAAAAAACTAGCCAGTAATTATTAATTATTATTAAATATTAAAAAATCTAAAAACTGAAAACTTATTTTTAAAACTTTAAAAAATCTAATAAGCACTTATTAATTAATTATTAAAAAACATTAATTATTTATTATTAATAAAAATTAAATATTAATTATTAATTATAAAAACTAGAAAACTTTGAAAATTATGAAAAATTAAAAAAACTAAAACTTAATTTTTAATATAATCTCATTATCAATTATGCAAAATAATTTATATAATAACATATATCAATTATACAAAAACTAATATGATCAATTTTATAAAATACAACATAATCTTATTGTACAAAACATAACATAATTTTATAGCAGGAACTAAATGCTTTGCATTGCAGCTATTACTCTTGTTATTTATAATTTCAATTTGTTTTAATTTAGTATATTTCAAAATAATATTAATTATTTTATAATAATATCATTAATTAATTTAATTTTAAAAATATTATTATTTCTGAGAAACATTATAAATATCTTTATATTTAAGATTTTAATTTAAAAAATTTTAAAATGTGTATTTTTTTTTTATACTTTTGAATCCCAATGAAAATCAAGTAGTCTCCTTAGCTTGGAGTATGGGCTTAGCTACCAACAACCAAGAAAAAAGATACATTCTATTTATGGGATTAAATCTCAATGAAAATCAAATAGTCTCCTTAGCTTGGAATATGGGCTTAGCTACCAACAACCAAGAAAAAAGATACATCCTATTTATGGGATTAAAGCACATTGTTTATCTTGCCTTTCACAAAGTCCTCCCTTATGGTTATCTCACAAGCTCGGTAGAAGCTCGGTAGAAGATTTGCAGAGAAGATATGGTCATAGGAAGATTCATGTATCAAAGAGTAGACCTTTTGAAACTACTTAAAGAGCCTATCCGTGTGCACATTCACCGGCACAATAAGCTCGAGGCTAATTGGTTGGAAAAGCATGCCACGTTATAGGAAAGGGGTATTTGTTTTAAAAATGAGGGCCATCTGGAATGACAAATGGCTCCCCTAGGGAATCAAGACATGGTTTAATTGCGGACCGAGTGAATCAACAATCCATGCGAGCCATCTGGTGCAAGTTTAATGCATGGAATATCGGTCCCTCTCTTCACTTACCTTTGCACATGAGAGAACACTCTCGAGGCCTATCTTGCTTGTTTACCTAAGAAACAAATTTTTGTTTTAAGGTGCTTTTTATGATTTTTCCTGCTACCTGTGGGATATCTCATGGAGGTGAGCTCTCGTCTACACGTAAGGGGGATTTTTGGTTTCTCCTTGGCAGATAGTGCCACACAAGCAGGAAGGTATCTTGCTCTCAATTTCTTGTCTTTAGTCTATATTGGACTATGGTGCGGTTGGAGGATCTGTTTTTGCATTTCATGGTGTGTTTATGGGGGTTGAGTCTTGGCCTCGTGTTGTTGACATGGAGGCAATGGACTGAAATTCAGGTCCAGGTGAGGCCAAGAGTGGTATCCAAGATTTGAAGAATATGATGAGGCATTTTCATCTGTGTATGGATGGTGTTGTGGCTGTAATTGACCAGGTGTTATTAAACCTGTTTTGAATCTAGATATTCGCTTCGATGATTTGGAAGCTCAAGTGAATTTGCGGGCAGCTCAGCTTGAACGCTTCACTATTACTTCTAAAGTGCACTAGAAAATGTTGGATGGAGCCATTCAAGGAACACACCACTAGTTGATTCAAGGGATTTGGATGAAGATTCAGTGCAGCAACCATCCTTTGTTGTGGTGGAAATTTCTAGCTCCCATGGGCATGAAGATGAAGGCAAGGGTTTCCATGAAATCCACAGTGGTCTTAGTCCTTTTTATAGTTGTCTCTTTTTGTATTTTCCTCTTGAGACAATTTGTTAGAACATATAGTGTTCAATATTATTATAGTAGACCTTGATGTAGTTTTATATATGGATTACACATGCCTAGATGGTAATGTTTTGGTGGATATTGGGCAATTTTGTGCTCTAGAACAGTATGTAATGTTTTGGTTTCTTTTTTCAACATTTTAATACAAATCTATACTTTATAAAAAGATATTAATAACTTTTTTATGATTTTAAAATGTTAAATGTTTCCACACACTCACCTAAACCACAACAACCCTTAACATGGTCCTAGTTGCCTTACAAGATTTGAACTCAAGTGTTCATGCATAATTAAGCCAAACCTAGGCCACAGCAACCCTTAACATGGTCCTAGTTGCCTTACAAGATTTGAACTCAAGTGATTATACATATTTAAGCCAAAACAGTCCAGCAAAATTTACTTCTTTTAATCTTATTCTAGTAATATCAGAATTATTTGATTCCACATATTTGATTTTAATATCAAATATGTCGAGGTCTATACAACAAAATTTCTTCTGCTAACTAATTTATTTATTTTTTCATTAATCATAAGTAACAAAGAGAGCTTCAAAAGCTTCAAGATTATTTTATCACGCTGGCATCCTCCTCGATTAGCAGTTATACCGAAAGAAGTCATGGATCAGCTCCACTTTATGGGATTTGGAAAAGGTGTCTCCGTTTTATTTGGACATTCAAAATTTGAGAAAATGCAGCGTACCCTAATTTGTTTCTCCACAAAACCCAGGTTCAATAGTTATGATATTTTGGACAGAATTATAAGTCGGCAGAGGAGCATGCCCACTTACAATTCCATTTGCACAAGCTATTGAAAGCCAACAACCTGGTGGATTGCAAAGAAATTACTTTTTCTGTTGAAGGGTTTTTGGATAACACAATCGCATAGCCATCGTTCATGTAATCTGTGTCCTCGGGAAACAACTGCCACAGCAAGGCTCCTCCCGCTGCTCCACCGCTTCTTATGGACGTCAACACACTGTTATACACAGTCTGCATAAACGTATCTCTATAGCTGATGTTATACCCTCCCACTCTTTCAGATACCCCAAATTCTGCGAAAAGAACAGGCATGTTCAGTGTCTTCTCCGAGTCTTCTATGTGAGCCAACATCCACTTTTTCACAAACTTTACCTGACTTGGTATGATGTTTTGGTCAATCCTGTACACACAAATAACCAAAGTAACGGTTTAATTAATCCATGTCTTCAGAGTTTAACCTATTCAAAACATGTGAAAGCATCCTACTTTAACCTATTCAAAACATTTGAAAGTAATAACTATAACGATGGGTAGGTGTTTATATTTTAGAATTTGGAGTGAAGTTGTAAGTATGCATGAATAATTAGTAGTGGTACTAGCTATGTTGCACAAGTTTTCGGAAGGGGGAATTTAGGGAATGTGGGTACCAGTATACCTCTAGAAGTTTCACCCAAATTTGCAAGAAACTGCAGGTTGGGAACGACACTAATATAGATTAAAAAAATATAAAAAATATAAAAATAAAATAATTAAAAAAACATGATAAGAGAAGAAACATAGAGAAGAAAATAAACATTAATACAAACCAGATGACTTAGCTTATCCCTTATATTACAGTTGTAACTATAACCTCTTAGCAGATGGAAATGGCAGTAAGATCAAGATTACCATCCACGTCATTGATTATATAAGTAGTCTCTTTCTAAAGTGGAAACTTTTAGAAGTTATAGTCCCTATATTTGTGGTTATATGTATAGAGTAAGTTTTTAGTTTGGTGTCAACTACTATTAAATGTATTAGAATATTATATGTTTAGAAGACATTCCATGCTAGGTTATTTACAAAGATGTATAAATAATCAGATTTAAATTACTATAAAATAAAAATCAAGATAATTTTTATTTAAACGTAATATATGAATTTAGTTTTAAAGTAAGAATTAAAACTCTTTCCAATTAGTTAAAAGTTTTCTTTTTATTCATAAAGTAAATAGTAAAATATATAAATTCACTTTATTTTATTTAATATATAAAAAGTCAAAATAGATTTACATTTATTATTGATTAGCGGTAACTCCAATTCAGCTTAGGGACAAGTGAATACTCTAGCACGGGCGGTAGACAGAGATCTATGCACCAACTCGACAAGTTAGAATGAAATAGACTTTTACTGCAACTTAGTTTTCTAGAGAAAAATCATGAGTCAACCATTGCATGGAAGCTCCCGATGAAAAAGCCCAAAAAAAGCCCTGATAACTAGCATAACCACTTAACTTGTGGTTGGTGAATACCAATAGGAAACAAGTTAAGTGTCCCTAATTAGTTATTTGTTCTTCTAGTTAACCAGTTTGTCCATAAACAAGTTGTAAGATATAAACACCTTTCCATATAAATATAATAACAAAACAACTAATAATATTAATAGATAACAAGTAAGAGATAACTTGTTTGTAACAAAGACCTATCATTATAAATGTGATTATATATAATAAATATGACATTACATAAATGTCAGCAGGTTCCAGTACCCTGATTATGATGGAGATACTGACCAGTAAATCGCATGAGCAACTCCCATATCCACACAATTAAAACAGGAAACTCATTCGACATTCTTCATAAAATTTCAACTGCATGAATAGTCTGGGCATGTAAATTTTATTTTATAAACTAATTTAATACTGAGTAATTCCTGCAAATTGCATACCAGCCGACAGTGTAGATGTGCACGGACGCGAAGTCGATGCCAAGAGCTTGGTGGTTGCGAATAAAGTCAGTACCCTCCTGTTCTGCCGAACTATATGGATTGAATTTGAGTCTATTCGGCACCGAAGGCCCATAAAATCCTTCCATTCCTATCTCCAACATATGCTTCCTATCAATAGATTTCACGTACGCGGCCATTTCTTCAATCCATGCCTGAAAACATTGATATATCTGTGATAGTTAATTTTTTTTTCCCATTTGCAGTTGCCTGTATATAACCAAAATACTAAGAGTTTGGAGCATTTATCCCACTGTTAACTTACATGCAAGGTGTTCCCAGTTGGATCAGACTGGCATCGAGGTTCATTCATTAGTTCCCAGGCAAATATGGTGGGATCATCCTTGTAAGTCACCTTTGTTATCGTATTTACCCTCGTTAACACAGCCTGCAAAATCATACACAATTTAATTTAAAGACATCCACCAGTATATCTACATCTATGTTATTTTGTTTCAGAGTTTTTGTGAAAAAGTTATATTCAATAATTGTTTGACTTTTTTTTTCAATATGGTTCACAACTTCAGAAAAGAGAAGAGTTGCTAGGGAAGAAATCACAGAGACCCATCTGAAGAACTCTGATTAAGGAGCTTAACCAAATGGAGACATCAAATAGGACCTTTATATATCTATGCATAGTCACCAGTTTTATAACATTCCTTAATTTATTTTATTTAAATTATTTTTATCATTTTTTAATTAAACATAGAGTTTCATTTTTTCAAATAAATTATTATAAAATATCAAAATTTAAAATAAAACAAATTCTTTTAATATAAATAATTTGAGGGTAAATTTTAAAGATAAAATATCAAAATTTAAAATAAAACAAATTCTTCTCATATAAATAATTTAAGGGTAAATTTTAAAAAAAATCTTTATAATTGCAAGGAGTTCTAATGTATAATCTTAAATTATTAAAAACAATAGATATTAAAAAAATAATTAAATTAATTTATGTGGACTAATAAGTTAATAATAATAAAAAGTAATTAAAAAATATTATATTGATTTATAAGTTATTGGTTTAAGTGATGGATCAATTTTTTTTAAGTATAAATTGTTTATTGAATTTTAAAAAATTTAAAATAGAAATAATTTACTAAATCTTTTACAATTTTGTCATCAACAGAGATTCTAAGAGTAGCAAGCAAAGAGGCAATTTAATTTTTTTAATATAAAACACTATGTAAGAACCAAATATCTCAGGCATTCTAAGAATAGCAAACAAAGAGGCAGTTTATTTTTTTAATATAAGACATTGTAAGAACCAAATATCTCAGTTTTAGTTGAGTTAATAATAAAAGACAGGAGAGGTTGATAACAGAATATTTTTTTTCTGTAAAATCGCAAATTGCTGAACCATGCTGGGCTCTGTTTTTAGTGTGTGAGTTTGTAAGTTGCAAATTGTTGAAGCATGCTAGGTTCTGTTTTTAGTGCATGAGTTTGTAAACTTAGTTTATGCTTGATTTTATGTTAAAATTGAGTTTTATGTTTATTTTTTCTTTGAAGTTGAGTTTTGTTAAATTGTTTTAATTTGTTGTAGTTGTTACTCTGTTTTTCTCTATGTGTTGCAATTTTGAAATTTTGTAATTTTTAAAATTTACATTTTTTTAAATATTTGACAAATCTATAATAGTAAGATTTTATGTTGTAAGATTTCAATCTTCAAAATTTATATTTAAAAAAATTAATTTTTTTTAAATATTCAACAAATCTAGATCTTTTTAAATATTTGACAAATCTATAATAGTAAGATTTTATGTTGTAAGATTTCATTCTTCAAAATTTATACCTTAAAAAAATTAAATTTTTTTATATACTTGAAAAATCTATAATAATAAGATTTTATATTGTAAGATTTCATTTTTTAAATATGGATAGATTTATAATTTTGGTGACTAAATCTACTCTTATTGTTGATCTTTTACTTTAATTGCTGGTCTATTCTGACTAGTTCAATTGCACTGATGTAATCAATTTTTATATTATAAATTTAGGATTAGGATATTTATTTATATTACACATTTATTGGTATATTGGGTTATTGAATTTAAGTTTAATTTCAATTTTAAAATTATAAAATAAAAATTTTTAGTTCGGTGACTCATCTCTAAGGGTTTGGTGATGTGAACTTCATCATAAGGGTCTTCCAATTGATGTTCTACTTTGACCGTTTAAGTTGCTTTCTTAATGTAGCTTTTGAAATCTAGAGATTCAAAGCTGTAAAGTTCATTTTGAAATCTAAAGATTCAGTGCTGTAAAGTTCATACAAAAGATCTCCCAAAGCTGTAAAGTTCATTTTGAAATCTAAAGATTCAGTGCTGTAAAGTTCATACAAAAGATCTCCCAACTCATCCTATACTTTCCTAACTTTCCTAATATCCTTTCTGGATCAACAACCCTAATCAACTCCAAAGAGTTTTGACAAGATAATCCCCACAAATTCTGCCAAGTTTTAATTTCCATAAATTTGTGCTTTAATAAATATCTATTAATTGTGTAAACATGGCAGTGAAACTACATATACGCGCTAGTCGATATACAGGAAAGGAGCTAACCTTAACATGGGCCTTGAAGTAACTTTTAAGGGTGGGATCGGAGAAGAATGCATCATTGGAGTTGAGTTTCAAACCAGCCTTTCGCCCCCATGTTACGTACTGTGCTTTGCCTCCATACGCATCCCAGTTGTTCACCAAACTCAATATCAGTCGAATTTGATTCCGCCTGGCTTCGCTTATCACGAAGTCCAGAGCCTGCCAACACAACGATTATCTCATATTATCTCATAAATGTTAAGAACTCATGAAATAGTAAAATTAACCGGTTTATGCTAGAGTAATAATTGTTGCAATAGGTTCATTGCTTGTTTTTGAATCTCAAGGTGCTGAGGTCGAACCACAAACAATGAACCTACTGTATGGCAAGTTGGTTAATGATAGTATGAAATTGTCTACGTTGAATTCTTGCATCAAATGATCAGGACAGTACTAATAATTAAATCAGTGAATTAATAAGTAAATTCTTAGGATCCAATTCTTCGTCATGCCTGGAACACTTGTTCGTCATAAACGCCAGGAGATTTTTGCAAAGCCCTCCAACCTCCGTCATTGAAAGCCCAGGTACGTGCGACAGTGAGACCTGCTGTAGCAGCCTCTTTGAAGACTGTGGTGACTTTTTGTCTGGTGGCAGGATCAACAGCAAAGACCATCAACCAGTTAGTATTGAAGCCGTTAACATAAAATGGTGATCCATTCAAAACAAACTGTGGGCCTTTTCTTTCGACCATACTCGACCAGTCATACTGAATTTCATTTTCATTTTCCAATTCCAATGATTTGCAGAAACCAGACCAAATGATGAATATGAGGACGGCCTGCATAAACTTCATATTCCTCATATCAGAAATAATACAATATTTCTTAGTCGCGGATTGATTCGATATTCTGTACTGCCAAACGAATTGTATGCCAACTAATATAAGGCGCGATCATACGGGAGAAGATGAAGGTTTTGCTTCGAAGCAAAGGCATTGAAGCGAATAAGATCCTAACGTTTCGGATGAAATCTGCAGTGTGATTTAAGATCAGTTTTTCTTGTCGTTAAAGGTGAACGTCATCAAATTAATTTTCATGATCAAGTTACCGTAAAAGAATATTGCTGACTACTCAACAGTTGTTTTCAACAAAGAAAGGATCCTTACATTTGAAGGATGGGTTTATGACTTAGCAGGTGTTTGTGAAGATGAGAACTATCATGGAGGTTCCATGGGGCAGTTTAATTCATTTATGGGTGGCTCCCACTCTCAATTCCTGACTTGTAAGAATTGAACAGATAATCTATAATGACTTAACCTCCAGACATACAAACTACCCTACCAAGTGTGCAGGCTAAGTAGTCAACATACTATTGATAATTGCAAAAATTGAACAAATCACAATGCCCTGTAATAACTTAACATAAACAAATGCAAACTATCTTACCATTGCAGGCAAGTACTCAAAATACAATTAATCCATACAGAAATTGAACAAATTACCTGTGGTAACTTAACCTCCACAAATGCAAGTTGCAAACTACCCTACCACTGCAAGCAGATTACTCAACATAGAATTGATCGAATCTGAACCCATTGCTTAGACAATCACTACTCTTATTGTTTGTATGTTTCGTCAAGATTGGATGTGCCTTCTTGTCAACATCGCCCAGGAATGCAACGGCGGTTTTGAAAGTTTTTGTATCTCGAAAGAAATCTCTTTCATTTTCCATGTATATGGATTACCTTCTTCGATTTTTTGACTTTATACTTTCAAATGTTCTTAAACAGCACTTAATGTATTCAGACACTTTTTTGGTTTTATTTTTTACAAGTTGCCGGTTCCAGTTAGGGTGTCCATTATTCTTATGGGTAATGTTGCCATAATCTTGGCATAAACTATTCCCCACAAGTAGCCGAATTGGTAGTCTGACAGTGTTTGCAGCTAGGCGTTACGGAAGAGAGGGTTTGGCGAGTTGGGCGTTATAGTTTTAGCTAAAGTTTGCATCGCATGAAATGTATTGTTATTGCATATAACCGTGAATTTTTTTATTTTGGGCTCTTCATCATTCCCAATGTTACAATCTTCCACTTCACTATAATTTGGAGCAACCTTGTGGTTTTTGGCCACATCATTTTCATCAAAAAAAATTCCAATGGCACCAATCCTTTGGGTATATAATTGCTCTTTAGCTGCAGGATCTCTCTGTCTCCCAAAGTGGTTAGGAGCTCTGGTTGGTCAAGTTCTCATTCATCACATGAACAGTTCTCCTTATCAATTTGGGTATTGGCAGTCATATCTAAGAATTTATTTATCTGCTGATCATCTTCAAATATTTGTCAATGTTTGGTATTATCTGGAACACAGGATCTATGCCTTATATTGATCATGTAAGCTTTGGTAGGATAGGCAGGGAGTTGAAATCTGCTAGAAGAGCTGGCCAAAATGTTTGTTATTGTATTTTGCTCTCTAGGAATGAAAGAAATATCATGCTCTGTGAAGAGATTATCAAACATATCCCAAACATCATTTCTATAATCCCTCATTCTAGGATGTTTAGTCTCATAATTCCATTCACCTATTGGATTATTAGCTATGCATCTCCATAAACTTTGATATTTTTAGCTCTTAGATATTTGAGTGCATTCAGACCCAACAGTAGGGCTTCATATTCTGCCACATTATTCGAACAATCAAACATTAGTTTGAGGGTATGCAACCTGGTGCATTCAATTCCTTCACCTGGAGGGATGATCCATACCCCTGCCCCAACTCCTTCTTTATTCACAACTCCATCAAACCTCATAGTCCAGTGCTCTTCCCTTTGGACTGTGGTTGTAGTTTCCATTTCTAGTTTTGATTTTTCATCATTGTCTTTCTTCATTCGCTGACCACTGCCTTCTAGGTTTGTTGAGCTATCAATGTATTGTATCTCTTGCTCATTACTTGACTTATCATTAGTTTCAGGCATATCAGTAATTTTCACACCCTTCTCTTCTAAACCAAGATCATAACAAAAAATTGAGGTGCTTATATCAGTGTCTATAGCAAAAATGGGATGGCTATCAGGCTTACTCTTACTGCTCACTACATAGGACAGCTTATGCTCCCTGTATAGTCTTCTATTTTCCCAAAAAACAGGGATGGTAGCATAAGACATCTCCATTTGTAGAGTTCCTTTTAATTTTGATGCCCAAGACCTAGATAATAGCATCCCAAATTTAGGTGGAATATCAACCACTACTACATCCATGACTACATTCTTCTGAGGTATTTGATTTAATGAGACCACCATGTTTTTAATCATCCCTAAACATTGGACTCTTCTAGAATCAAAGGAGAACAGATCTTTATAGGGACTAGAGATTTCTAACCCCAAACTCTCCACCACTGATCTTGGCATGAGGTTATGTGAAGCTCCAGAGTCTAACATAGCATTGTGTAATATATGATCATGTATGTTTAGACTGATATAGAAGGGAGGAACATCATCCTCTGGAGCACTTTATACATGGGGACCAAACAAAAGAGTGGGTTTGTCATCATGCAAATTGAGAGTATCAAGTTGCTTTCCTTCTTCTCCATTTACTACTTTCAAAATCTGATCTTTGTACTCTGTTTTTTTACCAACTCATTTAAAGGAATTGTGATTTTAATATTAGATATTTCATTCTTTAAACTGAAAGCGGAATGGATATTTTCTATTGTCTTTACATTAGGCTTCATCTCTCCCTTCTCGGCCCTTTTTAGTAGATTTTGCCCCCTTCTCAACTTCCTTATCAGAGGTTACATTTTTTGGGTAACCCTTCCTGGAGGCTTCTTTTCTTTGTGGCTAAGAAGAAGATGGTTTGGAAATATCCTTTCCTTAGTCTATTGTTACCTTCCTACCTCTCAAATTATGCTGCCTCTAAAATTCATATATTGTATTTTGAAAGCCTCTTTGATATTGATCAGATTCTGCTTCTTCTTGGATACTATCTAACGGCAGGGAGGATTGGTCATGTTCCTCTTTAGTTAAATATAATTGGGGTTGGATCTGATAAAAAAGGTGGATTTGATCATCAGGGTGTCCATCTTCTTCCTCTCCTGCTATTAAGTTCTCAGCAAAATGTGGTTTGATTGGCTTCTTCTCATCATTTCTAGGATCCCTTGGCTATCTTGGTCTTCCCTGTAGGACAAGAGGTCACCTATAATTGTTATTTCAAGCTTGAGGCTTTGGGTTTCCTCTGGAAGGAGGCCTATTGTAAAGGGAAATCCTATCTACCAGCCTTTCCATAGTCATCATCATCTGTTCAAATCTGGTATCAATGGATTGGGATGTGGAAGGTTGGGCTGCCTCATTAGATCTCTTTTTCTCAACTTCATTTGTGTGCTTCATTTTACCCGAGGCCATCAAATTAGCTTCTACTTCTACATCATCTTTTAACATATTAGGTAGAGCGGCAAATCTCATTTCTCTCAACATGAGAGCAAATTCACTGTCAACACAATTAGCATAATGAAGCTTGGTTGCTCCCACAGGAGGCTTGATGTCCACATGGATAGAATTATACATCCTCATGAATCGGGATGAAAACTCTTGGACAGTCTCAACATTGGTTTTCTTTGTATTTTCATACTAAGTGAGAATTTGGAGAGGATTTTTTTTATCTTTCCATCTGGACAGGAAAGCTTGTTCAAATCTCTTATAGGTAGCAATTCCCCCATTTGGAAGGGATTGAATCACTTCTTCACTTCTCCTGCAAGACTTTGGGAAAATAGCCTCATCTTGACATCATCTTGATCCACCTCTTCTAGGTCGATAAAATCAGTAAAGTGGTCTACATGTTGTTGTGTAGAACCATTTCCTTCCCCATCAAATCTCACAAGGCGTTGGGCATAGCCCACAAGTAAGTCATGGAGATTAGCAGGGAGAGCTAAAGGAGCAAATCTGGCAGCCATTACTCTTAGATTTTGCTTAGGAGCAAGAGTAACAGTAAGTATTACAAAAGTATGGCTTGGAACAATAGGAGGAGTAATCAGGACTTGGTTGTTTTTGCCAGTAGCTTTAGTGAAAATAAATAAATCATTGTTTTCTTCTTTAGCTTGTGAATTTTCCCACAAAGAATTCAGACAATGTGTCTGGAATTTATTTTGGTCAAATAGGGTTTTCTTTAGATCTAATTCAAATTTAGACCTAAATGAGTGTTATAGGTCAAATCTGCACTTCTCCATCCGTAATCACATTATGTTGTCGATCACACGAAAGGAAAACATGGATTGAAGAGCTAGATTGCCCTGGATGATGTATGGATTGAACCTACCTTCTTCGGCTGGGAATTTTCCTAATTTACCTGATCTTTTGACATGTGCACTACTATGTGGGTAGAAGACTAGCGCACATCTGCTAGTATGCCCTACTGCTCAAGTGAAACTAGCGCACACCTTTGATAAACTACAGGAGCTTGTAGCAAAACACAAAAGTTGCGTTCTATGCACTACTATGCCTTGAGGAAACTCGAGCACATCTTAAGATGAAATCAAAAATATATTAGTTTGACGAATTGGGATTAGTTGAAGTTGGTTCTGCAACTTCCCTAACCTCCCAATCCAACTACCTCTCGATCTAAACTGCCTACCTTGTCCCATAAATACAAGGAGGATCCATGAGAGGGGTTACACAGAAAGAGTCATAAAGATCTAGAAGGTATGCTTTAAGGGTTGTTATGCTGGAGGAAAGTTCCAAGTCATTGTGAAGAGTAGGATCCCAGGACTCGGTTGCATAAACATCTCGACACGTCAGGTATATTGTACTGATTCATGTTACTTTGACAATAAAAAGGTCGAAATACCCTTCCTGTCCCAAATCAGATGTCTATTGGATTGTATGTCTATTTGGCTTAATATTTGATTATATTTGATGTTAAATTACTTTATGTTTTCATCATCTTTATATATAGTCAAGATACGCTGAGGAAAGTATCATTTGTATTCCAGGTTCATCAAGCGGGAGATCAAGTGAAAGCTAGGACCAGCCGTCGGTTAAAGGTATGTCTTTCGATATCCCGATCTCTGCCATTTGTAAGAACTAGTTGTAATGCAATTAATGTATTTACCTGTCAACCCCGCCCAGTTGGTAGTGTCCATCTCCTCACTATAAGGTAGAAATCTTGAACAACAGACTGGCGACTCCGCTAGGGAGTAACTGGTATTTATTCTGCTCTAGGAGACTTAGTTTTGGTTTTCTTTCAACCCTTTTTCCAATTTTTGATTCTGTGAGAGGCCTTTTAGGTCTGTGTCTATTGTTCCTTGCTGCTTGATTCATCTCAGTTGTTGTTGCAAATCCTGTTTTCTGTCCTTTTGTGACATGTGCGTTGGTCTTCCCTAGTAACAGTAGCGCATACCACCTAATGAGCGTTGCTCTTTACACTGCACAGTAGCGCATACATCCTAATGTGCACTCGTTTCTGCACTACACAGTAGTGCATTTTCCTGTAGTGTCCAATTTTTTGTTACGGTTTGATTTCCATTGATTTGATTCCACTTCCAGCATGTTGCTTTGCCTTCTTGACTAGCCCCTGAGACTCCCATGTCTCTTTTGAGTCTTGTTGACCTCTCTTGATTCTTTTTAGTTAGTTTGCTTGCTTGAGTACTTGTTTAAGTGTCCTTGCTGCTTACTAGCCCTTTTTGAAGTTCGTGCACTATTCTCTTTTAGACATAGCTGCATACTTTTACCCTAGCTGTTGTTGCAGTCATATAGGCCTGCATTCTTAATGTTAGTTGTCTACTACAACTTTTAGCACGAACTTTGTCTTATCATTTCCATTAGGGTTTGACTTCAAGTTTGAGTCCTTAGGGTTGCTTTCGAAAGGTTGTTTGGTTTAGATACTTTCTTATTGTCTTATCAGTTCAGTCCAAGTAAGTCAAATCTTTCTAGTCTTCTTTCTGTTGAATCCGTGTGTTGTTAAAGTCATTCTTGGTTCGCTTACTTACTTTTTGCTTGGCTTAGTGTTTTCTTAGGGTTTTGATGCTTAGGAGCAACCTGTTTAGGTCTGCCTTTCCATTACGAGTGTCTCTTGTCCCTCTTTCTTTTACATTATGTTTCCAAGCCTCAAGTTTTTCTTTTGCAAAAACTTGGTAAGTCAAGTGTTCATCGAGTCTCTTGATTCATTTGCTTTGAGCCATTTAGATGTTTGTCTTACACATGCTTTATATTTAGATCCTGCTTGCTTTTGTACAAGTTCTCTTTCTTTTACATTTATCAGAAAAGACAAAAAATTGTTCAAATAGCTTAGTAGTAAGGTCTTGCATTATTTTGAGGTAGCATAGTTTGCTTTGAAATATTTAAAATAAAAATACAAAAAGAAGTTTGACTTTAGGATTGCCTAGTTTTCGATTTTTGGAAGAATATAAACGGGAAAGAGAAACAAATTTGTGAATTTGAAAGCATTACTTTACATGCACTTTACTTTCATAACAAACCATTCCACACACCACACTACAACCCTTGAGTAACAAGTGGCCCTTGAAAAGAACCATTTAGAAAATTTATCAGCAACATTTTTCTTTTTAGATATACACATCATCAACTAGCTTAGGCTAGAGTTTTGGACTTAAATCACCTTAAACGATCCGAAACTGGCTCCATTACTCAACAATCATAGTACGGATTTCATTTAGGTAAATCCATCTCTATAAAATAGTCCTGGGATGCTCTACTCAAACCAGAGTTAAGCATGAGGCCGTGGGAGATTGGAATTGTTGAGGATATCCCCTCACTTTCCTCTCAACCATAAATCAAAGTTGACTCGCATACGGGGGTCCTTTCAGACTTCGGGCTCTGCTACCTTGCCCATGCGTTTCGACTAGGCTGACGACTGTCCCCCCAGTTTATTTCGTATTGATGGTAGCCTTAGTATCAGACCTTTAAGGCTCTACACAGGTAGAGTGGGCGGTTATTCCCACTTCACCTCAGACAGACGTGGAAGGTAACCCTTTGGTAGTAATCCCGACAGGGTGGTTTGGTGATTCAAACGTTTGCACCCAATGGACTTCCGAAGGACCCCACATAACTGACCGTCAATACTCTGTTAGTCTGTTCTAGGCCTTAATCATCCCAGACTTGCTTCCGAGAGTATTTGCCATTGTTTTCCTGGTTTAATTACCTAGGACCTTTTTTAGTGGTGTGCTCTTTGTCCCGCTTGTATTTTGGCCTTAGATATTTCTGGCCCATTGAATCGAAAACTATGGATAGTATCCCGGTGAGCACCAATCAAGGCACCCATGTTGAAGGGGCTCCTTGTGCTTTTCCATTCATTGGGAACATTGGTACTCCCTTAATGGCTACTTTGAATCTTCTGGGATTCACTATAGGGTACCGGTTTGGTTGTTTTCCACTTCGGACGCCTTGCATGCTCCTGATGCTTCTCAAGTAAGCACCTCACATAAAGAGCATCAAAACCCTATGCCTGCTTCGCCAGTAACATCTTCTCCTCCTCCTTCTACCTCATGTGGTGAAAGTGTTAATACTAGTAACCAGTAGTCTAAAAGGAATAGACTGAGGAAGAATAGGAAGAAGATGCCAAAGCAAAGGGACAGCCACCCAGCGTCTGGAATTCATGCTGGGGGCACCCACCCAACCTCTGGAGGTCATGTTGGGGGAAAAATTTCAGTCACTGGAAATCATACTGAACCTCGCCACCCAGTCTCTAAAGGTCATGCTGGGGGCACCTACCCAACCTTTGGTGGTCATGTTGGGAGAAATCACTCAGTCACTGGAAATCATACTGAACCTTGCCACCCAGCCTCTAAAGGTCATGCTGGGGGCACCTACCCAATCTCTAGTGGTCATGTTGGGAGAACTCGCTCAGTCACTGTAAATCATACTGAACTCACTCACCCAGCCTCTGAATGTCATGCTGGGGGGACCTACCCAGCCTCTGGAGGTCATGCTGGGAGCAAACTTTTAGTCAATGAAAATCATACTGAAAGTATGTCTTCAACCACTGTTTCTCATGTTGAGGACACGTCATTGATCACTGTTGGTCATATTAATGACAAGTCACCAGTTACTGTGAGTCATACTGGAGACACTGAATCGTCCACTGCAAGTCATGCTGACAACGTTAACATTGTTGACAAACCTAATAAACAGAAGCTTAAGTTCCCTTGTAAGTTTTGCGAGGGAGACCACCTGACCTATTTGTGCCATGTACTTCCAGAAGTGCAAAGAGTGTGGTCCATAGTTCAAAAGTCTTCTGCTTCTGAGCAACCAACCACTGCAAGTCATGCTAGGGGCAAGCTGTCAGCCAATGATAATCATGCTGAGAGTACTGTTGTTGTAAAGGAGTCTAAGCTTATAGGATGGAAGCCAAAGTTCCCTTGTAAACTTTGTAACAGAGATCACCTTACTCACCTGTGCCCTGCTATTCCAGAGGTGCAGAGAGTGTGGTCCATGTCTGAAGGATCCTCTGCTCCTGAATTGTCTATTGATTCCCAATAGCTAGATCAACCTTTGGTTGATGAAGTGGTTGAACCAATGCAATCTTTTGTCAACCCCACTCTTTCTTCGGAGATTGAAGTGATCAAATCGATGCAATCTTCGACCGATCCCATCAGTCCTTCAGAGACTGATACACCTGTCCCTAAAGTCTTCTACATTACCAATGCGGATGTCTCTAAAATGGGGGGCATTTCATCTGTGCCGAGTGAACCCCTACCAAGCTCAGGGATCATTTTCTTTGATTGGAATAGTCTAACTGGGCCTCGTCTTCCTTCTACTACACCTTTCCAAATAAAGGTTGATATCGGAAACCATGCGGTTCACCAATGTATTGTAGATGAAGGAGCCTCTGTTAGTATTTTATCCCCTTATGCTTGGAGAGATTTAGGTTTTCCTAACCTTGTTCCAGCTGTTAATTCGTCGTTGACTTTCGATAAAAGACCAAGTAAACCATTGGGATTCCTCCCTCAAGTACCCATTACTTTGGGTGGTCCAGGGGCAGCGCCCTTGAAGGAAATTTTTGGG
Source organism: Larix kaempferi (assembly GCA_027924585.1). Lineage (NCBI taxonomy): Eukaryota > Viridiplantae > Streptophyta > Pinopsida > Pinales > Pinaceae > Larix > Larix kaempferi. The sequence continues at coordinate 21,028,756 of BSBM01000186.1, read as the reverse complement.
GTTGTTTTATGAGCCCATGGTTTTGGGTAACCCATGGTATTTTCCCATTGTATCTCCTTTATAAAAGAAAGACATTGTAACACGACTAGGGTTGATGTATTAGGTTTTATGCATTGTAAAGAACTCTGAGATCGGAAGAGAGACTGTGAGACAGTGAAAACGAAGTGCAGCGGTTGTGTTGCAAGCTGTATCCCTTCACTTTGTTGGACGGTATAATAATAAGGACTGACAACTTCAGTGTGGACGTATCCCATCTTGGGGTGAACCACGATATATTTGTGTCTCTGTTGTAATGTGTGTGTGATTATATTTTCATTTCTGTTTATTGTTATTGGTCTGCGATCCTGTTTTTCTAACAATTGGTATCAGAGCCAAGGTTCTATTTGCCAGATAAATCCGCAGGAAGCTAGGGTTTCTGGTTCAAGTGGGAGCACTGGCGGAAAAAAGAAATTTTAAGGTCGAGAAGTTTAATGTCCAAAACTTCCAGTTATGGAATATGCAAATGGAGGACTATCTGTACCAGAAGGATCTATTCCTACCATTGGGAAGAAGAGCAAAGCAGTTGGCGGCTATGAAGGACAAAGAATGGGAGGTTCTTGACAGAAAGGCTCTGGGAACAATACGGCTGACCCTAGCTTCACTGGTGGCTTTCAATATATCAAAAGAAACGACAATGGAGGGTTTGATGAGCGCATTGGGTAAGTTGTATGAAAAACCCTCGGCCTCTAACAAAGTATTTCTAATGAAGCGTTTATTTAATATGAAGATGTCTGAAGGTGGATCTATTACTGATCATTTAAATGATTTTAATATGGTTACAAATCAACTAAGTTCTGTAAGTGTGAACTTCGATGATGAGGTTAGGGCTCTTCTAATCTTGTGTTCGTTGCCAGAAAGATGGAATAGCTTGGTCATGGCTGTAAGTAACTTTGTCTTTGGTTCAAAGACCTTGAAATTTGATGATGTTATTGGTGTTATTCTTAGCGAGGAAATGCAAAGAAAAAAGCACAGGTGAGACATCAGGTAATGCGTGTACCATGGAGAGTAGGGGAAGACAAAAGGAGAGAGGAAAGAGCCAAGGTAATCGCAGCAACTCTAAAAAGGGAAGATCCAAGTCCACATTGGGAAAAATAAAGTGTTGAAATTGTGGAAAGAAAGGGCATCTGAAGAAAGACTGCAGATCTCTAAACAAGAAAGGAGATGCACAGCAGGAAACTACCCAGGAAGCAAATGTAGCAGGGGATGTGTTACAAGATGCTTTGATTCTTGCATTAGATAATACTAGTGATTACTGGGTAGTAGATTCAGGAGCTTCATGTCATGCAACACCCCATAGGAAATGCTTTCGTGATTATGTTCCAGGCGATTTTGGACATGTTTTATTGGGTGATGATCAGCCATGTAAAATTGTTGGAATGAGTAAGGTATGGATAAAAGTTAAGAATGGAACTGATTAGTTGTTGAAAGATGTTAAGCATATTCCTGCTATGAAAAGAAATATGATCTCAACAGGGCAGTTGGGAGATGGCAGTTGTCTATCTACTTTTGGAGAAAAGTGGTGGAAGATCACTAAAGGACCAATGGTGATAACAAAAGGAGACAGGGTAGGTACGTTGTATTTATGTCCTCATAATGATGACCATTCTATCTCTTTAGTTTCCATAGAAACAGATACAGCATTGTAGCATCATAGGCTTGGCCACATGAGTGATAAAGGGATGCAGATTCTCCACTCAAGGAAGTTGCTTCCAGATTTGAAGCAAGTAAGTTTGGAATTCTGTGAAAACTGTGTTTATGGAAAACATAAGAGAGTTAGATTTCTTAGGGTTGGGAAACAGAAGAAGAATGAAAAGTTAGAGCTAGTGCATACAGATGTATAGGGACCGGCTCAGGTACAATCTCTTGGTGGCTCTCATTATTATGTTACATTTATTGATAATGCAACTAGGAAAACTTAGTTTTATTGCATTAGACAGAAATCTGATCTGTTTTCTACTTTTAAGAAGTGGAAAGCTTTGGTTGAGAATGAGACAGGAAAAAGGTTGAAGTGTCTCAGATCTGATAATGGAGGTGAGTACTGCGGAAAGGAGTTTGATAGTTATTGTTCATACCATGGGATCCGTAGAGAGAAGACAGTCCCAGGAACACCACAAGAAAATGGTGTGTCAGAAAGGATGAACAGAACGATCATGGAGCGTGCAAAGTGTATGAGACTGCATGCAGTGTTTCCCTTACAGTTTTGGGCGGATGCTGTAAATACTGCTTTTTATTTAATAAACAGAAGACCTTCAAGTGCTTTGGATGGTGGTATTCCAGAGGAGGCATGGACAGATAAAAAGGTAAACTACTCATTTCTGAGAACGTTTGGTTGTGAAGCATTTGTCCATATTGATAAAGAAAATAGAACAAATATTGAAGCTAAATCCAAGAAATGTACCTTTATTGGATATGGGGTTGATGATTTTGGTTATCGTTTATGGAATTATGAAAATCACAAAATCATTAGAAGTAGAGATGTCATATTCAATGAAAAGGTCATGTATAAAGATCAGTTGCAGGGAAAGAAACAGAAAAAGGAAAATACAGAGTACACAGTACTTGATGAAATTCAAGAAAATGAAGTTCCAAAGGTGCCAGAAAATCAAGAACAACAGCAGGTACCTGAAACTCCTGCAACTGCAAGAAGATCTACCAGGTTAAGTAGATTCCCTGAACGATACTTTCCTTCAATGTATTATTTATTGATGACTGATGCTAGTGAACCAGAATGTTATGAAGAAGCAATGCAGGTGGAAACTAGAAAGAAGTGGGAGCAAGGCATGAATAAAGAGATGGATTCATTGGTAGGAAACCAGACTTGGGATTTGGTTCAGTTACCTGCTGGTAAAAGAGCATTGCAAAACAAATGGATTTACAGGTTGAAGGAAGAAGAAGGAGGTAAGAAGCTGTACAAGGCGAGACTTGTTGTAAAGGGGCTTGCACAGAAGAAAGGTATAGATTTTGATGAAATATTTTTTCCTATTGTTAAGATGACTTCAATTAGGACTATCTTAAGTCTAGTGGCGGTAGAAGATTTGCATCTTGAACAGTTAGATGTAAAAACAGCCTTTCTCCATGGGGATTTCAAGGAAGAGATATATATGCGGTAGCCACAAGGGTATGAGGTCAAAGGTAAGGAGAACTTGGTATGCAGGTTGAAGAAGAGCTTGTATGGCTTGAAGCAAGCTCCAAGGCAGTGGTATTTAAAATTTGACAGGTTTATGACAGAACAAGATTATAGTAGATGTCATTCTGACCACTGTGTTTATTTCAAGAAACTAGACAATGAAAGATATATTATCTTGTTATTGTATGTGGATGACATGCTCGTTGCAGGGTCTAACATGTAGGATATAAATGTACTCAAAAGGAAGCTAGTTAATTCATTTGCGATGAAGGATTTGGGTGCTGCAAAGTAAATCCTTGGTATGAGAATAACAAGAGACAGGAAAAATCGCAAATTGACATTGTATCAGAGTGAGTACATATAAAAGGTGTTGGAGAGGTTCAGAATGCAGAATGCAAAACCAGTAAGTACAGCTTTGGCCAACCATTTCAGTCTAAGTAAGGAAATGTGTCCCAAGACACAACAAGAGAAAAAATACATGTCCAAGATCCCCTATCAATCTGTAGTTAGCAGCTTGATGTATGCCATGGTGTGAACAAGACCAGATATTGCACAAGCAATGGGAGCTGTGAGAAGATATATGAACAATCTAGGTAAAGAACATTGGAAGGCAGTACAGTGGATTCTCAGGTATTTGAGAGGTACTACCACTCAGGCATTATGTTTTGGAAGTTCAGACACTGTTCTACAGGGATATGTTGATGCAGATATGGCGGGTGATAAGGATAGCAGGAGGAGCACCACAGGGTATGTGTTTACTGTAGGTGGAACAACAGTAAGTTGGATTTCGAGACTGCAGAAGATTATTGCACTTTCAACAATGGAAGCAGAGTATGTTGCTGTTACAGAGGCTAGTAAAGAGATGATTTAGCTGCAGAGGTTTATGGAGGAATTGGGTAAGAAGCAGAAGGATAGCAGGTTGTATAGTGACAGCCAGAGTGCCATTCATCTTGCAAAGAAATTGGCATTCCATTCCAAGACTAAACATATACAGCTCAAGTACCATTTCATACACTCTGTTCTGGAAGATGAACTGTTGAAGTTGGAAAAGATACATACTAGACAGAATCCTGCAGACATGTTTACAAAGGTAGTGATCAAAGAGAAACTGAGTTCCTGCTCGGTTTCAGTTGGCCTTCTAGCGTGAAGGTGAAGATGAGAAAAATTTTCAAGTCCAAGGCATAGCAAGTGTAGCAGCGGTGGAGTTGTTGTGATCAGTCTCCAAGTGGGAGATTGTTGGTTATGGAGCCTGATCTCCAGATTCAGAGATATTATTATTCAGTCGTGTTTGTACCCTAGCTTTATATGATATGTAAAAAGGACTGTACACTCACCCCAACGGGGGGGATGTGGGGGTTATAACTCCCAGCTGAGGGGTTCGGGGGCCAGCAGTCTCCTGGTAAGGTTTTGGGGGTGAAGCCCCCGAAGGAAATTTTTGGGGTTGTTTTATGGACCCATGGTTTTGGGTAACCCATGGTATTTTCCCATTGTATCTCCCTTATAAAAGAAAGACATTGTAACACGGCTAGGGTTGATGTATTAGGTTTTATGCATTATAAAGATCTCTGAGATCGGAAGAGAGACTGTGAGACAGTGAAGAGAAAGTGCAGCGGTTGTGCTACAGTTTGTATCCCTTCACTTTGTTGGACGGTATAATAATAAGGATTGGCAACTTCAGTGTGGATGTAGCCCATCTTGGGGTGAACCACGATATATCTGTGTCTCTCTTGTAATGTGTGTGTGATTGTATTTGCATTTATGTTTATTGTTATTGCTCTGTGATCCTGTTTTTCTAACACCAAGCGAGCACTCACCTACTCGGGCTCGATGTGAAATCCACGAGAGGGTAAATAAAGGATTGTTTAAGTTTTTCAGACTCTATAAACAGGAAAACACCGGTGAGCATTAACCTACTTGGGCTCGTTATTAAAATCCACGAGTAGGTGTATGGAGTTATTTTTTAAGTTTTTCAGAATCCTTAAAATTGAAAACAACAGCGAGCAAGAACAGATCTCGGCTCGGTACTAAAATCCAGAGATCAGTACTATAGAGTATTCTTCTATCTCTTCTTCGAACTCTGTAAACAATGAAGAAGGTACTGAGTCTTCCTCCCATGGGATCGTTAAACTTTTTACATGGTTGGGCTTATTGAGTTTTCTATCTTTCTTGAACTCATTAAAACAACAAGAAGGACATTCTTTTACCAAAAAGAATAAGGGATAAGAAGGGTATATCACATCTTTTTCAGTTTCAAAGGCAGTTAAGTCAGTCATGTCCTTGAACACAGCACTTACTTGAGTCTTTCATGTCAGTTGGGTTTTAGTTTTTGACCTTAGGGTGAACTGATCTCCGAGTTTTTACTCCCCTGGTTGGTTATTCTTCCAACCATATGGAGGGTCTGTCAATGTCTCCTACATTGCCAACTTATATCACTTCCTCTTCATGTTGAAAACTGCCTAATTCACTTTGTGTCGTGCTCACTGTTCAAGGATACAGCATGTATCGGCCATTCTGCAGTTTACCTTGACTTCATGTGTCGGCCATCCTGGTGTCAGTTTGTTTCATATTGTTACTCGTCCTACTCCACATCAACTCATACCTGTGAGTGTTCCTCGTGTTGGATGATGGAGGATGCATTAAGGCCTCCCTTCCAACGGAGCTCTTCCCATCGACTTTAGCTCATTATGCACTGGGAACGAAGTTTAGAGTTTCGGTTAGTACCTTGGGGATTGCAATGGCAGTTTCCCTCATTGTTGAATAAATGGGAATACATCAATGTCTCTTATTTGACAGGTTCCTCAAGTGTTCGACTTCAAGTCCTCTTATTCACACTTGTTGGATCGTACTAGGTACCTTGGACCCCATTATCATTATCGATGGAAGTCCTCGCGTTTGTTAACGGTATATATCAATGACCGGTAATCAAACGATACCCCCCATGTTCGACTTCAGCTCATTTATTCACATGGTTAGGGTTTGTACCTTGGGTTGTTTGGATGAATACCTTGGGACTATGATAGCATCGCCTTATTTATGTAATCACCCAAGTTGCGCAAGACTGAGCCTCACTCATTTTGGCTCTTCATGAGACATAGATCCAGCTTGTTGTTATGGCTATGATCTCTCATTTTGACATGGATTCATGCTTGTATTTTAGTGGTCGTGCTCTATATATACATCTCCTAGTTATGTATCGAAGATCATGCTACACATCTATATGATGCCAAGATTGTAATTGCTCGCTGGCCTTGATCATTGTTTTAGGTGTTTTTTGTGACTTGGTTCTGCGGTTTCTTGCTCCTCCTTTGACTTGGACTTATAATGTATTTCGGCCATCGTTTCCCTTTAACCTCACATATTAGGGGGCATCTGTTATAGGTCAAATATGTACTTCTCCGTCCGTGATCACATTATGCTGCCGATCACACAAAAGGACAACATGGGTTGAAGAGCTAGATTGCCCTGGATGATGTATGGACTGAACCTACCCTCTTCAGCTGGGAATTTCCCTGATTTACCTGATCTTTTGACATGTGTGCTACTATGTGGGAAGAAGACTAGCGCACATCTGCTAGTATGACCTACTTTGCTCAAGTGAAACTAGCGCACACCTTTGAAAAACTACAGGCGCTTGTTGCAAAACACAAAAGTTGCATTCTATGCACTACTATGCCTTGAGGAAACTCGCACACATTTTAAGATGAAATCAAAAACATATTAATTTGATGAATTGGGATTAGTTGAAGTTGGTTCTGCAACTTCCCCAATCTCCCAATCCAACTACCTCTTGATCTAAACTGCCTACCGTTTCCCATAAATACAAGGAGGATCCATGAGAGGGGTTACACAGAAAGAGTCATAAAGATCTAGAAGGTATGCTTTAAGGGTTGTTATGCTGGAGGAAAGTTCCAATTCATTGTGAAGAGCAGGATCCCAGGACTCGGTTGCAGAAAAATCTCAACACATCAGGTATATTGTACTAATTCATGTTTCTTTGACAATAAAAAGGTCGAAATACCCTTCTCCCAAATCAGATGTCTATTGGATTGTATGTCTATTTGGCTTAATATTTGATCATATTTGATGTTAAATTACTTTTTGTTTTCATCGTCTTTATATATAGTCAAGATACACTGAGGAAGGTATCATTTGTGTTGCAAGTTCATCAAGCAGGAGATCAAGTGAAAGCTAGGACCAGCCGTCGATTAAAGGTATGTCTTTCTATATCCCAATCTCTGTCATTTGCAAGAACTAGTTGTAATGCAATTAATGTATTTACCTGTCAACCCTGCCCAGTTGGTAGTGTCCATATCCTCACTATAAGGTAGAAATCCTGAACAACAATGAGGACTGTTCAGTTTTTAAATCCCAAGAGACGATCTATATGGCTTGTGCCCCTTCTTTAGGTAGATAAAAAGACCTAGTTAATGGGGAAATACATGTTTGTTCTTTCTTTGCTTTCCTCATGATATTCTTAGGATCTTATACAAAATTTGCTAGTTCAGGATCTTGCTGAATTCTGGTAGGTACCCTTCTAGAAGCCAAAATTCTTCAAAGAAATTCACCAATCTGGAAGTTGTAGTCGCAAGGGAAAATGTTACAACCTTGAAATTTTTGATCCTCTATTTTCCCTCAGAGATCTGATTTGATGCTTTGAAATTATTATTCTGGGAAAGAATTCCATCAATTCCCCAGTATGGTCGCTAGAATGTTATCACTCAAGATTCTCCTGGGTTGCAGCAATTGTTCGTAGACGATGTGTTGCTATTTGGTAAGGCGTGCAGAGATAAGTGGGATGCTATTAAGTTAATACTTGACCTATTTCAGATTACCACGGGTATTATTATTAATGATCAAAAAACTACATTCCTGGAGCATAAAATGGATCAAAAATTAAGGTTGGAGATCTCAGCTATCTTCAATTATAAGATCAAAGCCCTAGTGGATGGCACTGTGTACCTAGGTTACTTTTTAAAACCAAATGCATACAGCAATCATGACTGGCTCTGGCTTCTTAAGCGGTTTGATCAAAGGATTCTGAACTGGTACTGGAGATGGCTCTCTATTGGGGGGTGGTTAATCTTAGTAATATCGGTCTTGCAGAATTTGGGAGTATTTTGGCTATCACTGTGCAAGGTCCCGAAATCAATTCTATCAGCTATGAGAAGGAAGATGCATGACTTCATTTGGTCAGGGCAGAAATCACACAAGTTCCATATGGCGGACTGGAGGAAGATGGATTCTCCTTACTAGAGAGGTGGCTGGTCCATGAAAAATATAAATTTTTTCTCTTCTGCCTTATTAGCGAAGAACCTATGGAGGGATTTGATGGTTGAAGGGCCTTGGGGAGCAGTGATTATTGATAAATATCTCAAGGGCTCTACTATTTAGAATTGGCTACAAGCTAGGACCATTAAACTTAAGGGAGTCTCAAATTTTTGGGTTGGGCTGGCATCATCGATACCCATAATGGCAGAATGGATCGGGTGGTATCCCACCAATGGCAGAAGGATACTCTTGGGTGTAGACCCAGTTGTTGGCATCCCATCTTCGTTCAGGCTCTCTTCTGAACTTTTGGCTACACTTCATGCTCGGGGGTTTTTTTTCCCTTTACCATGCGTTGTTATGAATAAAATAATAATAAAATAAACATCAACATATATATATATATATATATATATATATATATATAATAATAACAACAAACAAGAATAATATAATAATATAATTAATTAGTGAAATGGTGTAACTCTTTATGAAGAGTTGCATTAGACACCCTTTAAACAATTATAAATACGGGAAAGTCTATCTTGTAAAAGACATCATCTTTTATCTTATCAATTCAATAATATATATCTTATTCAATATGGATTTTGTGTCCTAATTTTTCTGCTGCATTTGGTATGGCTTGTAGCCACCAATCTAGGACCTTGTCCAAAACCAGGCCCGTGGCCGAAAGAAGTAAAAAAGAAAAAAAGAAAAAAAGAAAGAAAGAAAAAGGAAAAAGTAAAATAAAATAAAAGAAAGAAAAGAAAGACAAGTAAAAAGGAAGAAAATAGAATATAGAAATAAAAAAATAAAAAAAGTGAGAAGAAGAAAAAAAAGAAAAAAGTAAAAGTAAAGTTTAGAAGTGAGTAGAAGTAAAAAGTAAAAGTAAGAAGTAAAACCGCACATGGTTTTAAGGTGCACATGGTTTTGTGAGAAGTGGGTTTGGTTTTATTCCCTAACGACAATCCAAAAGTGAGATTTGAACCTAGGTGGGGAAGGTAACAACCACTCCTCCCAACCACCCAATCTACACCATTTTACATATATTAAGGGGAAAATAATATTAGAAGAAGAATCATATTGAATATTGTTTATTATAAAAAAAGAGATATTGAATAAATTTCAAAGAAAACTCAAGAAGATGGGTTTTAATGTTGAAAACAAGGGAAGGTTTCTTAACACCTCATGGATGACGGTCTCAATACTATTTAAAGTTAAAAGGACACTTGCAGGGAAGGATGTCACCATTTCTATTGCCCCTTGTGAAAGAAATAATTATATTAGTGCTGAATTTGCTAACCATTTAGTGATTCCTGAATCAAATATTAGTGAAAGGCTCAACTTTGGGACAGGAAGCAATTTGAAATAAGTGGATTAGAATTGAATGTTGGAGATTATATGGTCATATCTCAATTCACTGTTAGTTCCTTATGGAGTTCTAGTGGTGACATAGTTTTGGGGTTACCTTGGATTAAAACATTGGGGACCTTCATTTTAAATGTTGAAAAGAAATTTCTTACTTTTTCCTATAAGCAAAAGAGAATCACATTTCAAGATATTACAATAAAGTCAGATTTAAAAGCTCCAACATCTAAAGACTTCAAAGATATATCAAAGATGATTTCACAGGGTAATCAGAAGTCAGATCAAAAGATGCAGTCAGAATTCGACAAAATTGTCACAGATAAAGAAGAAGAGATCTCTCGTTTAAGAGATCATAATCAGAAATTGCTTCTTCAAATAAAAAAGACGAAGGATAAAGCACAACAGAATCAAAAGCTAGAAGAGGAGAATCAAGATCTTCAGAAGAAACTATTAAAAAACATTGACGAAAATGGTCACCTCAAGAAGCACAAACAAGATCTAATGGATCAAATTCAGAAGCTTAAAGATGATAAGAAAGCGCAAGAAGAAATGACTCGAAATCTTAAAAAAGAAAAAGACTCGTTAGACAATAAGTTGGAGCAAACTCAGAAGAGGACATCAAAGCCCTTGGAATCAAAAATCTATGTTGAGAAAAAAGAAGCAAATACAAATTCAGTCCTCGTCACAGTTCAGAAAGAAGACAATCTTGTAAAAAAACAAACAACAATAACTCCCTATCGACACCCCAACCATATAAACCAGTATCCTAAAAAGTGGGAATTGTTGAAAGATAATTGGTACTAATGTGCTCAAAGCACCTGACAACAGATCAATAGAGAATCCCAACAGTCGGAAACAAATCAATTTTGGTTGGATTGATTCGTCAACATATCGAAAGTTATGTTCTACACTTAGAAGTTCGTACCGACATGTTTCGTCAGCTACGATGTCATAAGGAACAGGTGTGACAACGTTATAAGGCTTTGAGGACAAAGCCTTTCTAAGAGAGAGGCAATGTTATGAATAAAATAATAATAAAATAAACATCAACATATATATATATATATATAATAAAATTAATAATAATAACAACAAACAAGAATAATATAATAATATAATTAATTAGTGAAATGGTGTAACTCTTTATGAAGAGTTGCATTAGACACCCTTTAAACAATTATAAATACGGGAAAGTCTATCTTGTAAAAGACATCATCTTTTATCTTATCAATTCAATAATATATATCTTATTCAATATGGATTTCGTGTCCTAATTTTTCTGCTGCATTATGCTATATCCGTGTCCGGATATACTCAGTGATTATTCAAGCGAATAATCCTCCAATGGAAAATAACTCCATTTGATAAAATAATAATATATAATCGATGATGGATAAATTACAAAGGATATGGTTGCCTTAAATATGGCTTGGCCATCACATATTGAAGAGACACTTCTCTTCATAAACTATATTTTAATATTATTAACTACTATTAGGAATAGTTACCTATTTATTACTTTTTATTGTTGTAGCATTGCCACTCTCGTAGAGAGGCTTTGTCTTAATGTCTTCTTGACGATGACAACTAGTCCTTGGCTTCCTTCAATGATAATTGATCTCTCTTTTTTTCCCAAAAATAATAATTATAAAATAATTATTATTATTTTTTTATTTTTTTTAAATAATAATAATTATTAATTAATAATAATATTATTAATATTTTATAAACTATATATATATATATATATATATATTCAAATAAAAAATATTAAACAATATAATGGTACTATTATAAGGTTTAATATTTGATTTCAAAAAAAATGAAATTTTCGGTTTGGATGATGGAATATGGATGGCGGGGAATGGGGGCGGAAGTGGTGCGAGATGGAGGTAGGGATCCGTGGGGAGGAAGGGAGGAGCAGCGGTGGTGAAGACGATGGAGGGAGGTGCGATGGAAGGTAGGAGGAGTTGCGATGGAGTGCAGAGAGGGAGGCGCAGGTGGGGTGAGGGCGCAGAAGGGCGGAGAGGTATGGATAGGAGTGGAAGCGCGTGGGGGTGGTGTGGGGCAGCAGGTGGAAGTGCTGCGCGGGAGGGAGGTGATGGAGCACGGTGGTGGAGGGCGCGGAGATGGAGAGGTAGCTGGTGGAGGGGGAGTTGTGGATGCGGAAGGAGAGGGAGGGTTGCGCAGTGAGTGGAGGCAGCGCGAGAGGGGATGCTACGGTGGAGGGGGATGCGCAGGTTGCTGGGAGGAGGGAGGTACAGGGATGAGCGCGCGGCATAAACTTAGCGTGGGGGGTGGAGTGGGAGCTGTGATAAGGACGTGGAGATGCAGAAAGGGCGTGGAGCGGTCCTATGTAGAGATGGGCGTGGCTGGAGGAGTGGTGTAGGTTAGAACAAGGCAGTGTGGAGGGCGTGAATGGATGGAGATGGAGGTCAAAAATCCGATTCAGAGAAACTCTGACACTTATGGCTAAAAGCCTGATTTGGAGAAGCTCCAAGATGTATGGCTAAAAGCCAGAATCAGCAGGGCCGAGAATGGTTGGCTCTGATACCAATGCTATATCCGTGTCCGGATATACTCAGTGATTATTCAAGCAAATAATCCTCCAATGGAAAATAACTCCATTTGATAAAATAATAATATATAATCAATGATGGATAAATTACAAAGGATATGGTTGCCTTAAATATGGCTTGGCCATCACATATTGAAGAGACACTTCTCTTCATAAACTATATTTTAATATTATTAACTACTATTAGGAATAGTTACCTATTTATTACTTTTTATTGTTGTAGCATGCGGCCACTACCAAGGTTACTAATGGCCCATTCCAATCATGGATTTCGGCTGGTCAGCTCGGTCTGCAGGGTTCACTGGCAGCTGAGTGGGAGGGTTATGTTCAGGATCTTCTGAACGGTGGTATTCAACTCGGTTTGAATGAAGATTACCTTGTCTGGTCTCAGAATACAGCTACAGGTTGTTTAACAGCGAAATTGGCATACGAGAATTTTTTCCCGATGGTCCGCAGACCTGCTAGTGGCATGGCATTTTATGGAGATGGAATATCCAATTGAAAATTAAAATCTTTATGTGGCTGGTATTGGAAGGCAAGCTTTTATTCTGGTATAATTTGCAAAAACGAGGGATAATTGTTCCTAGTGCTTGTGGTTTATGCTTTCATGGCGAGGATGCGGCAGAACATCTCTTCTTTGATTGTATTTTCATCACACAGGTGTGGACGTCGATCCGATTATCAGAGACTCCTTTCCCTACGTGGGTTGTCCGATCCCTCTCCGATGTTTTGCTATGTTGTTTTAAATGCAATAGATTTTCAGTTGAATTATTTTGCTATGTTCTTTGGAGGATTTGGAAAGCACGAAACCTCGCTATATTTGAGGATACTCATGTGCAGCCTTGTTGGGTGGCGAGGAAGGATTTACAAGCTCTGGCAGAGATGGGGGGAATGGTGGCGGAAGAGGTGGTTAAGATACCACTTGTTAGTGCGGCTCCTCCCATTCTGGTGAAGGATTTTTTTGTCTCTTTGATGGGGCCTCTCAGGGCTCCGGTTTACGTTGTGGTGCGGGAAGGATCATCACACTAAATCAGGGTTTTTTTTTTAACTTTGGATGAAATTTGGTGCTGGGACTAATACAAAAGCGGAACTTTGTGCACTTTGGCTCATCATGTATTTTGCGTATGTCCGCAACTTAGATCTGCGGCAGATTGCTGGCGATTCTCAAGTGGTCATCAATTGGATTAAACAGGTGGGGAATATCAATATCTTGGCTCTCTCTCCGTGGCTACGTCAGATTAGATCTCTACTTCCACATTTTCCTGAGGTCCAGTTTTTGCATATTCCACGTGATGTAAATGATCAAGCTGACACTCTCTCGAAACATGCTCTCGTCTCAGTAAATGGCACTCTCCATTTTGAGCATTGGGTTAGCAATGTCATTCGGGAAGTTGGCTGCTACAAGCTATTTTGATCTTTTGTTTTTGTTCCTTTGTAGATACTATGCGTTCTTTCCTTTTTCTTTAGCCTTATTGGTGAAGTTCCTCTTGTGGGTGTTTCATTCGACTCATTGGTTTGAGTCTGATTTTTCTTTTCTATTGGCTGGGGGCAGCTGGTTACTTGTGGGGTGTATTTCTTGGCTTAGGAGGTGAGCGTTGTTTTTTCCTTTGCTTGGAGGGTCATTCTCCATGCTCTTTTTCCCGGGATGGGAGATGTTCTCATTTGTATCTTTTCATATACTTGTTAATTAAAGTATAGATATTTTTCTCATTGAAAAAAAAAGAGGTAATTGTTTCAAACCAAGATTTGGTGGATGGAAACTAGCATTTCCAACCATGGAGGGCTCTCTCTTTCACAATTCAGTCAACACTTAGGATATTGTTTGCACAAGCTGGTTATAGGTAAAGTGGTGGCTAGACCTTCAGATAATGACTTATAGGGATTTTTTAGCTGGTTGGGGTTAAGGACAAGAGCACCATTGGGCATGGAGTCAAACTTCAATGGATTTATAGTCACAAATGACTGATTTAGACCACAATTTAAGAGGTAGATGCAAGGTATATGAGGTTTCTTCAAGTAAAATATATTAGCAGATGAAGGAAGAAAGGGAAACAAATTCCATCACAGAGCTAGAGCATTGGTAAATGAATTCCAACCTGCAACTTCAAGAGGAAAGGGTGGAATACCTATTCATATGCATCTAAAGCATAAAATATGAATTTCAGACCATGTAGTCTTGATCTAGATAATGCAGAAACAAATAATCAATGGAAATACAAATGAAGAACACATGCACAGGAAGTAACAGACATCAAAACACTCATCACATGAATCTTTGCTCCAGAATCGGGTCTTCTCATGAATTGAAAGACTTATTTTGATACATACGCAGAGCTTTTAATCTCTTAGAATCCAGAAAACATCCAACCCCTTGATTTAATTCAAAATCTGCCTTTATAGGCTTACAAAATATCAAACAACTTCTAACTAACTGACAACAGTCTTGAACTGGAAAGGATGAGGCCGTTCACGCCGAACTGCTCGAACCAATTTCCTTTGTGTCTGTTAGACGTGCAGATGGGAAACTTTATGCACTGTCAGTGTGCATTTGGGCCTTGGAAACCACCTGTTTGTCCTTCAGATTGCGTCGTTTTAGGTTGATTTGGACAGGTAACCAGACTGTGCTTCTCTCCGACTTCCAAATTGACTCCCAATCGTGTCATTTCCCTGTGAAATCCATCATTTTACGCGACCGAATTTACCCTGTAAACGTCTCAGATCCGCAATTATCCTCCCACAATCTGCAATCCGCAATGCGGATATCGAAAGTCGGGGCTGCTAAATGAACAAAAAATCACCTCCGCAATGTGGGTTTTGGGAATCGGAAATCCAACTTTATGCCTCTGGAAAAATATCACTTCCGCAATCTGCATTCCGCACTACAGGTTTCGGAAATCGAAAAGCCACTACACAACCTCGTGGAAATCACCTCCACAATCCGCATTCCGCAATGCGGGTTGCGGATATCGGAAACCTGAATTTGCGCCCCCGAAAATATTATGCCTCCGCAATCCACATTCCGAAATGCAGGTTGCAAAATTCGGAAACCCAACTTTGCACTCTTGGAAAAATACCATTCTGACTTACGCAATCCGCAATGCGGATGCAGAAAGTCAGAAATACGTACCTGCGGGAAAGCAGAAAAGGGGAAAATCTCTTTATCGGGTGTGTTGCGGATCGTCTCCCAGCCGTTGATTTGGCCCTGCTCTTCAATCCTGACCATTCATTTTCCCTTTGAAAGGGGAAAATCAGTCAATCAAATGGGTCTTCCGCAGTTGTTTTGGGTCGTTGGATCTGGACTATTCCTTCTCGCTCGAGTGCAGAAAACCTACATTTCTTCATCCTTTTATTTGCGGCTTGATCATTTGGCTTGGATTTTCTTGACACTTAGACATTTTTTGGGGTTTCTGATTCTTCTCTTGGTCGGAAAGGTCAATGGGAAAGCTTGGGGTTTCGGTAGGGGGGTGCCCTTTCCTTCCCTCACGGGAACATTGATAGGGATGATAACACCAACTATCATCGAGACTCCTTGGAAAACCAAAATAAGTACAAATAGGGCACCAACCAAAACTTCATGATGCCTGTGATTTAATCCTACTCTCTAATCGATGGCCCACATGCCACCAGAGCTTTTACAATCATTTATTGGGGTTCCCACAATAGCCCTAATTTATTCAACATCAAACTCTTTAATTCTTACATGCTTTCCTTATTTTCTCCATGTATTTTACACTACGCATGGATAAAAATGACATGTGGCTAAATTTATTTGCAATGGACTCAATGCTCTTGCTTCAATCTAACTATTGTTGTTCACTAGGTGCAAGAATTTGCATTCTATTTCCTTTTTCTTAAGGATCACAATTTGGTCATTATTGGACTAATCAGGCATATTATAGTACTAGAATATAGGATTAGAATTTCTCTCTACATACCTATATTTCAACCTTTCTCTAGCTATATTTTAACTTTTCTCCATCAAAATTTTACATAGGTCCACTTGATCACATGACGGTGTGTTAACCCTTGTGCTTTCTTTTGCACTCACCCAACAAAAGAGACTTCCTATGACGAATTGTCTTAGTTCAACACCTTATTTCAATGTGGAACTCATCATGATTTGTTCTTGATAGGATTGGGAACCCTTGTAGATATAGATTACATTCCAATACTGATTCATTTTTCTCTTTTCTCTCAATATATTGTTTGATGTTTCCCATTGGGATCTTGCTTATTTCTTAATGAATTGTCATTATGATTCACATATCACCTTTTTCTATTACCGCATTTTGTCATCATCTTATCTCATCTTGTTGCATCTCGTCACTTTTTTATTATGTCGAAGGTGTTATTTAATGGGACGGTTCCTCTGGCCCTTTCGTCATCTGTCAACGTCCTATGAGGAGCCACCCCTCTCAATTTCTATTATATGATATTTAATATTAATAACCTGTACTCACATTCCAAATCACCTCTTAAGTCTTAAAACATGCTTTGAAACTGGTGCGATTCATTTTGATCAGGTGTGACCTCAAGCTTCATCCCGTGTTTCCCATTCAAGAAAGTCGAAGGCCAAATTCCGGACTGACCCATTATACTTGTTTGCAAGAAATAGGAAAGATCGTTTCGTGGGTTCACACGATAAGGCGGCCACAACTGCGCCGCACACGAACAGAACAGCCACCCTTCACGTATTCATTACTCCTCTAAATTTGTCCCCTGTCATCAATATCACAATAAAATGCTCAGTAATTTGGTCAGACGCGCTACCTCACCATTGTTTCTGGTAAGTTGTTGCACCAATACTTCGAAGAACTTTTCGATAGAGTCACCGTGACCCTCAAGTTCCAAAACGGTTAAAATTTAGAGAGAAGTGAAAGAAATAAAGCACATTGAATCGACCAGGAAATTTGCGCAAGCGAAGCCATACCACATACCTGGAAATCTCGCGCAAACTAATATCTCCAAAGGGAGTTGTCCGGGTAAGCTCCAGAACTACTAGACGGACACGTTCATCTCTTATGTGCAGCAAGAAGCTGAAATAAGGTGGGTTTTCTTTCAAGATTCAGATACCCTATATTGGGAGAATATACGATTCATTTAAGGGGTCGGTTCCTCTGGCGGCTTTGTCGTCCGTCGACGGCCTATGAGGAGCCGCCCTCTGTCATCAATAAATAAACATGGCACATAATTACCATGTGCCAAATGCTCGAAACTTGGAGACACAGACACAACTATTGATTTGCTCACACGAGCACTAAATTCAGTTCAAAATATATCTGGAAATTATTCTGAAATTATGAAAAAACTGTCAGAATTGCATTGTCATTGTGTAATTACATACCTCAATAAAATCCGTTATGTAAATGCATTGGAAGATGTCATGTTTCAAGTTTTCCTATGGATTGTATCTGCATCTAGGGTTCATTAACCATTCTTGCATTTCATTTGCATTAAGATTCTACGTTGGCAAATCCATGTTTGTGATTGCAGCGAGGGATATGAAAGTTGGTGATGAGATCATTGTCCCTTATATCTGCGCAATCCATCCTTTTTTCAGAAAGGAAATGGATGTTGAAAGAATGGGGCATCCACAACTAGTACTGTAGCAGATGCAAATTTCAAAGATCAATATCAACGATGGTACCCCAGATATCACCTACACTATTCACTTCAGTGAGAAATTTGAAGATATTGAAGCCAATGGAAGCGTAATGAACAAAGAGTTTGTTAGCCAAGATATGTTTTTTGACGGTGATTTTTCTGCGGCTTGGACATTGGAAACTTCTTCCTACACGTAGTCAACTCAACGTTGCTCACATTTCAACTTTAAAAGAAAAAAAAATTCTTTGGAATTGGGTCAATACCAGAAGCACAATTTCCAGAATTGTTGCTAACTTGTACATGTTAGATTGATTGCAAAGAGATTTTAACACCACCCTTCGATTGATCTATGCTGCAAATAATGGTTACTGATTGTATTGTAAAAGGTTGTGGTGGATTTGTACCATTTAAATTTTACAAAATGGAATTGTACGATTAGAAATTTATAAAGTGGAAGGCAATTCTCAAGGCCATATGGTTAGCTTTTTATTACTAAAGTTTCATACGTATTATGATATATTTATCATATTAGCTTTTTATTACTAAAGTTTCATACGTATTATGATATATTTATCATATCTGTTTCAAAAACACTTGGTGAGGGTATTATAGGTAAAGAAGCGACAAAGTAAAATTAACTAAGGTTAGAAAGTGCGTCCACCTCTAAGTCTTTGTGCAATTAGGACTATTTGTGAAATTGTAATTTTATAATTAATAGTAGATGCCATTAGTCTATTTGTGCAATTAGGACTTCATAATTTACAAAGTCTATTGTGACATCATGTTCCATAGAATTATAAGTAGCCCATTAGATGTAGAGTGCATAAAAGTACTCATGCAATTCAATTGAGAAGAAGACATGAATGTAGGAAGAAGGTTTACTTGAGCCACTATGCACTTCAACAATGGTTGAATAAATACAATATTTGAAGGCACCTCAACTTGTTTACCTTGAAACATTGTCAATAGTTTTCCATGGCGACTCCTCCCATTCATGCACACTGAGAATATGTTCATGAGTATATATGGAGCATTGGTATTGAATTTTGTTGTGCTCCTTTCGTTGTCATTCAAATCCTTTTTTCAATATGGTCCAATCCAAGGTATGAATGGAAACATCATGTCTCTACACATATACATGGTTTCCTTTGGCTTGAAGGATCTCCTAACATGGAAATATTAAATTAGCAAGACCCAGATCAAATCAATGTTGCAAAGACTTTCTTCGATAAATATGTTACAGCATGGAACCCAAGAGAAAATCGTGACATGCAGATTCATATGCATCAATCCATTGAGGATGATCCTTGCTTGCTAGAAACAAAGGATATACTTTCATCCAACACACTTTAGGACTATGACTAACTCTTAAATAGAGTACAAAGACATACAAAGTGCACTGGAAATTTGTGTCTATGCAGAAAATGGCCTACACTTGAATGCAAATATACATTACCTTGGAATGTACAACATGAATCATCACTATACATTGATGAAAAGGGTCAAACAAACATATCACCCTACACGCAATGATGCTCGGCTGAACATCCATAATCCTAGCATACTTCAAACATGGCAAGAAAATGTGGATTTCCAACCAATGCTCTCACGCTATGTTGTCTTGAAATATATAGCCAAATATGCTTCCAAATTAGAAGGAAAATCAAAGACCTACCATCATATGCTAACCAGAATCATAGCTACATCATCTCCACAGGACCCAGCCTCATATTCCTACCGTCGCATACACTTAGAAGCAATTGTTTACTAAGAAATTAGTGCTCAAGAAACTTTCCATATGTTGCAAAAATTACCCCTTGTCACATGTAGTCGGGCCTTCACCAAACTAAATGTTCGTTTCCAAGTATTCCATTGTGTATCTATTGACTCAGACGATTGCTTATCTAGATCCAATTTCATACATGTGTACTTGCAGCGCCCTCCAACATTGCACCATTTCTTCCATATAGACCTTGCACAACAATGGTCATATAACCAAGGACGTAGAAATGAAAAGTGGAAGAAGAGAATTGTCCCTCCAATCATCCGTGTCTGGCCTCGCTTTACTTGAATTCCAGCAAAAGATTCCATTTCCTTTCTTGATTTCTGCTGGAGTGATCTACTTTTATAAAATCCCTTTTGTTCCTTCACTAATGACATCGGCCTTATAGAACATGACATTTTTTCAAATTGGGATCACATACGAAATACCTACTATGCATGGAATGTAGATTGCATCCATTCACCCAGCCTTGATGAGTCAACATCTAGAAATCATAACATACATCCTGACATGGACTTGAATGAATGCCAAGTTTTTTCAAGATTAGTCCCTACTGGAAATATCCACATCAATGAGCTTGACATGCTTGGCCTCCAAGATTTTGACACCAACCATATATGGAATCATCCAGAAGTATCAACATATACATTGGAGAGTGCACCAAACTAACCAAACTACATTGACTACAACCGAAGGAATGGAAGTAATACAAGATAACACTCCCCTACCTACTTCCACAAATACATTATCTGATAGTCAACAACTTGCATTGACATAGTCCTACAAACATTCACAAGTTCAAGGAAGTAAAGAGCCATTGAGGATGATCATCCAAGGAACTACAGGCACAGGTAAATCCTACCTTATAAGCACCATAAAAAATCACTATCTTCTCAAGAAACCTCTTTCCATATCCCACTACTGCTCCTCACCCCTACTGGTGTTGCAACATTTAACATACATGCAACAACTATACATGCAGGGATCTGGATTCCTATAAAGGACATCAAGCCTTTACATAGATAGACCCTATTGGTGTTCCAAGAAGAGATGAAACATATTCAATACATTCCCATTGATGAGATGAGATTCATAGGACCTAAATTGTTTGTTCAAATTGAGAGTTGCTTGCGTGAGTGTTTTCTAGACAAAAACAATTTCTCATACAGCAACCGCTCAATAATTCTTGTCGATGATTTGGGCCAACTCCCACCTGTGATGGACAAACCTCTATATGTAGGAAGAACTCTAGGGAAGTGTTTGTGGATATACTTTACAAGTATCATCATTTTGGAAACAATATTCCATCATAGGGGCAGTGATTCCACCCAACTTCGTTTTCGGTAGCTACTGACAAATATCCTCAATGCTACACCAACCTTGGAATATTAGAGCATCAATCCCTGCACTCCCCCTACCAAAGGAAAATAACGATGTTGCTTGTCAATGTCATTAGAGTCAAACTTGATAACTCTAATTAGATTACATATGTATACTTTCTCTTATGACAAAGCAATGGAAATTTCATTTGACTTGCCATCGATTACATTGGTTTCTAAATTAATGAACATTTCATTTTACTTGCCATCGATTACATTGGTTTCTATTTATTGCATGGGTTCTTTTTTATTTCTTATTAGTATTTGAACTATAATTTCCATAGCTTCACTATACTTGCTTTTAACACATAAACTTACATTATCTACATACACACGACTTTCTTTCATTTTAGACATACTAAAGTTCATTTCGGCATTTCATTTCCCCCACTTTGGGGATATGCTAGTTTATAATGCTTTTAGTAATGGTCATATCTTGGAGAACACCCTCCTACTTCACCTTTGGATGCTTTTAATCAAAAATACATAATCGAACACTTAAATATAGTAAGTGTTTTTTATTAATTTTTAAAAGAATAATCGATAGTAAAGGAGGTGTAATTTTAAAGTTTTCTATTAAAAAAAAAATTAAATTTGTTTTTGAAATAAAAATTTTGCAATTGATGTTAATTGTGCCCCTTCATCGAATTATAACATCTTAAAAACCACAAGTTAGAGGATGATTGCAAGTAACTCATGTAATCAATAAAGAAGATCTCATAGTGATTGCAAGCACACAAATAGAAATATTTCGAAGGCTCTACAAGGACAGTCTCATCATAGGACTCAAAAACTACTAGATTCTTTATTAACTCAGGGATACAATTTTAAAGGATGAAAGTTTCTCACCAGAAAAGGAACTCAATGAAAAAAAGTAAAGAGATAAGGAATTTATCAATTTGTTATATGTGACACAAAAAATAATACAAATTTCCCAATCACGAGATACACTAAAATAACTTACAATTCCAATTATTTCTCTGCTACATCGTTGTGTAAGAAGACATTGCTTGACTCATAAACTTGGGCTATGGAAGCAACTCAGGGCATAAGAAGGCTCCCTCCCTAACCATAGACTCATGCACTGGGGGCGTAGGTCATTGTTTGGCTACCTGATTTAATGGTAAAAATGAATCTTCTCCGAAGGTATTATTTCTTCTTCAATTTTAACTAGGAGAACCAAGCTAAAGTTGTTAGAAAAAGTAATTAACTCCCGTTTTTCTCAATTATATTATTAGAAGTAAAACTAATGAATCTTCTTTATTTCTTCTTCAATTTTAACTAGGAGAACCAAGCTAAAGTTGTTAGAAAAAGTAATTAACTCCCTTTTTTCTCAATTATATTATTAGAAGTAAAACTAAGCTTAATGCGTAAAGCATAAAGCATGAACTAGGTTAAGGTTTTAGTATGTAGAAGTGTTTAAATAGAGACCTTCAAGGTCCATTATAATCATGAATTTTTATGTGAATATAAAAGCAGCAGCTTGTTCCATAAAATTCATCATGGTATCAGATCTTGATTAAGTCTCTTGGAGAGCATATTGATCCAAGAACAGATCCAAGCCATGTTGTATTCTTCCACGACGAAGAAGGATTCTTCCATAGTGAAAAAGGAAGATATCATTTGATCCAAGCCAAGATCTTTCACCAATCAAGTGAGAGAATTGATCCAAGAAATGGACAGAGATCCAAGTTCGAGTATAAAGCACAAAACAGAAATCGACCCAAGAAAGCTTTTAAATCCGCAGATCTGAAGCAAATTCGTGAAGATATGCCCAGCCAATAAGCAAGATTGTTGGAGCCATGAAGAAGCTCCAACCGTCGTTGGAGAGTGTGAAGGAGGTGTCGTCCATCTGTTAATGGCATGGTAGATCCGCAAGGAGAAAGTAATTCGTGTGAAGATTACCGCTGAAATAGAAGAGGAAAGAAATCCCTGGAGAAAGGCCTTGGTGAACAAGTCGTGAATGAGAAGATCGTTGGTCAAATTTGCCTGAAGAGAAACCGAACCATGTGAGAATACCACTGCATGCAATTCTGCGTGAAGAAAATACAGCCGTAAGGAAAGCATTGTTGAAGAACCAGGTCGTGAAGTAAGCGCGAGGAGAACAGATGACGTTGGTCCACCAATTGGATAGTGTTTCAGCTAAGGAGTCGTCCCTCCTGTCACGACAGAGAGGAAGAGGACATCAGCCTCACGAAATTGGATTAGCGCATTGAAATCAAAGCAGTTTAAGCTGCGATCTGAGAATTGCATACTTCCCTTTCGCTTAAAAGGGATCCGTCATAATTATAAGGAGGAGCTAACTAGTTGAAAATTCAAATCCGTTCAAATCCAAGTGGAGTTTATGAAGATTGAAGCAGTCTGAAGTTTGGAACCCTTGCATGAAAGAAGGATTGAAGGCCAAGTTGAAACTTCAAGTTGAAAAGAAAAGAAGAACTGAGATCTTGCATTAAGGGGTATGAAGCAAACTCTATGCGATAAGGAAGGATGTGGAATCAAGAGAAGGAGTCTGTAGTCCTCAGTAAGCCTTAGCAGAAGGTTAAAGTCTCAAGCACAAAGAAGAAGAAAAGCATTGAAAGCTTCAAAGTTTGGAGCAAAAAATACGAGAAGAAGCTGCAAGTCAAGATGAAGATGTTTTGTAAGCCTAGCTGAGACATAAACCAGCAGGCATTCTTTTTTTATGAAATCCCTTAGAGGCAGTATGTTTTAACAGCAATAAGATCTTATGTTTAGCGGTAGTAATTAAGGGGGAGTGTTAGAAAAGTATAATTAACTCCGGCTTTTCTCACTTATATTATTAGAAGTAAAGCTAAGTTCAATGCATAAGGCATAAAGCATGAGCTAGGTTAAGGTTTTAGTATTAGAAATGTTTAAATAGAGACCTTCAAGGTCCATTGTAATCATGAAGTTTTATGTGAATAGAAAAGCAGCATCTTGTTCCATAAAATTCATCAGAAACATCTACTACTGGGCTAGCCAGGCTAATGGTGATTCCCCTTCAAATATAAGCAATTTTATATGGCAATTTTTTCTTCTCGTTGTTGTTGCTCTCGATGCCAAGGTAGTGTGACTCCATGTTTGTTTATTGTGTCTAAATTTGCAAGCCGAGGCCTTGGAGGAGCTTCAGTAGTTGTCAAGCTTCATTGACCACTCATTCATTGTGATTCCAGAGATCGTGAGAAGAGGGCGTCTATAGCACCTACAGATCTTCTCGAGTGGTCGCGAGTATTTCAAGGGAAAACATCCATCGAGGCTTTCCACATCCAACTTTGGTCAATAGGAGGTATCTGGGTTACCATCTCAGCAAAGACCTTTCGCTCCATTGTTTCAAGTCAAATAACCGAGCTAATCTTACATTATTCTAGAACAAAGCTAAACTTAGAGCATAATTGTTAGGAGCCAAAATATAAACGAATGTGCAGTAATGTTACATGTAATAATTAAATAAAATTCGCCACCCTTGGAACTCAAAAAATGACAAGTTTACACTATATTTACATTTCAGGTGTTATACATGCATGAAGAATTGAGAAAAGATAAGTCTTTATTAAGGTGATTATGTTTGAATTAATATTTAATCCATTTTAACGAGAGGCAATTTTTTAATATGTAATTTTTTATCTTACATTTTTATAAACCCAGAAAAAATTATTTTTTATTTTATTGGTGCACATAAATTTTTTAATTACTTTCATTTTTTATTTTTTTGTTTTAATTTTTGATTTTATGAGTCGACATGAATTTTTTAATTCCTTTTTACTTTTGGTAATGTAACGTTAAGTTATGTTACCTTATGTGACAGCATCTCCTCCATACTGGGTTGTAAAGCACCTTATGTGACAACATCTCCTCCATACTCGGCTGTAAAGTATCTTATGTGACAACATCTCCTCCATATTGGGTTGTAAAGCACCTTATGTGACAACATCTCCTCCATACTGGGCTGTAAAGCACCGTGAAAGCACCTTGCTCCTCTTTGTGCAATTATAGTAAGACAATGACTACACATTGAAGAAAGCTTGCCACGAAACAGAAAATTATAACACGTAGAAGTATTTATCTAAATTGATGCATCTGATTCTATGTACGAAAATGTAAAGGTTGGCGTGGGTAAGTTTTTTGTGCCTAGTCAACTCTAGTTTGCAACTTTGGACAACTTAAGCGGCACCCATAGTGTGTCGGGTCATTCCTTTCACCTCATTAATAATGAATCTATTATGCTGCAAGCGAGGAGCGTTAAGCGTCTCGCCCCCAGAAGGGCGAGCAGAGACTAAGATCTTAGCTGCTTCATATATGCCAAACACTATAGATAGCTCACCCTATCTGGACTGGATTCTAAGGAAGCCTAAAATAAGAGAGAGGTACTCTTTGGTATAGGGTTGGTTGTCTTTTAGGGTTTTTTCTTGCCTACATATAAAGCCTTCCTTTTTGTTTTCTTGGTTCACCCTAAGCATCATTACTTAGTCTTATCATGTGCCTTGCTTTTTGTTAGGTAGGTGGAGGAGGAACGACGCTATCGATCTAATATATGTATGTCATATTTGTGTTCAATGCCCTCCTCATGGACCATTGATGGCTTAGATAAGTTCTCCATGAATGTAAAATACATGATGATTGATTTTTTGGAAAAAAATATTATTTTTGAAAATATAAATTAAGACTCAAGACTTCTTATTTTTAAAATTTAAAATATTAAATCAATTAAATAAAAAATACAAATTTCAAATCAATGTAAATTTTATATAATAATAACAATAAAATTGAATTGTAAAAGTTGTTTTTTATTAGTTTCTTATGAATAGTAAACAAGAGCTGCAAGCAGCAATGTTCATGACATTAGCTTCTAGCATAGATGCATGGCCATGCATAGACATGCAAATGAGAATTGCAAATGCCAATAGAAGCAGGATGCCAAGCCGAATTCTTGTATATAAAAACATGTGGAATATATGATTTTCCATTAATTTCTAGTAGAGTTGATTTGCAAAGCTCTTTGCTCTTCCCAGGCTACAAGCACGCCTTTGAAAAAAAATATATATACTACACTTGATATGTTCTTAGGGATTGGTTGTTTTCATCTTTGCACATTTGAAAACTACTGTCATGTATTCAATGAAGCTTTTGCATTGTGGTTGATTGGAATCTTTAGCTCCAATTCGAGCTTGTCGTGGGAAGTGGCTTGTTATCATCACCGACATTGCTTCGATGTCGGTTTTTCACAGCCTTGACGCACTTATTTTGTACTTCTATGAAGGAGAAAAGTGTTAAATAGGTCTGTGAATCATTCACGATGTGGTAAACCCATACCTTCTAGGACTAGAAGAGAATAGAAGGGCATTGTGCTGCCACGCACTTGGTGGAAGTCGAAGTCGAATTATTCCCGCTGCCCCAACTCCAATTTTTTGACCTAGCCAAGTGGCTTGAATTGGGCTTGGAGGCCATGACAAGAAGGTCCCCTCTTGTCTCCAATAACAACCTTACTACCGACTCTCTTGTCTTGCTTCAATTTACGATGGGTTTCTCCATTGGAGGCACAGGGTAGGTCAGCAATTGAAGCACAATGTTTCATGGAGTTTCAGAAGGAAAATGAGATTGCAGAAGATAAAATAAAAGATATAGCAATGAATTTGGAATCACTGACTAAGCAGCTAGTATATGAAAAGAGTGCTCGTCGTTCGATAGCTTCTGTGGCTATGTGGGATTCGCAGGAGAACACAACTATTGAGCGAGCAGTGGAGTCAGCTGGGTGCAATGTTAATATTTATGGGTGCACTGAAAATATTTCTATAGATATTGTAAACTCGTGAGATATAGAAGAGAAAATAATGAGGATGACGCAAAAGGAATAATCGGAAATGAAAGATGTTGATGAATTTTATTATGTTCCTGCATATGCAAGGGACATACAACAAACTGAGGTTTGTATTAAGTTCGACCGTACATGATTTAAATTTTTTATAAACCAATGTTTTACAATAGTTTTTATGCTCTCAGTTGCTAACGTGTATCCTTGGGCAGGGGTGGTGGTGTGCTAATTTCAACACTTCATACATATATTAATTCACTATGTGCTCAATATTGGCAAATTTGGAAGTGACATATGTTGGGAGAGGCTGAAAATAGATGTCGGAGTTAGTGTGCATGATATCCAAGAAATAGATCATGTTATAGTTAGTAATCTACATGACTAACTCTAAGAAAATATTGTTAATACTCTACCCCACTAACTATATGAAAATGCACGATGGAACCAGAAGTCAGATATTGATTCTTAGGGTTTGAGCTCTAGCATATCAGGTTTCCCCTCATGCCCGATCCCATGTTCTCCCCAATAGGAGGAGAGCCTTTTGTGGTGCTACCCTCCTTCAAGGATTTAGTAATGGGAGTGAAATCAACAATCCCAATTACAATCGTGCTTGGAAAAGCTACTTTGAGTGAAAAAAGGAAGGGATTTTTCCCAGGGATAACCTCTAAAAACCTCTGCTATGAAGCAACAATGACCAAAATCAATGACTACAATCAATATATGTAGGGACATGCTATAATAGGAAAATTTATAGGCATCTATCCCTCAAAGAAATCCCTCGTTTAGTAAATAAACACTTGTTAGAGACCCAAGGGGGTGGTGAAACTCAAACTAGGCCCCAAATGCTTCTTTAAGGTTGTCTTAACTAGCATGAAAGACATAGAGATAGAGTTCAAAAATGGCTCATGCTTCTACAACTCCACAATCCTACATATTGGCTAGTCTCTAAGCCTTGATAATAATAGTAAGTATATTTTTTATAGGAGGAGGGGCCAATCAAGTGTTTGACATAAGGCATGGATTATTGCAATGACGAAAAATGTGCAAATTAACAACCCAAGGATATATGTGATAAAAAGATGTTTATAGTTTTGCTAAGTCCTTTAATAGATCGAAGAAATGCAGAAGGTATTGTTACACAAACACTAATAAATACCTAAGATAATTTTGATTCAAAAGGATTTCGATGAACATTAAATTATACATGGACATTATTGGGGATACTTTGTTATCATGCTTTGTCTCCAAATAATTGCAATGTGAATAGCAAGTATAAGGGTACATAATGTAGATGATATAAGCAAAATCTAGATGGTTAAAAATTTTGGTCAAAGACAGAAAACGAACATAAAAATAGTAATAATATACGTTTTCATAGATGCATGTTTCACCTTATACTCTTTACACACATGCCCCTTTAGATGTAGGTATAAAGGTCATTTATTTTACACCCACCATACACAACTTGGTTGTTGATGAAAACAAGAGTTGCCACCTATCCTTCAACAACTCACTTGTAATATATTTAATTATTTTAAGTCCCCTAGTCATAACATGGGTACATGAATATGATATCTCCACATGATGCTCAGTGATTTGAGAAGGTCCCCTTTTTGTCATCCCCTTTCATCTTTGTCCTTTATTACATGTTTATCCATGATAAGCAATCTTAGCTAGTAACTTAGGACAAGAAAAAAGAAAACATGGCAAACATGAGTCGAGGTACTGTGACATACACGCAGACTGTTTCATAGAAATGACTGCTTCTTGATCACAATATGCTTGCTCCTACATCATCCTTTGGTATTGCAATGCCTCCATTTGCATTTGTGATTTCTCCTCTGTAGATGTGTGATCATGTCCATAGCCTGGTTTGCAGCAACTACAGATCCTATCGATGTTAACGTAACACTAAATTGGCCATAACTATGTTTTATTTTACGTACAAAAAAAGACACCTATGGATTACGCCATACAATACATCATAGTTATAGTTATGTTTTGCGATGCTATATATTTAGATCGTACTTTCTAGACATAGATTCTATTGATCTAATATTCGTCAACTTAATTTAGAGATATACTCGCCTAGCGATTTGATTGATTAAGTCCAGTCAAATTTTTTGGATCACAACTAATAATTCCTCGACTTTCTAATATAGAATATTAAAATGGCCGAAGAAGAGTTGATTTTTGCAGTTAACTTTAAAGTTTGATCTTGTTTTTAATTTTCAAAACCATTATTGATACAAAACGTCTTGCTATCCATAAATAAAATTGTATGTTGCACAGGCATTGCGTTAGCAATCCAAGGCATATCATGCACTTGAAACCCGAACTCTGCTCTCATACCAATCTCCAATCCGAACCCACTCTGAAAACATGACAAAATCCAAGAGATCTCATCTATTTTTCACCATATCTCCACATCTATATCATCCTCCACCTTCACATAAATTTTTTATATTCAAACATAACAATCAACAAGATTTGACATTTGCAAACAACTCAATGTTATTTGAGATTTATACATTTGATTGATAATCCACTGACAAATCAGGTTTTCCTTTTATATTGAAAATTATTCTCGTTCCAATGTTTCGAAGAACGAGTGGATGTTCCTCTTTCTCCTAGTGTTGACATATTCTTCAAAATAAAGATAGGAAAACCTAAATATTTATTGCACAAATTTGATGAAATATCTCAAGAATCCCCACCACCCCGCAATCTCATGGATATAGCGCTAATCTTCCATGAGCTATCTTCTTTTCATATCAAACTGGAACTCATGTAAGAGTAACACCTTGTAATAATTTTCAAAATTCAACGATACCACTATATTCTCCAGCTCAAATCCTTTAACAAATTACTTCCCTTTTTTTTAGTGATTTGATTCCGGAGATATGGTTTAATAGCTTAATGTGGCATCTTTTCAATCTCATCTAGCATCAGTGTGATCTGGAATTTACCATGGAGACTCAATCTCAAAGATACGTGGAACATCTAATGGTAGATATTTTATAAAATGGTGTAACGTCTTTCCTACGATGGCACCTTTGAAATCGCGTTAAAAAATCTAATGCGTTATGATGATGTGGACAATCCCTTGTATCCAGAAATTAGGACAATGCAACATGCCATCTCCCTTTCTTTTCTATGGATTAGTGAAACCATGCGTTGTAATTATCTTCTATGCTGGTAATGGGATGTGACAGCCTTTTCTCTGTCAATTAAGCAGTTATTATTGTGATGTATAAGCTCAATTCTTAGTCAACTAAATGAATCTAAATCTTTGTGTAATTTACTAATTGATCACAAAATGACCCCGTGGCAGATTTAGTTTATATCCTCCTTTATGGAGTGGCATGTAAGCTACCAATGACCTAGATGATATTTCTTTTAACAATTACGTTGAAATCTCCTTCTTTTACGAGTTGACCTCCATATCCGTTATCAACTTATAACATGGTAGTGATCTTTGTAGTTGTTATCATATGTGGTCATTGAAATTAACCTATCAAATAAAAAAAACACCACATCACAATAACAAAGTTTAGTCAAAATGTGGTTATACTTTCCACATGTTTTTTCTTTGTAAAAGCTTTAGCATTTGAAATCTCCATGGATTGGAAACATAATTGTTTTAAAGTAATCAATTGGATTTATGAACTAAGCATACCAAAAATTAAAAGTTAACCCTTTTTCAAATTTCCATGTTGCTTTTTTAAAAAATATTTTAAAAAAAAATTAATTAGTGTTTCACTTTCTTTTGACAAATTAAAATGTCATATCCCATACTTCAGTGATTTGACATGCGTGGGGAAATGAAATTTTCAGTTTTGCAAAGTGGCGGTAGGCCCCGCGTATCACAACGGTGTAGATCCAGTGGAGATGAGATCTACGATGGAGATTTAGTTCGCAGTTTGAACAAGCACGGGGTATCAACGTTTTCCAAATCTGCGAACTTGGTATGGGCCTCACCTGTGGACGGTCAAGATGCGGGAAAGATCTAAATCGATGGTTGATAGCTTTTTTGTGGATCTAAAGTGCAAGAAAGGCAGTATGTGAGAGGATTGAAAGCCGCGAAGGATTGTGGAGTTAAAAGGTGAAGGAGATCTAGACTTGTGACTGACCATGAACAAAAAAATTTGGATGGGCCTCCGATAGTACAATTGGGCCAGCGGCGACGCAAAGACAGGCCCAGAAGAGGATGAAGGAGGTGATGAAAGCACCAAATAGAGAGGGAAGGAAGGGCATTGAAGTTGCGCCTACCTCCATTGACAGACTGGGCGATGTTTCTTCCTTCACCTCTGTTGCTTCTATTGCTCCCATCACTATCATGACAACAACCAAGAGAACTACATATGCGTACTTTCAGGATCGATCATGCAGGTGGAGGGATCAAAGAATTTCTTCACTGCGAAAAATGCAAGGGTGATAAGGGAAAAGAAATAATATAAAATACAGCTGCACGAGAATCTGAGTATCATTTGTCCTGTGCATTGGAAAATGCTAGACGACGACTGTGTAGGAGCAGACAACTTAGCCAGGAGCTCAGACCAGCTGTCAGTAACTAGGTAGGCCTCCTGTCTCCATACAAAACTATTTAAATGGCCCAGCTGACTGAGATAGAATCCCCATGCTTTGAATACCAAAGGATAGGTGATTTGTTAGAGGATAAAGATGTCGAGATTTATGATACAGTGTTGATAAACAGCTCCATTGAGACAGCAAAGGACAGACTGAAGCTAATTAGGGACTAGGGAATAGATGTGCATAAGGTTTACCAATCATTTTTCAATCTTTTTGCAATATACCAAACCCTAAATTGCCCCGATTTCGTCAACTAGTGCGTTTCCAATTACTCCTCCACTAAGAGGGTAATTATGGATGCCTCCATCTCAAAGATCCCGTGCCAAGTCGAGGCCCTCACTGTTAGGAAAGCCCTATCAATCCCAGATGAGTTCTTCCAAAAAGCCAAAGAATACACAGAAGAAGCCCTGATTCAACATTTCAGACAGGCCACAGCCGAGCTTAATAAGAGTTTTTACAGGGCCCTCCTACAGCCTAATGTCTCCTTCCAGGACCAACCTTTCCCTGGTGAAGTCAGTCTATTTAGAAAAGAGTCCAAATGTGTTATAACCATGCTAGCCCAGTTCCTAGGATTAGACACAGACCAGTATGTCACTGAGCCTTTAATAATCCTATTTTTTTTCCTCAGCACATGTCCCCTTGAAGCTGATGAGCCCAGTCAATCCACCCAGTGTGCATGCCTTAAGTTTGATGAGTCCCTTGCTGAGAACATCCATTCTCAACTAGTAGACTTCCACAAGACTAGAAGCTTCAGGTTTCAGTCTTACTTGCTGAGGATGTTCCTATCATTCAATGAAGAAAATTTGCAGATGCCTGAGAAGCTACTCACACAGGAAATGTACACTGATTACAACATATTCATGAACAACCTCATGTCAGAGGTGTATTATGTTTTCTTCCAGAAGAAACTGCCCAGCATATTGATAGAAATTAAGGAAATGTTGCAGCCTTCCCCTGAGAAGAAGATTGGATATTGGTTCCTATTAGAGCAGGGCATAGTGATCAGAGTCTATGGTTTTGCTTACCCACCATACATACTTCCTTCTTTCTTAACTCTCAGAATATTTTCCTTGGAACTGATCAGATAGAAGCTGAGAGTGGAATTTGAACATTTCTTGGATGACAAGAAGGCTTCAGATAGCACCTTTCCATGGGTTGTAGGCATGTTCATTGTTAAAAACAAGACTTCCCTTCCAACCATTGAAGGTACGATGAGCGAAATGGGGCTTCAAACCAAGGTTTCCATAAACTATGACCCCCACCATATCATCTCAGACAAAAGGAAAGAAAGCAATACAAAGGGTTTTGAACATTTTGAGCTTGCAAGTCTGGCTAAGACTGCAAATTGGTTGGAATATCCTGGAAAATTCAGATGGATATAGATGTACAGGATGACCCCACCTCTCTGGTGCAAAAGGCCACATTACCACAAATTTGGAGCTCTAGCTTGGTCCCAGCAATTGGATAAATCATACCTCCTACTAGTGGCTCTGAAGGGTCCAGCAAATTGTAAAGAATTGATTTCATGGATATAGATGATGAGACAGAAAGAGCCCCCAAAAGGAAGAAAGTAGAAAAACCTGAGAAGCAGATTGTACAGGTGTCAACTAGTCAAGCTAAAAAGGAGAAGGTGAAAGCCAAGTTGCCTGCCTTCGAGATCAAAGAATATGTGTTTGATAGGGCAGCCACTGAACCTGCTGCACCAAGAAAAAGCAAAGCATAACTATTGGATGAGTACAAAGAGAGCACAAAGGCAGCCTCAAAGGAGTCTAAGCTGTATGAAGAGGTGAGGTAGATTTCAAATAAATATGTGTCTTTGGTAGCTAGCAGGAGCCATGCCCATAACACCTTGAACTTGCCCCTAGCTACCAAAAACAAAGCCACTGAAATGAAAGTGAACTTGGAAGATATTCCTGTTCCTGATATGATCCACTTGCACAAAGAGACTAGGGAGGTTATCTATGCCAAACTGCTAAAGGTTACATAGAATTATCCAAGTTACAAACCAACAAGAGTAAGGTTCAAAATCAGCTTAGACTAGAGAGAATGGAGAACAAATCCCACAAAGCACAAATCAAAAAGCTGCAAAATGCATTGTTGGCTACTGAAATCCAGGAAGACAAGAAGACTAATATACAAAGGCTGTTGGATGAGAAAGACAAGGATATTCGGACATTGAAGAAGAATTTAAAGATCCCTTCCACCCAGCTGATAGAGGCATCAGAGCTGACAGAGCTCAAGGAGAAGAGAGAGGAGCTGAAAAATTAGTTGACAGACTGCAAAGTTAGATTGTTGAAGTTTGAAGATAAAGAGAAGCAGTGGTTGAGTGATATGTCTCTTATGGTAGAGAGTGAAAAGAAGTGGAAAGCTAAGTCTAAGGATTTGGAGGGAAAATTACAGGAAAAGGGAAAAGAATTGGAAAGTATGGTTGCCCCTTCCACCTTTAAATCGGGGGATTTCTCCATTGTGCAAGTTATGGAACAAGCAAGCCTAAAGGAATTAGAAGTGGAAAGGTTGCAAAAGCAGAACACAGATCTGAGGAGCATAGTTTCAGAAGAAGAGTAGGAGGGGAAGGATTGGGAGGCTAAGTACCTAGGGTTATAGGTGAAATATGATGAATTAATATAATAGGTTACAGGTCAGGCTTCACTGCAGGAAGCAAAGCAGGTTATCTGGGGTGACATAATTGTTGAGGAAGACAAATTAAGGCCCTACCTTCACTTTGTCCTAGACAAGGAAGCTGTAATTAAGCTAGCCATGCAAAGTGTAACAGTAGCAAATGAAAAACTTTTCTCTGTCAATTAAGCAGTTATTATTGTGATGTATAAGCTCAATTCTTAGTCAACTAAATGAATCTAAATCTTTGTGTAATTTACTAATTGATCACAAAATGACCACATGGCATATTTAGTTTCTATCCTCCTTTATGGAGTGGCGTGTAAGCTACCAATGACCTAGATGATATTTCTTTTAACAATTACATTGAAATCTCCTTCTTTTACGAGCTGACCTCCATATCCTTTATCAACTTATAACATGGTAGTGATCTTTGTAGTTGTTATCATATGTGGTCATTAAAATTAACCTATCAAATAAAAAAAACACCACATCACAATAGCAAAGTTTAGTCAAAATGTGGTTATACTTTCCACATGTTTTTTCTTTGTAAAAGCTTTATGCATTTGAAATCTCCACAGATTGGCAATTGGCAATATAAGTTTTTTAAAGTAATCAATTGGATCTATGAACTAAGCATACCAAAAATTAAAAGTTAACCCTTTTTCAAATTTCCATGTTGCTTTTTTTTAAATATTTAAAAAAAAATAATAAGTGTTTCGCTTTCTTTTGACAAATTAAAATGTCTTAGCCCATGATCCTATAAGGTTCGGTAAGAAACTCTTATGCATAGTATGATAACTTTTAAATAATGTTAATAGTGCTTTTAAGGTTCGAAGGTCGTAACACAAATAATACTATGCACACGTTGTATGCATAGTATGATTGCTGGCTGTGAGACGTACTATCCCGCAGAGGCAATTATTGCAGATAGTGATGTCGGCGGGGACATGTGGCAGTTGAAATCCCTACTTCAAAAATCGAGACTGGCATCTTTGACATCCCGTATAATCAACCAATCAAAAATTATTTTATTATCAAAATTCAAAACTTTGCAAAACTAAGTTTATAAAAAATTTGATTTATGTACCGCTTAATTAATATATGAAAAATGGATACAATATGTCATAGACATAATAATAAACATTTTTTTGTGTCTGTAAAAAAATTATACCTGTATTTAAAAAATATGATACAAAGTAACGAAGTATATTATTTCATATTTAAACAATAAATTAAAACATAATAAAATTAATAAAATGTATTGTAGTGAAATCTTTTATTAACATAAATTTCCATAGTGGATTCAACAAATTGGTAGCCTTTATCATAAAGGCATAATGACTAACTTGGTAGTTATGAATAATAAGTAACTTGTACATTTAAAGTATTCTGTTCTTTCCATTGATCATATCTTTATTGATTTTGAAAAAAAAACAGCCATGTTAAGAAACTATAATATTGTGTATAAAAACAAATAGAATGTGGAAGAACTTGACTTTAGATATGCTTTCCACCACCCTACATAGTTAAAAATAGCAAAAAACAATAGTGATCTACACAAATACTAGTAAAATAACACAAATTCTAAACAAGAACTCAAAAATATATTTAACCAATAGAAAAATATATAAAAATATGTATTTATTCAACTTTCAAATTATATATTATTGTACCGAGTGTAAACAAGGTGCTTACAACCCATTATGGGGGATATCCTGTAATGGATATCACATGTCACATGTAACGTTTTCAAAAATAATAAAATGTAAAAAGTAATAGTATAGGGGAGATCCTGTAACGGATGTCACATGTCACATGTAACAGATGTTACATGTAACGTTTGTCACGTTACGTTACAACCCAATATGGGGGAGATCATGTAACAGATGTCACATGTAACGTTTGTCACGCTACGTTACAACCCAGTATGGGGGAGATGTTGTAACGTTTGTCACATTTGTCACGTTTGTCACATTTGTCACGTTTGTCACGTTACGTTACAACCCAGTATGGGGGAGATGTTGTAATGTTTGTCACATTTGTCACGTTTGTCACATTTGTCACGCTTGTCACGATACGTTACAACCCAGTATGGGGGAGATGTTGTAACGTTTGTCACATTTGTCACGTTTGTCACGTTTGTCACGTTACATTTCCATGTCGGCTCATAACTTATAAAAAATCAAAAGTAATTAAAAATTTTATGTTCGCTCATAACTTATCAAAAATAAAAATAAAAATAATTAAAAAATTAAAAGAGAGGGATCCAATTTCTTGAGGGGTAATTTTTTTCTTAATGTGTAAAAAATTTAAGATAAAACAAAAAAAATTACACCTCAAGAAATTGGATCCCTCTCGGTGTTTGATAGATCCGGGTTTGAGATAGATCTATACTATTTTTTTTCAATAATAATGTATAAAACCAGTTTCCAAATAATATCTATTTTAATTATTATATAATTTAAACTATATATAACAATTACTTAAATGAAAATTGAAATAGTATACATTTATATTTACCATGGAAATCTAAGAAAATGAAACTTTTAAAATATTGATAAAATTAACATTATGTCCTTTTAATATTAAATGTATTATATTATATTGTAAATATAGCATGTGTTTATTGAAGTATATAGAAAAATTGTGTACGTTAGAATGTATGCACATTGACATGGAAAAGATGGTTGAATAGATTAATCATAAATATTAGAGTTAAATATGTTAATCAAATATAAATATTTAATTTATGGTCAACATAATTGATTATAAGTTTTATATTATGAATCATTTTATCGTTGCCTTTAACTTGTTCATATGATTGATATACCTGAGTTTATATTTAATAGGATTGAATTTATAGACGTAATAAACATGATATCCTTGTCTTAATACTAGCATTTGCCCCTATAGGGGCAAAATAAACGTCGAAGGTATGAAAGTCAGAAATGGAAAGTCTGTGTAAATGTCTTTTTTGTGTAATTTATGAAGGTTTAGGGTCCCAATTAGATTGCTCACTGTTTGTTGTGAGGAATCCAATTGGTTAATGGTCCGGCCACTATGTAAGCTTTAAAGATTTGTTTATTTTATCGGTTGCGGGCCGATCCAATGTTTATATAATTTTGTATTAAAGAAAACTATGCAAGTGCCTTAATCTAAATGCATGCAATTAAAAAATATGTTCTAAGCTATTTAACTTAAATAAACCTATTGTTGAAAGGAGCAGAGCTTTGATAACTTTGATTTTAATTATAGTATTTCATTACTCATGAGGCACAGAAATTTTTCCAAAGAAAATGAAATGATTCACAGCATAGAATTAATTCATATAAGATAGGAAAGATCTCATTGAATATAGATGAAAATCGTTGAAATAGTTCCAAAAACATCCATGATAACTCCATACAAAAGAATGCACCAGCATTCACAGGCCAAAATTGTTTTCTCCATTCATGTAGCGCAAGTAGTTCTTTTACATAAGAGGAATATTATTTCATTTGCCAAAAGTCCTTCTTGCTAACCTAGCTATATATAGCTTTACAAAATGGCTATTTTACAAAAAAGGATAAATATCCGAATTATTTACAAAACAACGAGAAATAACTTTAGAATGTTTTATTGATGTCCCAAAGTATAAAATCAAAATTAGAAACTTAGAAGGGTGCGTCGGCTTTTTCAAAATGTGGTCAAAGTACTTCATCCTTGGGTTGGCACTTCTGGGCATTTAGGCACCTCTATGGCTACTGGTATTGCTGATTATGATAGTGAGGCTATTGGAGTTACTGATATTAGTGGAGCAGCTGATGCTTCTAATGGGGCTTGTGATGTTGCTAGTTTCCTCTCTTCCTCTTCTATATAACTTATCCACTGATTTGCATCTCTTATAATAATGTTTCCATCTAAGGGAACCAAAAATCTGAAGGACACTTCTTGTTTAACAAGCTCTTCCTCAAGGATGAGTATTTCTTCCATTGTAGCTTGATGACTTTTTTCGAGGAGGTGTGCATGAATGGAGGCTCTGGCAATGAATTGGTGCAGGTCCTCTAGGATTAAAGCGGCTAGCTTCTTCACATAGTCAGTTTCCTCTTGCAAGTTTTTTCTTATCTCAGATAAGCGTTGTGTTTTATCTGGAAAATATTCTGTACTTTGGGGCATGATCATTTTGCAAGAATCATGAGTAGCTCGTATTTTGAGGTACAAGTTCTTACATTGTTCATAGGTATGTGAGGTCACAGTGTTCAACTTTACTGCGCAATCTTTAGAATAGGTCAAAGTGCGTATATCCACTATGTATTCAGAAACAGACTTAAGGGGGAGAGTTTTTGGGAATCCTGATTTCCCTTTTCTCCATTCAATGTGATTGTTAATATCTCCAGCAATACGAGTGTGTTTCTTTCTGATCTTGTTGGTGTCGGCACTAATTTGTTTCATCCTGGCCATCATTGCTTTCAATTTCTAGATTTGTTCTGATATGAGTGTCTGGAAATCACAGGTCCTTGTCAATATTTCACAAGCTTGTTCATGAAAAGGGGTCATGTCACCTACTTTGTTGTTTGCAAGCTACAGTTGATGCTCTAGCAGTTCCCCGCGTTTCTCTAGTTTTGCAATATTTTCTTTTAACTCATCAATCTGCTGGATGAAATCAAGTTTCTTGGATTTCAGCTTCAGGTTCTTATCTTCAAGTTGTCTTTTTTCTACCTCTGATGCTCTTGCTTGGATTGACAAAGCTCTCCTTTCAGCTTCCAGATGTTGAATTTTCCTATTAAGCTCCTCCTTTTAAGACATAAGAGCATCATTCTTTTCAATCATTAAATTTGTATTTTTTTGCTCCTTGACTAAGGCTTCTTGCAGCTGGCGGGTTTTCTCCTTTTCTTCTGTCAATTTGTCTTCCAATATGTTGACATTGTCAGCAGTTGCGAGCACAGCGGACACAGAAACAAATGCCATGAAGGCAGGGTCATTCTGGGTACCCTTCATGACAGTAGTCTCATGCCTGGTGATGACATCTGCCTGACAAGGCCTTTTGATACTTGTAATGGTTTCCTTGATGATGGATTTCCTTTTCTTATTGAAAGCAAACCTATCATATGTGGTCACCTTGCTACCCTTAGATGGTGTGAAAGGAACAAGTGGAAGATTCTCAATAGGGATGTTCATGTCGAGGTCTTGTATGCTTGGACTCATAGAACCAGCGTCTTCCTTTTGTATTTTCTCTTCTTCATCCTTTTTCAGTGCCTCTTCTTCTGCTTCCTTTTTCAATCTTCTGTTTTCTTGTTGCTTGGCAGCTTCTTGCAGCCTAGTTTTCTCTTCCTGTTGAATTCTACGGGCTTCATACTTAGGTTCTTGAATTTTCTAGGCTTCTTCTTCATCCCTTTTCAGTGCCTCTTCTTCTGCTTCCTTTCTTAATCTTCTGTTTTCTTGTTGCTTGGCAGCTATCTCTTGCTTAGTTGTTTCTTCCTGTTGAATTGTACGGGCTTCATCCCGAGCTTCTTGAACTTTTTGGGCTTCTTCCTCTTTAAGTTTAACTTCTTGTGCTTTCCTTTCCTTTTCCTCGGTCCATTTTTTGATCTGCTCAACTTGTTGCGGAAGTATTTTTTCTTCTGTTGAGAAATTCTCAGTTGCTCCTAAGGCTTCTTTACCTTGATGATGTTTTGATCCCTTGGGAGCGTTGGAACTGGAGCTAGGTTCAGTTTTTCTATTTTGGAAAATTAGGAACTCAGTCATGTTGTTGATTCCCCGATATGTCTCTTCCTCAAAATCATAATAGTGGGCATACTCGAAATGACCATGTACAGCTTTGCAATGTTGGGGAACCTTGCCCTGTCTGTCATTTCTCTGATATATTCTCTGTCCAAAATGAAAACTTGTTAGCTTTTCTATAAAATCTTCTGCTGACGCGATCTTGG
Organism: Larix kaempferi; assembly: GCA_027924585.1. Classification (NCBI taxonomy): domain Eukaryota; kingdom Viridiplantae; phylum Streptophyta; class Pinopsida; order Pinales; family Pinaceae; genus Larix; species Larix kaempferi. The sequence continues at coordinate 20,988,689 of BSBM01000186.1, read as the reverse complement.
AAAATTTATAAGCTCCCAAATAGAAGGGCAAAGGAGGAAATGTGGCTTTGTTTGCTTTATTCATTAGACTGCTAATTCCATCTAGGAAAACTTGTCACACGGCTTCCTTATGAACTATATAGTCCGTGGCGTAGTTTGGTAGGATATAGGGGGGTTTTGTGCCTCCATACATTCTTATTTAAGTGCCATCCTTTGAAAAGAAGAAGTCACCATATTCTTCCAGAACTACCATGGAGTTTTCTGATAGGCAAATGGGCTCTTTATTGAACATCAGCTCATAGAGGGGCATGATGAAATTTTCACAAATGTTTTTGTAATTGCTCTTCTAATTTTGAGGCTAGAAGATTTTGTACGCCGTGAACACCGGTCCTCCTGCCTGCTTCCATATGCATTGTAGTTTTGCGAAGAGCTGCTTCGCCATAATACAATCTATCAAATAGGAGGGCATGTAGAACTCTGCCTTCTTGACTTCTAAACCTTCTTTGGCCGTAGTTATGGCTGATGCCAGGATTTCCGAAATCATTTTAGCCCAATTAAAGATAGTTCCTTTGAAAGCTACATAGTGAATAATGGGTACCCATTAAAGCATAAACATGGTCCCATCAAGTCTACCAAATATTCTGCTCAACATGAGAGCAACCATTCTGAATGGAGGTCTCAAGTTTTGAACCTTATACTCTTCATTATCGTTCTTCCTGAACTGTTTGCCTGCGATGAGCAGCTTTCTTGTTGATTCCAGGTTATCCATTTTGACCTCTGCTAACCAGTCATCATTCAGGTACTGAGTTGGATGAGGTAACTTGTATGCTGATAAGATATAAAGTGGGTTAAAGGATGCAAAGGCTTCTCTCTTGCTATCAGTTAAAATTCACGCTTGGGCATCTGCATGTTGCAAAATCCATCCAATTACCTCTGCACAAGGAAAAAGCTCAGGGCGAGTAGCTTCTTTTGAAATGCGGGACGCTCTGATGTTCTGATATAGATATCCTTCTTCTAACAGAGCGTCTGGGATATCCTGGTCTCTTATCATCCAGTAAATGTCACTCCATTGGGCCTCTGGTAATGCACCTGTGATGCATTTAGCATCCTGATAAATGGTCTCAATCCTCACTTCTTCAGTGGATTCTGTAACAGCTCCCTTTGACTTTTTTCTGGCACCTTTAGTCATTTTTAAGTATTCCTGCCTCAATACACAACGTCAGTCATAAGAAATTAGAACGTGAGATGAGTGGCCTACATGCAAACATGTCAAACAATTTTCATAGGTGTTTCTATATATATTTATAGAAGTGTTAAAAACTGCTTTCTGCCGCTTTAAAATATTGTTTCTTAAACGTGCAGGCATCAACTTTGAACAATAGTGTTTGCAATTCATATGATTTCATATCAAAAAATGAATTAAAGTCAACCACTCTGGACTGTTATAAATATTTTGACCAGGAGTTTTCACTGCGTGTTCGCAAACGAAATAGGAATATAAAATAATTTGTTATTTGTTTTTTACCAGGGTATTGCGCTGCGCTGCACTTTAAAACACGTTGTAATTAAAGAATAAAAACAAATTACGTTTCCAAAATTTCAGGCAGAAATAGAAAGCTCTGAAAGATGGATATTATGCATATGCTTTCATAATTTAAATATATATTTGTAAATTAAATAAAAAAGGAAAGGGGAAAAGAGAAGCGAATTTATCCAGGGCTACGGGTGATTTTATGTAACTTAAGCATAACAATTCATTGGAGAAGAAGGAAAGGTTCATCTGCCCTTTTACGGAAGAGTTGATCAGAAATTTCCGTCGTTGCGGGAAAATTTGGTGAGTTCCTCCGCCGTTTCGGAAAAAGAATAGTAACTATTCCGTCGTGCCAGACTTGTTCGTCAAAAAGGGCGTTGTGGTAGACTTAGGCAAGTTCCTTCGCTGTTTCGGAAAAAGAACAGTAACTGTTCCGTCGTGCCAAACTTGTTCGTAAAAAAAGGGCGTTGCGGTAGACTTAGGCGAGTTTCTCCGCTGTTGCGGAAAAATTTGGCGAATTCCTCGGCCGTTTCGGAAAAAGCACACTAACTCTTCCGTCGTGCCTGACTTGTTCATTAAAAAAGGGCGTGGCGGTAGACATAGGAGAGTTTGTCTGCCGTTGCGGGATACTTAGACGAGTTTGTCCACCGTTGCGGTAGACTTAGGCGAGTTTCTCAGCCATTGCGAAGGATTTTAATTAAAACTTTCCGCGATTTCGGAGACATCTAGGTAGGACGTTCACATCATTTACGAGGATGATTGAATAAGTAAAAGCTACTACGTAATAAAAAGAACATTCTTATACCCTATGTGTCATTAAATTAATTGAAGTAATTACTTTTCAAATCATATCAAATATGATAGGTTAACAATACACTTGTAACCTATGAAACGAATTTAATTGCAATTTCACTTTTATTTCAATTGTGCACAACATATGAATACTTTTATAGAATTATAAACTGAATCTAAATACCAATTCAATTTTCGATTCAAATATTGAAACCTATCAATAAATTTTTTTTAAATTATAAACTAAATATAAATACCATTTATTTTTCATTTTGAATATTCAGAACATATTAATTTTATAAGATTATGAACTGAGTCTAAACACAATTTCATTACAAATATACCGAACATATCCATTCTTTTATAAGATGTAAAAATGGGTCAGGTTACTTTTCAAATTCTTTAAGAATGTGGACCTTCTATTTATATACAGGCGTGATGAAAAAACTAAGCCATATACTTTACAGCCGACTCATTCAATGGTAACGCTATCGAACTTTTGGACAGGAATACCAAATCTCAAAGTTACAGGGTTGCGGGAAGTTTCTGGCTAGAAAAATGCTTGTGGGCATAACATATTTTGAATAAAGACGATGATACATTTGAAAATTTTAAAGCAAGAGAGTGTAATAAACCTCCGTTGCAAAGTCATTTGGCACCAGTCATAATCCCCACATCTAAACTTGAGTATCTATACAACCAGTTTTGTACGTATAATATCACTGAGCTTCCTAGTTTTGAAAAGCTTTATTTCCGTGGTATCAATTCTAGATTCATCGTTGCGTGAGAAAGTATTGTACAAAGGGGCTAGTTCCCTGGGGTATATCAATCTACGGGTAAATCAATCTAACATAATTCCTTTCTTAAAAAGAAGAGGCAGGGCATGTTGGTAGAATAAACAAAAGCAATGCGCTGCATGACCCAATAAAAATGAAAATTACGGGCACAGATGTCATGAAAGAGCTAACAGGAAACAGTAATGTACCAACCTGTTAAGACGGGGATGGTGACTAGTGCGATGGTGCCGAAGTCTTGGAGCAGGTGCGTGCGAATTGTGACTGGTGCGACTGTAATGAAGTCCTGGAGCAGGTGCGTGCGAATTCAAATGGAAACAGAAAAAAAAAAAAACCTTCAACGAATGAAAACAATGAAATTGTTCAATGGGGTTATCGCCTATACAAAGGATCTGACGCGTGCGGGGCATGAATAGGGCACGTGCGAAAATTTAAAATGGGGTTAAGTGAGTCGTATGGACAAATCAAATCGATTCTTTCAGTATTAAATGCGACCGTCAAACCGAAAAAATAAGGGCAAATGGTTCCGCCGTTGCGGAAAAGATACGTGTATTTGACCGCCTCTGCGGAAAGTGAACACAAGGTGGGAAAGTACGCGTATATTTTCTGCAACAGCAGAACGAGTTGGATAAATTTTCCGCCTTACGCTTTCGCGCCTATCCACGGCGGGAAAACTTGGGTTCTCTTTCCGCAAAGGCAAGCAAGTCCACGTAGCTTTTCCGCAACGGCGGGCAAGTTTGTGTATCTTTTCCACAATGGCGGGCAAGTCTGCGTATCCTTTCCGCAATGGCGGAACCATTTGGCCGTCGATTCCTCGCTGTTGCGTTTCATGTTTCCGCAAAGGCGGGAAAGTTCGCGTATCTTTTCCGCAACTGCGGGCAAGTCCGCGTATCTTTTCCGCAACGGTGGAACCAGTTGGCTAAATTTCCCGCCTTACGCTTTCGTGCCTTTCCACGGCGGGCAAAGTTGGGTTCTCTTTCTACAAGGGCGGAAAAGATAACCGAAATTAGTCGGTGTTGCGGGCAATTTTATGTAACTTAAGAGAAACAATTCATGTTAGAAAAAGGAAAGGTTAATCTGTGCTTTTGCGAAAGGGTTGATTGGAAATGACCGTCGTTGCGGGAAAGATAGGCGAGTTCCTCCGACGTTTCGTGAAGAGAACATTAAATTTTCCGTCGGGCCAGATTTGTTCGTCGAAAAGGATGTTGTGGTAGACTTACCTGAGATCCTTCGTTGTTGCGGAGGACTTTAAGGGAAACTTTCCGTGATTTCGGAGACATTTAATCTATTTCCTCTGACAAAGCGGACAGAATGTCTTAAACCTTCCGGCGTTGCAGCTCAAGTCAAATCGATTATTTCACTATTAAATGCGACCGTCAAAATGGAAAGATAAGTTCAAATGGTTCGGCAGTTGCGGAAAAGATAGGTGGACTTGCTCGTATTTGCGGAAAGAGAACCGGAGTTTGCCCACCGTGGAAAGGCACGAAAGGGTAAGGCGGGAAAGGTTTAGCTGCCCTTTTGTGGAAGGGTTGATGGGAAATGTCCGTTGTTGCGGTAAACATAGGCGAGTTCCTCCACTTTTTCAGGAAAAGAACCTTAACTCTTCCGTCGGGCCAGACTTGTTAGTCGAAAACGCTGTTGCGGAAGACTTACTTGATTTTTTTCGCTATTGCGGAGGACTTTAATTTGAACCTTCCGCGGCCTCATGGACATTTAATCTATTTTCTCCGACAAAGTGGACAGAATGTCTTAAACCTTCGGGCATTGCGGCTCAGATGCTTGAGTTTTACTTAGTTAAAAAGGCACAAAAGAACTCAGAACTAAAGCAGGCAAAAGAGCTCTTTCAAGAAAAACCAAACAAGGAAAAGTAAGATGGCTTCAGACACCTAGAAAAACAAAGGAGGGACTGCTACGTAAATATTGTATCCAGTTAATGTGATTGTAAGTAGGCATATTCATTGTTCTGGGTAAAGTTGCATTTTCAATTTTTTTTTTGATCAAATTGGTCGTAAATTGCAAATTGAATTTTGCTTGGGATACTTTTGAATTGCAAATAATTTGAATTGAAATTGTTCACCATCATGACCCACCAGCATTAAGTTATTTTCCAATATGTGCCTATTGACTTTTAAATAATTTTCCTTCTGCTTGTACTTGGCAGCAATGTTTCAGTTTATATCAGATTAAACAAATTGTGTCTAGATGTTGGACAGTCGATGAAGTATGACAGTTGATGGAAGTAATATATATGTCAAACATAGGTGAAAATCCAAAGCTATCCAGGAGAGGAAAAAAAAATTCAAGGTTGTAATAAAAATAGTTGTAAACTTTTAATTGATTGTTGTGTGTGACATCAACACAGATTGCTAAATCAACAAGTGGATAATATAGAAACTTTGAGGCAGCAGTGTGGTTAAGACAAGTAGAAGATAACCTTATGAGAATGACTGATAGGGTCATTGAGCAACTGTTTAGTTATAGCACATGCTTCCAATCCATTGTGGTTGAGTTGTTTGAATTGAATGGAAAATGATATGTATTTGTAAATGTTGTAAAAGAATTGGAACATGGGGTGTTTGTTCATGTGAAGATAGCACATTCCCCCTTAGTTGTCATATTGAAGAAAGATTTGCATTATTGTCCTATACATTCCATTTTAATTCAACTAAACAATGTTGAACATAGTCAATGTATATAACTGATATATATATACTTTTAATTTTGTGAGGCATGAAAAGTCTGCATTAATGTCTTATTTTTGTTGATAAAGGGTCAGGTTTGATTTTGTAGCAACGAAAAGTTTGTGTGAATGTATTTTTTTTTTAACATTTTGTCTCCTACAAATGTTGCCACTTTTGAAAAGTTGATCTTTTATTTTCTCAGAATTGTGTTGTTGCCTGTTGAAATTCCTTGTTGGTTCCGTTCCTTTTGTCCTATCTGCTTCAAATTTATTTTTCACATCTTCTGTTTTGCACCGCAGATTATTTTTACCAAGATACTCTTTACGTGTTCCAACTTCATTTAAACCTGCTTCTTATAACTTTCTATCATCTGGATCGAGTTGTTTTCCCACATTTGCAGCTTTACCGAGATTAAAAAAAAAAACATATATGCATTAGCTTTATATTTGCTTTAACAACGACAGGTGCTTGAACTTCTATTGAGCTGCCACTACAACAGAGTCAAAAGGTGTTGTAGTTCCTATGCACACACCCAGATTGTTCTTAGTTTCTTCAACTATGCATATTTTTTTTCTTTCATTCTGCATTCTCAAATCATAAATATGAATATCAGATTGGATACCTACACTGCACATTAGAACATGTTTCCAAGCAGAGCATATTTTGTAACACAATATAGAATATATAAAATACATCAATTGTACATTGTTACCAACTTACTAACAAGGCCTAGGTTCCAAGCAAATAGCATCAAGTATTACTTCCAAGTCACTACTCAACCCATTGTAACAATGATCAGAAAATGTGTTACTCATCTGTTTCAAAACTACAAGGCCCCAAGATATATCACAAAACAAGACCTAGAAAGATATTTAGCTATAACAGCTGCCACCTTTCTATGGAAGCAGCTACCCTTCCATTTCAAGAGTGTTTACTTTCATGTTCCCCACTGTCAGTTGACTTGCCATCTTGTAAAAAAAACTACCTTAGTGCGATACATGACCACTAGAGATTGTTCCTATCAGTGAAAGATCCTAAAAGGATCCATTTATTTCCATCGAGCAATGAAGGATACCACTACAGCCAAATTAAATACAAGGTTGATTTCCTTGCCATCAAAGTCAATTGTTCTGATTTTCTGTTCACCATACCAAGTATTCTATGTAAACTCTGTAACTCTATTTTCAAAAGATATTTGTTCTAAGAATGAAAAAGGCATTTTAAAGCACAGATTTCCACTTCATTGATTCACAAGAGATGTGTTTGCTACATATGTATACCCTGTTTCATTTTCAGCAAATTTGTTCCAAGTTCGGTTAAAGTGCGATACTGTTAGAACAAATTGTCATATATTTTTATATGAGAATTCCCAAGACTGTAATTCACATTCTACACCATCAAACTGATATTTCTATCTATTGTGCCCTTTTTCTTATGTTCTTAAACTACTAACTTGAACCCAGCACCTTTTTTTCTTCTTTTTGCATGCCAACTACTCCAAGCAGGTTCAATCATCAAAGTCATCAAATGTACATGCAACATATTGCACAATAACATGTATGATTTGATTTCTACCTCTTGTTTTAACTTGTTTTAGATTGCACTCCCAATCAATCTACAATTTTTTTACTTATACTTACTTAGCTTAATGCTTATTGCCAGGATTGTCGCATTGGACACATTTGAAGTTGCAAATTCGGAAGCAGAAATAGTCGGAGACCCATCACCTTTCAACTTTACCCCCAGCTTTACCTCCCCTAGCAGTTCATCTGTTCCATAAATGAACACCATTGATCCCCAAAACCCTTCAGTTTCTATGCCTTGCTCACAAAATGCAACCACAAACCCTATTGCAGCTTCTCTTCAGCAAAGGAGTAGGATGCAACTTTATCGATTATGTGGTTGCAAAGACTTGGAAAAAAGCAAGGTCTCTTCTTGTATTTTGCGGTGCACATATGGACTATCTTTCATCTGTGAATACCTACAGAAGGAAAAAGGTGGAGATATGCGAAGGCCTGACAAAGATTTAACTCTTGATATTGCAGTGAATGTAAGGCCTTGGCTGTCAATGTTGCCAATGTCTATTGTTGCATTTTGCAGAGTCATCCCTTGTGCTTTATGGATTGTCAAACCCCATGCCATTCGAAGTGGTACTTGCCTCCATGTACCCCTTGTGATAGGAGGGATGGGGACATAATTTGGATTGGAAGAATCCCATGGGGGTCCTTTGTAGTGTAGAAAGTCGATCACAACATAAGATGGTAATCTAGGAGGTTGATCATTGGAGTTGTAGACAATTGCAATAACTTTCCCAATTGAGCCGTTTACAAGTCATGCAGATACACACAAGTTGGATGTCAACATGACTTCTTGACCAATTGTTAGTAGAACCTTCAATGGAAGTTGTTCATCATCTATTGAGGTTTTCACATGTTGTTTCTTTTGCTCTGCAAAGCAATGTGCAATTGGCATGTTTAGGTCTTTCAGCATTTGCTTGTTGTGCAACTCAACAGAGCTATTAGTTGCGTACAAATGAGTGGAACTGTCAAATGCATTATTCTCTTCATGTGAAAGGGATGACGTTGTCCTTGACATGAGGAGGGCCCAATCTTCAAGAGTTGGTGTTGCATTTCAGAGATTGAGTAGGAGTTGACGGAAGAAAACTTGAGAAGGGCTATTACCTTGTTGTCGAAAGATGTTTGAAAGAGTGACAAAAGTGTCAAATGTGCGCCAAAGAGCATTGCCTCGAGATGTGCCAGCATACATGGGGATGTCCTTTACAGGGGGTAGTTGTCCAAAATCACCAAGGAAGATGATGGAGCAACCACCAAATGGGGTTGTACACTACGAAGGGAAGGCTTCACGTAAGCGAGAGTCAATTTGGGATAGGATTTTTGGGCCAACAAAACTCATTTCGTCAATGATGATGTATCGGATATGGCGAAATTGTTCTTGGAAAGTTGAAAGGGATTGGCCTTCAAGAGGATGCATGTCAACAATGGGTATTCGAAGGGTAGAGTGTATTGTCAGCGCATTTATGTTAAAGGCAGAAATACCGGTGGGAGCAAGGAGGAGTAAGGGGGAACGGTTGTTGCTCGAGAGATGTTGAAGTGCGGATCGAATCCCAGAAATCAAAAAAGAATTTCCTGTTCTTGTTGTTCCTTGAATGACCATTTTGAGTGGGGGAAGATTTGTAGCATTTGTGGAGTGTGCAAGGATAAGGTCAAAGGCCATGCGTTGTGTGGGAGACAAAGAGGCAGAAGAACACAAATTTCAGAAGCTGTCTTGGGGTATTTGGGAGGACAGTCGCACATGATCAATGAATGATATGGTTGTTGCATGCATGTGTGAGGGAATATGGTTTTCAAACCAATTATGTTCTTTATCAAAATTACGATGGCCAAGCATGCCAAGGTCATCAACAAAGAGGTTGTTTCCAGGGCGGAGTTGAGAAAGGAGTTTCCATTCATCCATGGCAGGTGCTAAGGGAATGTCGTTGGAAGCAGAAGTAGAATCATCAGAGGGAGGTGTATTGGGGGTTTCTGGAAAACGATCAACATGCCATGCAGTGTATGTGTCTTTAATGCGAAGCCAATTAGAAGTTATGGCCAATTATGTGGAACCAATGTCATCGTGGAGGTTGCGAAATGGTTTGTATAAGAGGAGCTCACTCCAACAAAAGGAAACAAAGGAATCTGCAGTAAAGGGTGGAATGGTAGTGAAGCGAGGAAAGACACGAACAATTTTGGCAGGGATGTTTGGTTTCCATTGGGAATGCTTTCTACGAGACGAGTATGACCAAGAACGTGCAGCTTCAAGAAGGGTAAGATGTTCGAGTGCAGTGGTTCGTTGCATGTATGCAAAAATGAAGGTTGGTGTTGGTGGGGTATCGAGAGAGTCATTGGAAATACGTCAGAAAACACTCTAGCTAACGTTCAAGGATAAAAAGGAACGGCTGCAAAGACAAAGAGGGAGATTTTGGAGCATGTGTCAAGTCTCTTGTGCGCCAATGTCTTGATCTGCAATAGTTTCAGACAGGAAGCTTCTTATTGGTTGAAGGACTGGTGCATCATGTGGAATTGCATTTGCAAGACGAGAAAGAAGTGCATAGTAGCTTTCTGATTTCGGATCTGCCTTTGCTGCATATTTTGAAATATATTTGAGTATAGCATGTCTAGAGAGAACAGGTTGGCAATCAACATTAGCTCGCCAAATTGAGATCATGGTAGGGTTGTGAATATTTAGGAGGGAATCGTTCCTTGCAGGGTTGTATGTTTTTCGGCCATTTGCATCAATGAATAAGGAAGAGTTAGGTTGTAGCTCAAATGGAAATCCATAACGACATTGAAGAGATGATCCTTTTTTGTAGAGGCAAGAAGATTCAAAACATTTTGTGTGCCTTTGGACACAGTTAACAAGTTCTTCATAGTCATCAAGGTGACTTGTTGCAAGTATGGAGTCTGATGCAATGGCGCATGGATCATTTATAGAAGAGGCTTGCAAAGATGGCGTTTGAGAATGGTTGACACGAGGATTCCATGCTGTAACAAATTTGTCAAAGTATTGTTTTGCATCTTCGACCTTTGCAACATTTTCCCAATCTAACGTGTCCATATTTGGTGCATTGTCCAACCATAGGAAGCCATGTATATGTGTTGATCCCCTGTGTTTCCATTCATACCTACATGGAAAATACAAGTGTTAGGAACAAATATTTGAGGTTTTGAATATATTGAAAATCCATGAGACTATGGTTTGTTGGCAACCTGCACCAATAGTCTTTTGTAGAAAGGCCTTTTTGAAGAACTTCTTCCAGGAATATTTTGAATCGTTTGTCCATGTATTGAGATGCAATGTGTGGATTAGATATAAGGTTGCGAATTCTCCATTTGTATTGTTGATGTGAATTAGCTGGAGCTTGTCCAGGCATCAAAGAGTGCAAGTCTGGCCACTTCGTGTCAGCTGCGCTGAGTGTGAAGAAGAATGTTGGTGTCCCTTGTTGTGCGACCATGTCAATTAGTTCACCTCTTCTTTTGTTCCAGTATGAGCGGGTCCCGTGGAGGGTGGAGCCAAACCGCATGACCTGCTCAGCTATTTTAGCATTGGGCACATCTTGTAATTGTTGTTGAAGTTCTGTGATTGTTGGAGGCAACGTAGCTTCAATGTTATGTTTTACAAACACGGAAGCAGTAGCATGGCTACTGTGGCGCATCATGAGGTTATATATGTAATAACGAAAACGAGGATGTTGGCCAAATCTATTGTCGTGGTATCGAAGTAGGTGTAGTGCATAATCGTCGATACCAACCTCTTGAATGTGTGGTTGTTTAAGCATTGCAACTCCAGTGGGAAACAAGGTTGGGAAGGCCATTTAGAGGAGGCCAATTGTGTTGTATTCATTGATAGGGGAAGTATCTATTGGGGGCCAGTCAATGCAAGGTGGAGTGGGTGCATTGCATGTGCTTAAGAAGCGTTTGATTTCATCAACCTCAGTTCTACAATTTGTTTGTGTAGATATAAATGAGTAGGATTGTTCTTCATGGGGTTCAAGGAAGGCGAGTGATTGAATAGCAGCATTTGAGGCATTGGCAACAAGTGGGGTTTCTTCGGCTCTGACATGCCGAAGTAGGGAGGAAATGTCGGTTGGTTCAAGAGGCAAAGAAGACAATGCAATTGAGTTAACTTAAACATCCTTGTAGTAGGGGTAATTTGAAAGCTTGTATTCAAGAGCAGCAAGAACACGTGTTCGGCTGACAAAGAATTCATAAGGCTTCTCGTTAGCATTGGATTTACAAACAATTAGGATGTCAATGTCTGAGAGCAAGCGAGGGAGGAAATTGGCAATGCTTGAAATGTTTTGCGGGAAGCTAATAGTGTGCCCAAAATATGTATATTGACCCCCACGAGCATGAGTGACCTGTAAAATTGGGTTAACACGAGAAATGAGCATTTCTTCAACTTGAGTAAGGATAGCTAGCACAGTTGGTTGTATCCCTGGGTCCATGTTGTTTGCTAAGGAGTAGCGATGGACATTTTTTTCTTCAATACAACGAGAGCATGCAGATGCACAAGAAGAGTGCTTTGTTTTAATTCCACAATAGGACTCCATGCATATAGAGCATACATCCATGCTAGATAATTTGTCAACCCTTTTACGGAATTGATGTTGCACACTATCTAGGTGGATATTTGTTGGATGTGTTGGGGTGGTTGTGCATGGTGTTGAGGGTGGTAAGGAAGCTTGAACAACGTGAAATGGAGAAGGGATATGAACAAGTTGGTGAGCAGCTCTATATAGAAGGCATTGACGTTTGTTGTTTTGTTTTTTCTTTTCAGCATAAACAGTTCTTTTGCGTGCATTGATTTGATCATTGACATCATTGGTTGACATGGCTGCAAAAAAAATTGTTTTTTGGTTATCAACTTTATTGTGCCTTTGTTGGAAGTCAAACATAGTATATATTGAATAATTGAACAAGTAAACAAAGATAGAATGTAAAAGATAAATGGAGCATGGATAATATATGCCAAGTTATTGCAAGTATAAAGTTGACAAAGTTAGCATCATTTTAAGTATAAATGTGAAATTGGAAAGATAGTTTCCAATGAATATGTACTTTGACAAAATGTTACAACAAAAGTAAATCATATAATATTTAAAACTGTTGATTGATGGTTACAAGTAGTAATTAAACAATGTTCATTTTAAGTAAAAATTTGTTTATAAACAAAGAAGTATAAAGTTGACAAAGTAATCTTTATTAAAAGTATAAATTTGAAAGTGGCAAGATAGGTTGCAATGAATATGTAATTTGACAAAATGTTACAACAAAACTAAATCATATAATATTGAAGGTTGCTCATTGATGGTTACAAGTATTAATTACATAGCATTGTCTATACAAAAAGTATGTAGTGGATAAGTATCAAGCAGGAAGAGAAAAAAGCTACATTTGAATTGCACAAAATTGTGTGACAAAGGGTTATCAAAGGTAGAGTTCAAAGCCTATGAACAATTGAGCGTGTATTAAGCACAATGGCTTCATTTGGATCAACTGAAGCAACAGGTGGTGATGACAATGAAGCGTCTTCAGACATAACAAGAAGCACCTTCAAGCGAGCATTTGAATTAAAAGTCTCTGTCTTCACCGATAAGGTTAGAAGGTATTTGTGAGCACAAACACGTTGAACAATTTCCGACATAGATGCTGGATCACTTGAGAGAAGGCATAAATCCTGTGCAGATATGCCCATGAGTTGTTGCGCAGAATCATCGAAAGCTATGACACCATACATTTGTCCAGTGGAATCAAGTAGATCAACTTTTAGTATGTATCGATAAGCACATTCTGTAAACTCCCCATCACATTTTGCACAATGCCATACATTACCAACTTTGTGGGAAAAAAATTTCATGCATTGTATTCCATCGACAAATAGAGGACATGCAAGGAAATGGAAGTCATCGATGTTAATATGGGTGATTGTAGCAATAAGTGAATACCAAGTTGTTTTTTCATAGGGTTGCAGAGATTGAAGCGTAGAGATGGAAATGCGTTTGCAAGAGCTAGAAGAAGGTGAGGTTGATTTTCTTCTCAAAGATGGCGAGGCTGAACGAAAGCCATTGTCATCAAACCATGTTTGGAGAAGATGAGCTTCCTCAATATTTGGGTTTATAATGAGGTTGGTGTTTGAGAGGGTGCCAATGGTTTTTCCATTGAAGTCTGTAACACGGCCACCTTTAATTGCAAGGATAGGGGGAGTAGGAAAACCTTGAAGGCTTCCAAGGTGGGAACCCTCGATTGTGCAGTGATCATTCCAAAGTGTTATGTCTATGCTATACCCCGACATGTCTCTCAACCCAATTGTTCATCGAATGGTTTCAGAGCCATCCCTTTTGCGTATAGTTGATGCAGGGGAAACAGAAATCACAATTCCAATAAGGTCAACCATGGAATTGATAGGTGTAGTTTTGATGTCATGGATAGATTTAAAGTGGAAGCAATGAAAAGGGATTCATGGGTACTCTTCCAAACATGGTTCAATGGTTGAGGAGGAATTAAGAAAAACCTCAAAAGAACTTGTCAAATGGTTGTATGTTGGGTTGACTACTTTAACTGTGCCATTTGAGATAGTGTAGACTGTGCCAACTTGTATTTGTTCATATAATGAGGTGGCTAGTTCATTGAAAGCAAAGATATGAATCTCATCTTTGATAGAACTAACAAGGTCAAAGCCAAAGAGTTGACCAGGCCCTTTTTGATTGGTGTAGGTTGTCATACTATTTTTTGCAATAACGCGACCTTGAATCGACCAACTTTTGTTGGAAGGGTTGAGTGATGTGAATTGAAGAGAAGGTGCAATAGGGTTTGTGGTTGCGTTTTGCGAGCAAGGCATGGCAAGTGAATGGTTTTGGGGATCAATGGTGTTCATTTCTGGAACAGATGAACTGCTAGGGGAGGTAAATATGGGGGTAAAGTTGAAAGGTGATGGGTCTCCGACTATTGCTGCTTCCGAAGTGACAATTTCAAATGTGTCCAATGAGACAATCCTGGCAATAAGCATTAAGCTAAGTAAGTATAAGTAAAAAAACTGTAGATTGATTGGGAGTGCAATCTAAAACAAGTTAAAACAAGAGGTAGAAATCAAATCATACATGGTATTGTGCAATATGTTGCATGTACATTTGATGACTTTGATGATTGAACCTGCTTGGAGTTGGTGGTTTCCCACAGCGCTGTTGTAGCTAGTTGGAAGCAATGTATTGTGGCAATGAATTCCATCAGAGATACAAATTCGGAAGCGGGCAGTTGTTGAGTGAAGAGAGTTGACTTGTTTGAGAGAAACAACTTGTACAAGCGGGCAGAGGTCAACAACACCATTAATCAAAAGTGAAATAGTGTTTTCAGTTAATAGAGTCTCCATACCAGCGTACTGAAAATAGTGGCACTACAAAAGCAACTTGGAAAAGGGCAAGATTGCTATTAGCAATGAATGTTTCTATTGGAGTAATAAGGAAACAAGTAGAAACAACATCATAGATTATTTAGTTAATTTTGAAACTTAAACTGTACATTATTGAAAGACTTAAGATTTGGTAGAAGGTTAGAACAGTAGTTGGCATGTTAAAAGAAGAAAAAAAGGTGTTGGGTTCAAGTTAGCAGTTTAAGAACATAAGAAAAAGGGCACAATAGATAGAAATATCAATTTGATGGTGTAGAATGTGAATTACAGTCTTGGGAATTCTCATATAAAAATCTATGACAATTTGTTCTAACAGTATCGCACTTTAACCGAACTTAGAACGAATCTGCTGAAAATGAAACAGGGTATACATATGTAGCAAACACATCTCTTGTGAATCAATGAAGTGGAAACCTATGCTTTGAAATGCTTTTTTCATTCTTAGAACGAATATCTTTTGAAAATAGAGTTACAGAGTTTACATAGAATGTTTGGTATGGTGAACAGAAAATCAGAACAATTGACTTTGATGGCAAGGCAATCAACCTTGTATTTAATTTGGTTGTAGTGGTATCCTTCATTGCTTGATGGAAATAGACGGATCCTTTTAGGATCTTTGACTGATAGGAACAATCTCTAGTGGCCATGTATCGCACTAAGGCAGTTTTTTTTTACAAGATGGCAAGTCAATTGACAGTGGGGAACATGAAAGTAAACACTCTTGAAATGGAAGGGTAGCTGCTTCCATAGAAAGGTGGCAGTTGTTATAGCTATATATCTTTCTAGGTCTTGTTTTGTGATATATCTTGGGGCCTTGTAGTTTTGAAACAGATGAGTAACAGTTGAGTAGTGACTTGGGAGCAATACTTGATGCTCTTTGCTTGGAACCTAGGCCTTGTTAGTAAGCTAGTAACAATGTACAATTGATGTATTTTATATATTCTATATTGTGTTACAAAATATGCTTAGCTTGGAAACATGTTCTAATGTGCAGTGTAGGTATCCAATCTGATATTCATATTTATGATTTGAGAATGCAGAATGAAAGAAAAAAACATATGCATAGTTGAAGAAACTAAGAACAATCTGGGTGTGTGCATAGGAACTACAACACCTTTTGACTCTGTTGTAGTGGCAGCTCAATAGAAGTTCAAGCACCTGTCGTTGTTAAAGCAAATATAAAGCTAATACATATATGGTTTTTTTATCTCGATAAAGCTGCAAATGTGGGAAAACAACTCGATCCAGATGATAGAAAGTTATAAGAAGCAGGTTTAAATGAAGTTGGAACGAGTAAAGAGTATCTTGGTAAAAATAATATGTGGTGCAGAACAGAAGATGTGAAAAATAAATTTGAAGCAAATAGGACAAAAGGAACAGAACCAACAAGGAATTTCAACAGGGGGTGAGTAGCATGAATAGGTTATTGCAGAACCAGGAAACAAGAAAATTCTGAGAAATAAAAGATCAACTTTTCAAAAGTGGCAACTTTTGTAGGAGACAAAATGTGTTGCAGTGCAAGTATATTTTCCCAAGTTAGTAGAAACATATATTGGTAAACACAAGGAACTGAATATATATCAATCAAGCACATTTGCATGTGAAACCAGTAAAAAAATCACATACATGATTAAATTCTAAATTTAAAAGTTGAACATACAAGTGAACGAGTAAATAAATTACAGTGCAGTGACACGAACATCCT
Organism: Larix kaempferi; assembly: GCA_027924585.1. Lineage (NCBI taxonomy): Eukaryota > Viridiplantae > Streptophyta > Pinopsida > Pinales > Pinaceae > Larix > Larix kaempferi. Next base: position 20,972,243 of record BSBM01000186.1, on the reverse strand, counting down.
ATACCTTCCAGAAAAGAAAAAAAAGAAAAAAAAAATACCGCGGAACCTTCTTGGTTGTTATAACAACAAATATGAGTTTGGTTTGAGAGGAAAACCTTGATTTTGAATAGAAAACAAAAAGCTTTGCCTCCTGAAGAGGATTGTTGCTTCGTAAATTGATGGGGATTCGAATAAGTGAGCTGATGTCACAATAGCAATAGAAAACAACAATACAATCACAGAGGCTAGACCCATTGAAATTTATAAAGGATTAGGAGGAAAGGCGGTGGTGCATTGGTGTCTGAGCACATTTAAGCATTCTTGCATTGAAATCTGTTCTTGTATTTGCAGAAGATACAATGTACAGCAGGTCCAATCCGTCAACTTTAGGTCTGCGTCAATAGGAAAATATATGTACGACTCAAGCGATATTCATAACTTCGTGATGGATTAAACCCAAGGAAATAAATGTTGATGTGGGAAACCTTATAGAAGGTTGTTCCATGTCCAATCCGTAATTGAATGCTCAACTTTAGAAAAAGAAAATTTATACCTGGTAAGATTTTGCCATGCAGAGATGGATCGAAGCCTTATAGTGGGAATATGATTATTTTTTAAAACTAAATGCATAAAAAAAGTAATTGATCTGCGGGAGATGGATGATTCAATCGAAGCAATGCAGAGGCCCATCTCAGAAAACCAAAACAAAACTGCATTTTGATGTGCAGTGGGGGGTTTGTTCATTCGGTCGCCGGATCGAATCACATGCCCAGAGGAACTCACCTATATTTTCCGCAAAGGCGGACATATTCGATCAACTCTTCCGCAAAAGGGCAAGTGAACCTTTCCTTCTTCTCTGATGAATTGTTTCGCTTAAGTTACGTAAAATCGCCCGCAGTCTCATAAAAATTCGCTTATCTTTTCCACAAAAACGGATAAAACTTGGCTAAATTTCCCTCTTTGCGCTTTCGCGCCTGTCCACGGCGGGAAAACTTGAATTCTCTTTCCACAAAGGCAGGCAAGTCCGCGTATATTTTCCACAACAGCGGAACCATTTGGCTAAATTTCCCGCCTTACGCTTTCGAGCCTATCCGCGGCAGGAAAACTTGGGTTCTCTTTCCGCAAAGGTGGGAAAGCCCGCGTATCTTTCCTGCAACGGCGGAACAATTTGGCCGTATATTCCTCGCCCTTCCGTTTCATGTTTTCGCAAAGGCGGGCAAGTCCGCGTATCTTTTCCACAATGGCAGGCAAGTCCGCGTATCTTTTCCGCAATGGCGGGCAAGCTTGGAGGTTATCTGGACATGAACACGCAAGATGTGCAGGCCTACATCACAAGAGAGCACGGCAATAGCTCCATGGCTCTCTGTTCGAGCATCAGCGTGGCTAACAAAAAACCTCGAAGCCAGACCAAGCTGCCAGACGGAATGAGGGAAAACCAGGAAAAACCCGGAGAAGACTAAATCGATGGTCGGTTCGCGAGGAGTTGATCCAATGGACCGAGAGAAACCTCCACGTGGCAAGATTCCATTCGCTCCATGGGAGAGGAATCTAGCCGACGTGGAGGTTATGGACCTCCATGGTGAAATGCCTACAGCGTAATTAATTGTATTATATTTATTGTAATTATATAATTATAGCATATGTTTATAGTATTTTACCTTTAGGAATTTAATTTTATATTTTTTATATCTTTAACTTTTTGGTTGATAGGGTTAAATTTACTTTACCTTCATATATCATAATCAGTCGATATGGTCTATATATAGTTAACTACTTTGCATTAAAGTGAATGTTTTATTAATAGAGAAGTGACATTTGGTCTCTCATATTTTAATTCTTTTTTTTAATAATTGAAACTAAAATAATAATTTACAAGTGGAATCATAATCCCTATGGATTAGGTTTTTAACATCTCCTTCTTCATCTAAAAGGATGTTCGTGAATCCAATCATCTTTTTGAACTTTTTAATTCTCTTCCAAGTGCTTTAGTGAAGATGTCTGCAATTTGTTCATTTGTGGAACAATGTCTCAAATGAATAGTCTTGGCCTCTACATGAATATCAAATCATTGTGTTGATGTGCTTAGTTTGATCATGGAATCTAGGGTTCTTATCCAACTTGATTGCAAAAGTATTGTCAACTAGTAGAGGAGTAGAATTCACATGTTTTTCCAACAAAGATTCAAGGATTTTCCTTAGCCACACAATCTTGTTTTTTGTTTTTGCAGTAGCCACATGTTCTTCCTCTGTTGTGGAATCTTCTCGAATAGACTATTTGCGTGATCTCCAAGATAAAAATGTCAATCCAAGACTCGTGAAGTAACCTAAAATACACAATCAAATATATTTGTCGCCATAAAAGATTGAATCATAATATCCAATCAGTTTGAAGTCATCCACCTTAGAATATTTGATTCCAAATTCTTGAGTCCCATTTAAGTATTTTAGAACTCTTTTTGAAATAGACCAATGTTCTTCACAATTTTTTTTGCATGAACCTGGAAAGGATCTGTCACCTACCCAAATTTTGAGAATAATTATTTTATTTTAGCAAAATACTTTATGTTAAGTTATAATTACAAACTTTTGTAATTATGACCAAATCTGGTCAAAGATGACTGTAATGACTCATTATTATTATTTAATAAATTAAAATAGGAGACAAACTCTCAAGAAAGTTGTTACAAGAGTGTTCACTAACCCACTAGGAGGAATGGAAGCTGCTAGAAGGCATGGGACAGATGGCAACATTTGCACTCCACCACTAGCTGTTGGTTATAGGACAACTACCCCAAAAATTGTGGTATTATTCCCAGGTGGGTAAGTGAGCAGGAATCTCATTAATGACCAGCTAATCACTAAAAGGCCTAGGCAGCCTCTATAAGGAAATTCGAATTGAGCAGGCAGCTCTTACAATATTTTTCTGCAGAAATATTCCTCAGGTGCATCAGGTGATGACTGAGAGATTTTAATTAGGGAGGCTATGTGAGAGTGCAATTGTAAGTCTGCAAATTATTTCTGAGAAGGAAAACCAGAGGTGCTGGTGCAGGTCTCTTTGACTGTTGAGTCTGTAAGACTGGATAAACTACTTGTTCTTGCAAGATTGAGGACCTAAGCTTCTAAGTTTCTTCCTCCTGATGGTTCAGTGAACAGGCTCGGGGGTCCTAAGGCAAGCAGCTTGGCTGTCTTCAGGAATTGGTTGGGTGGAACAGGTTCCTTGGGCTGTTTGTTTCTCCTACAGTCAACCAGGTTTTACCGTTCCTACTTTTGTTTACATTTAAATGTCCCTGCATTATAGAAGTATTAACTCAGGCATGCAAAAGAAATTATTTTATGTTCTGAATGAAAAAGATTTGTGAAATATTTGATTTGATAATCATCTCTATATTTTTCCCCATGCCGTTCTCTACATCGTACTCCAGTATAGAGAAGTAGATTAAGGAAGATAAATGATAGGCAGAATGCCATTGATTGGAAAGATGATTATAGTAATGTTCTTGTTAGAATTATTTCCTATATTTAAACACAGTAAACATTCCAGTATAGCATCGACCGCAGCATAGAATTCATTTAATTAATACATGAAAGAAAAACACAGTATGTTTCTGCACAGTTCTATATATTTCTTTTAACTCTATTTTTTTTTCAGCCAGTAAGCAAATGCACATCGATCTTATACATTTTGTGTTTTTCAAGCAATTGTATTTTCAAGAATAATAGCAGCTGCAAGAATTAATTTCTGCACAAGATTTATATGTTCCCATTTCAAATACATCGTCTCAGATAAGAAATATCATGCAATTCGACATTTATTTCCTTAACATTTTCAAGTAAAGAATAGTCTAGAAATTTAGCATCTGCAAAATCTATTCTCTGCACTGAACAAATATAATCACACACATATTAATTTCTTCACTAACTTCTCTGATTTCTTTTATTAAACCTCTGCATGGTAATATAAAAAACCTAAATTACCACGAGACTGAGAACCCAAGTAATTATTTGATTCATAGTTTATAAAAATCCTTCTCAAGCCATTCATGGCAACCTTCAGATAATCGTTTTTATACAGACCTATTATCTAACCCTAAAAAACATTATTTTCTTTTCTTTTCTCGTTTGAGAATACAAACAAAATATTTAAGCATCAAGCAACTTCACTAAGCCGAAAGTATCTTTTATTTCCAAACCCTAGCATACCTTCCGAGACCTCGACAAGTCAGTAAGCATTACTTCTCAAAAAGCTCGATTTAGTATCCGGTCGGACGATAGCTCCAAACCTAGCATGCAACACAAACACTGCATTGAAACCATTTGAGACCCAGTTTAGGGCTCGAGTGCAAAAGCACTGTACAGGCAGGAAAGGAAACAAAAGTTACAGATAGGGTTTTCATGTGTAAGAATAAATTAGAACACTGGCATGACCTTCCCAAAACACTCGATAGCCAACCTTGAATTCATCACTATGCCAAAACATAAATATCTATCACGATGACGAAGTACAGAGAATGGTTATCTACAGACAACTAGAGTTGCTCGGCTCAAACCATTTAAACGAGTTTATAAAACAATACTTTAAACCAGAACGATCACATTTCATTCAATATGAGCCATAGTGCAAAAGGAGAAAACGAAGCCTTAACTCTCAGGCGTCGCTTTCACCATTAAAAATGTATAACATAGTTTACTTTTCAGTCCTATTACGGTCCCACAGTACACAGGGTTATTCCCTTACCAACCCAAAACATTAAAACGACAACGTGGGACAACAAACTGCTTAGGGGTTTACCTTGAACAAAGAGCAGAACATTATCGGCTTCGAAGTTCTTAGCAAACAGTGTAACCAGGCATCTAAGATCCGAATAGAAACTTAAACAAACATAGACTATCCTCTATATAGTACCTTCCAAATTAAAATTTCAAAATCTTAACACATAGCCACCACAGGGAACGGGTCGAATAGTCCCAACCCTCGGCACCTTGTAGTCACCATCAAAATCACGCAAAAGGGAACCTATGAGGTTCGAGAACCACCGGAGCTTACCAGGAAGTAGATGCATCACCTCCATCCCAAAACCATGCTATCAACCTCTCGCAATGTGGGTACCTACCATTTGACACAGTACGAAGGGTTACAACTCAGAAACACCATTATTTAAGCAATAATACAGTAAATATGTCAACTGTGAATTCTCACCTTAAATTTTGAAAACCCTGAACTTTGGCACATCCCTCCAGCGAGGACAACGAATCTTGAAGGCCTTTGACTGACAACGACGAGCTAAAACACTGGGAACCCTTTTCCAATTGAGGTTTGAACTACGAATTTCAATAATTGATAGGTGAAACTAAAACAATCACCCTGGCCGAATCGGAGTGCTATGGCACTTGAACTCAAAACCTGCAACTATTTAACGCTATCACTCATAGGTCCAAGGTTCGAAACCGAGAGAGGATTTCTCCCCTCAGCATACTCTAAAACCTTACTTTGCAATAGTTGGTCGGCTATACGACCTCCCACCGAAATGCAACAATGAAAGCCAAAAAACCAACTTTCACTATTTACCAGTACGGGATAGGGTTTCATTCCCAGCCTCATATCTCGTAGAGATCAACGGTGCATAGTTGCTAGTTAAGGCACGTCTATTTTTGAACCTCGAGTGCAATCAATATTGCATTGATTACTCCATCTACCATTTTTCCATGTATGCAGGTCGAGAGCCAGCGCATGGCACAGCTCGACTTGTGGAAGTGCTAATTTCAATCCTATCATGCAAAGGTCTTACAACTGGGCACCCACATCACTCATCCATGGAACGACATTGATGTCAGGCCCGTCAACGCCTTTTTGGAAATCATGCCAAGTTAAGTACCATGTCAATATCCATTAATTGCTTGTCAGACCGTGGATCGCATTACATAGAAATTTCTATAGAGTTTCATGCATCGTAACGTTGTATTTTTATGCCAATGTTTGGTAGGAGGGTATCAACACTTATAATGCTAACATATCATTACTAAGCCTCGCACATAGGTTGTAATAAAACCTAACTATGTATACATATTATTAACCATCGGGTGATGGGACCATGGATATAGTTGAGATTCTAATCCTACAAATATATATGTCGATACTATGTAGATTTCATACAATGAGTATGAATTTCCAAACCTCTAATAATAAGTGCAAGCCTATCTTCAAAGTTAACTATTACACTTGTAATATGCTAGCCATGTATTGCAAGTCTTTTTGATAGATGTGATACCCAAGGTATGATTTAAATGGTAACATTATATACTGTAATGCTGAGCTCATAACACTAGCCACTAGACCCTTCACATATAAACTTTGTAGTGATAATCAAATGATGAATTCGGGAGAGAACGATAATTTCTTAGTGTAAACACTATCGTCTACCATCTTCCTAAGAGCTTCATCAGTAGATTTTGGGATCACTGTTTGATAATCATAGTCATATGATAATAATTACAGTACTATTAGAAATACTTGGACAACGAGGAATTATAACACTAGAGTATCTTGTAAAACAGTACACAATCTAGATTGAGAACCAAGTATCCATACCTCTAGTAACTTATTTTCACAAGGAAGTATTTTAACATTCTAATTTTACATTGACGATGAATCAATAGTACACCTGTACTTTTATCTCACGTCGTCGTAGAATTTCTTACCTACGGTCTGCAAATGGAAACAGGGTTCAAATGCCTTAGCTAAACGTAGCTAAGTAAACTCCAGTGTACCTCATAAGATCACCCTTTCATCATCATCAAAAGCAACTGTCAGATCCTAGCGAGCAAAACTCTATCGCAGAATATCATGAATTACAGTTAACACAAAGAAGAACGATGTCATAAGCATATTAAAAGAAGTATGACGTGTCACAGTCATTAAATTGTCTCGAGTTAAAAGTCGCAATAATTAATTGCTTTCTGCATTAAGGACTTTGTTAATTAATGTTGTCCCTACGCGCATTTAATATTCCACATTTACAATTATTAACATTTATTGTTGATTTAAAAATTTTAAATTTTTATGAAAATAACGGGATGTCACATGTGGTATTAGAGCTCATGTTTGAACTCTAGGCCTAAAAAGGCCCAAGAAACATGCAACAGAAATTTTCTGACTGCGAAAATTTTTACTAACTCAAGTTAAAATGTTGTTATCTACAGAAAATTTCTTTAAGTTATAGGTATGGAAGGATCAGTTGAACTTATGGAGGACAGATTTCCACCAAACAGCCATAGTACGGGACCGCAATTTGAAGGGGGATTCCATGGCAATCTGAATGACAACTCATCAGATTTGTTACGTGCTTTTCAAGAATTGAAAGTAGAGATAATATCTGTAAAGCAGGACAATGAGAGAATTCTGAGAACACAAGAGGAATTAAAGAAAGTATTGTTCGATCAATACCCAACAGACGAACAATATAGGGAAGTTGAACATACTTCCAAAACTGAAGACTTACCTTATGAGGGCAAGAATAAGCAAGTAAAAACTGATGATGAAAACAGCAGCTCAACATCGTCAGGAACTGCCAAACACCCACGTAAAAAGAAACGTGACTATTCTAGTGATAGCAGTGAAGGAGGTTACAAGCCAAAGAGGAAAAGCCATAAACAGTACAAACAGATATCTCGGGAGTTCAAGAAAATCAAACCCCCAACTTTCAATGGCGAAACAGAGAAAGGAGAGACAGTTGAGGCATGGTTGTCCAGCATGAAAAAGTACTTTCAGATCTATGATTACTCAGAATCCTTAAAGGAAAAAATGGCAATTTATAACCTAACCGGGAAGGCGGATATTTGGTGGCAGGACCTCAAAAGAGTAAAAGGAATAAAAGACAGAGAGGTGAGTTGGAGTAATTTTAAAAGATACTTCAAAAAGAAATTCTTATCTGAGCAGTATTATGAAGAAAAATCCAAATAATTCTATGATCTAAAGCTGGGAACGATGAACATGAAAGAACTGAACAACAAGTTTCTAAATTTGCTAAGGTATGTGCCATACTTGGCGGAAGAAAAACCGAAGGTTCAAAGATACCTGAGTTGTCTACCCTTCAACATCAAGGACAGAATAGAGTACGATAACCCAAAGACGTTAGAAGAAGCTATGAGGAAAGCAAATTTTTGCTTTGATCAGAACAGGAAAAGAGAAGGAGTGTCCAGCTGGAAAAATCATTAACCCAGTAACCTTGAGCAGAAAAAGAAAAATTTCAGGTTTAGTGGAAATTCTGGTTTCCAAAAGAAAAAATTTCAGAATCAAAATTTTCAAGGGAACAGTTCCAGAAATAATCAGCAGCAGAAAATTACAACTCCCAGAAATGTTCCCAATGTTGCCAAGACCAATGATCAGAAGCCACCTATAAAATGTTTTGAGTGTCAAGGTCCTCATTATGCTTCAAACTGTCCGCTTAGGAAGCGGACAGCCAACCATATTCATTCCATACAAGCTAAAGCTACAGTAGGAGATTTGGCAAGAGAAGTACCCAGAATTAATGCAGCTTTAGACAATCTGCAAGCAGAACACCAAGTCTCAATGGTAGAGGTTGAAGGTATGCTACAAAACCATCCAGTTTCTATTTTGATTGACCCAAGTGCTAGTCTGAGTTATATATCACCATATATTGTAGAAATTTTTAAGTTGAAAGCAAAAAAGTTCAATAAATCTTGGTTAGTTAGACTAGCAACAGGAACAAAAAGAAAAGTTTCTGATTTTGTGGAAAGTTGCGTTTTAGCTATGAATCAGCTAACAACACAGGTCAAGTTAAATGTTTTACCTTTAGGATCATATGACATCTTAATTGGAATGGACTGGTTAGAATCCCATCATGTCATTCTGAATTGTTACGAGAAAAGTTTCATGTGCTTAAATGATGAAGGAAAGACAGTCGAAGTGAAGGGTATTCCTAGAAAGACATCCCTCAGTCAGATTTTTGCTATGCAAGTAAAGAAAGCAATTAGAAAGGGATGTCAAATGCTTGCAATAAATGTGGTAAATGAGGAGTTAAGTACCGCAGAAGACAAACTGAAAATAGAAGACATACCTGTCTTAAATGATTTCCAAGATGTGTTTCCTGAAGAGATTCCAGTATTACCTCCTAAAAGAGATCTAGACTTTACTATTGAACTAATAGTGGGGGCAGTGTCGAATTCCAAATCTCCATACAGGATGAATATACTAGAGTTGAATGAGTTAAAATCTCAGTTGAAGGAATTGATCGATAAAAAGTACATAAGTCCCAGCGTATCCCCTTAGGGAGCACCAATAATTTTTGTTGAGAAGAAAGATGGCACATTAAGACTTTGCAAATATTATCATCAACTGAATAAAATGACAATCAAGAATAGATATCCGCTACCCCGCATTGATTATCTATTTGATCAGCTACGCAGAGCAACGATATTCTCAAAGATTGATTTACGGTCAGGATATCATCAGGTTCGTGTAAAGGATGAAGACATTTTCAAAACAGCCTTTAGAACTTGATATGGACATTATGAGTTTGTGGTCATGCCGTTTGGGTTGACTAATGCCCCGGCAGTATTTATGTGCCTAATGAATAAAATTCTGCACAAATACTTGGATAAATTCGCCATTGTGTTTATCGATGACATTTTAGTATATTCTAAGAGCAAGGAAGAGCATGATGAACATCTGCGTATCATTCTGCAAGTTCTGAGAGATCACCAGTTGTATGCTAAGTTCAGTAAGTGTGATTTTTACAAAGACAAGATTTAGTAGTTAGGACACATAATCTCTAAAGAAGGAATTTCAGTTGACCCTGCTAAGATAAAAGCCATTAATGAATGGTCGGTTCCTAAAGATGTGTCAGATGTACGATCATTTATGGGTATTACTGGGTATTACAGAAAATTCATTGAAGGGTTTTCAAAAATTATAAACCCCATAACATCCTTACAGAAGAAGGGAAAGAAGTTTGTATAGGATCAAAAGTGTGCAGACAGTTTTAAAAGATTAAAAGAATTACTGACTACAACACCTATTTTGAGGATTGCAGATCCTAATAAGGATTTTATAGTATGTACAGACGCATGTAATGACGGACTTGGAGGAGTGCTAACACAGGAAGGACATGTTGTATCCTATGAATCAAGAAAGCGAAAATACATGAGAAGAATTATTCTACTTATGATCTAGAATTATTAGTAGTAATTCATGCTTTGAAGATGTGGCGTCACCATCTTATTGGCAAAAAATTTACCTTAATGACAGATAACATGGGGCTGAAATATTTACTAGATCAAACAAATCTGAATGCTAGACAAGCTAGATGGCTAACTTTTCTGAGTGAATACGATTTTGAAATTCAGCACATTAAAGGGAAGGAGAATAAGGTTGTGGATGTGTTAAGTCGTAACGCAAAAATAAATTTTATTTCAGCCATCAGCACATACACAACGGATTTGGAAAACCATATTTTTGAAGGGATTAAGACTGATGAAGAGTACAGAAAATTACATGAAAGGACAGCAGAAAACAGTTCTGAAAATTCTATGGCAGATTACAGTTTGAAGGAAAACAGGTTGATGTTGTACAAAAACAGATTGTATGTACCCAATGTACCAGCAGTAAAAATTCTGATTTTAGATGAGATGCACAAAAGCCATTATTCTTGTCACCCAGGTTATCAGAAGACCATCACTATGTTACGAAAAGAATACTATTGGCCCAGGATGAAGGATGAAGTAGCGGAATATATAGCTAAGTGTTTTGACTGTCAGAAGGTGAAGGTGGAACATCAGCATCCTGCTGGGTTGCTACAGCCATTGCCTATACCTAGCTGGAAATGGGAAATCATAAGTATAGATTTCATCACTGGGTTACCAAAGAATCAGAAACAGAATGATTCCATCATGGTGGTAGTGGATAAAATTAGCAAGGCAACACATTTTATTCCCATAAAGACTACTCATAAGGCTCTAGACATTGCAGAAATTTTCATGACGCAGATTTTTCGACTGCATGGGATACCAAAGGTAATAGTTTCGGACCGTGATTCAAAGTTTACAGGAAATTTTTGGAGGTCCTTGTTTAAAGGGTTGAATACAACCTTAAATTTCAGCACTGCATTTCATCCACAAACAGATGGACAGACAGAAAGGGTGAATCAGATTTTGGAAGACATGCTAAGAATGTATGTTAAGGATCAGCCGGGTAAGTGGGAGGACTATTTGCATCTAGCAGAATTTGCATATAACAATCACTACCATGCATCAGCCAGGCTTAGCCCATTTGAAATCCTTTATGGTAGGAAATGTAACACACCAGTTTCTTGGAGAGATCTTGTTAACAGAGTTATTTTAGGGCCTGAATTGTTGCAGGAATTAGAACTAATTGTGAAACATGTACAAGGAAATCTTAAAGCTGCCCAAGGTAGGCAGAAAAGTCAAGCAAACCTTAAAAGAACTCATAAAGAGTTCCAGGTTGGTGAGCATGTTTTTCTTAAGGTAAGATCGAAAAAGAGTTCCCTGAATTGGGAAGCTGTGCCAAGTTGGCACCCAGGTATTGTGGTCCTTTCAAAATTTTGTCAAGGGTTGGACCCATGGCATACCAATTGGCCTTGCCCTCAAATCTCAAAATACATAATATTTTTCACATTTCACTTTTAAAGAAATATGTGCATGATACTACTCATGTTGTAAATTGGAATGATGTTCAGGTAGAACAAGACGGCGATTTTTTGGTGGAACCGGATTGTATCCTCGGAAGGAAGGAAACTCTGCTTCGAAATCGCACCATTGGACAAGTAAAGGTGCAATGGAAGCACCTTAGCCTAGCAGAGGCAACCTGGGAGTTGGAAAGTAGTATGCGGGAAGCATACCCAACTCTGTTTCAGGAACACTCAGAGAGTGAATAAACAACATCGAGGACGATGTTGAGACTTAAGGGGGGGTGTATGTCACCTACCCAAATTTTGAGAATAATTATTTTATTTTTGCAAAATACTTTATGTTAAATTATAATTACAAATTTTTGTAATTATGACCAAATCTGGTCAAAGATGACTGTAATGACTCATTATTATTATTTAATAAATTAAAATAGGAGACAAACACTCAAGAAAGTTGTTACAAGAGTGTTCACTGACCCACTAGGAGGAATGGAAGCTGCTAGAAGGCATGGGACAGATGGCAGCATTTGCACTCCACCACTAGTTGTTGGTTATGGGACAACTACCCCTAAAATTGTGGCATTATTCCCAGGTGGGGAAGTGAGCAGGCAGCTCATTAATGACCAGCTAATCACTAAACGGCCTAGGTAGCCTATATAAGGAAATTCGAATTGAGCAGGCAGCTCTTACAATATTTTTCTGCAGAAATATTCCTCAGGTGCATCAAGTGATGACTGAGAGATTCGAATTAGGGAGGCTATGTGAGAGTGCAATTGTAAGTCTGCAAATTATTTCTGAGAAGGAAAACCAGAGGTGCAGGTGCAGGTCTCTTTGACTGCTAAGTCTGTAAGACTGGATAAACTACTTGCTGCTGCAAGATTGAGGACCTAAGCTTCTAAGTTTCTTCCTCCTGGTGGTTCAGTGAACAAGCTCGGGGGTCCTAAGGCAAGCAGCTTGGCTGTCTTCAAGAATTGGTTGGGTGGAACAGGTTCCTTGGGCTGTTTGTTTCTCCTACAGTCAACCAGGTTTTAACGTTCCTACTTTTGTTTACATTTAAATGTCCCTACATTATAGAAGTATTAACTCAGGCATGCAAAAGAAATTATTTTATTTTCTGAATGAAAAAGATTTGTGAAATATTTGATTTGATAATCATCTCTATATTTTTCCCCATGTCGTTCTCTGCATCGTACTCGAGTATAGAGAAGTAGATTAAGGAAGATAAATGATAGGTAGAATGCCATTGATTGGAAAGATGATTATAGTAATGTTCTTGTTAGAATTATGTCCTATATTTAAACACAGTAAACATTCCAGTATAGCATCAACCGCAGCATAGAATTCATTTAATTAATACATGAAAGAAAAACACAGTATGTTTCTGCACAGTTCTATATATTTCTTTTAACTCTATTTTTTTTTCAGCCAGTAAGCAAATGCACATCGACCTTATACATTTTGTGTTTTTCAAGCAATTGTATTTTCAAGAATAATAGCAGCTGCAAGAATTAATTTCTGCACAAGATTTATATGTTCCCATTTCAAATACATCGTCTCAGATAAGAAATATCATGAAATTCGACATTTATTTCCTTAACATTTTCAAGTAAAGAATATTCTAGAAATTTAGCATCTGCAAAATCTATTCTCTGCACTGAACGAATATAATCACACACATATTAATTTCTTCACTAACTTTTCTGATTTCTTTTATTAAACCTCTGCATAGTAATATAAAAACCCTAAATTACCACGAGACTGAGAACCCAAGTAATTATTTGATTCATAGTTTATAAAATTCCTTCTCAAGCCATTCATGGCAACCTTCAAATAATCATTTTTATACAGACCTATTATCTAACCCTAAACAACATTCTTTTCCTTTCTTTTCTCATTTGAGAATACAAACAAAATATTTAAGCATCAAGCAACTTCGCTAAGCCGAAAGTATCTTTTATTTCCAAACCCTAGCATGCCTTCTAAGACCTCTACAAGTTAGTAAGCATTACTTCTCAAAAAGCTCAATTTAGTATCCGGTCGGACGATAGCTCCAAACCTATCATGCAACACAAACACTGCATCAAAACCATTTGAGACCCAAGTTAGGGCTTGAGTGCGAAAGCACTATACAGGCAGGAAAGGAAACAAAAGTTACAGATAGGGTTTTCATGTGTAAAAATAAATTAGAACATTGTGGCATGACCTTCCCAAAACACTCGATAGCCAACCTTGAATTCATCACTATGCCAAAACATAAATATCAATCACGATGACAAAGTACAGAGAATCGTTATCTACAGACAACCGGAGTTGCTCAGCTCAAACCATTTAAACGAGTTTATAAAACCATACTTTAAACCAGAACGATCACATTTCATTCAATATGAGCCATAGTGCAAAAGGAGCAAACGAAGCCTCAACTCTCAAGCGTCGCTTTCACCATTAAAAATGTATAACAGAGTTTACTTTTCAGTCCTATTACGGTCCCACAATACACAGGGTTATTCCCTTACCAACCCAAAACATTAAAACGAGAACGTGGGACAACAAACTACTTAGGGGTTTGCCCTGAACAAACAGCAGAACATTATCGGCTTTGAAGTTCTTAGCAAACAGCGTAACCAGGCATCTAAGAGCCGAATAGAAACTTAAACAAACGTAGACTATCCTCTATATAGTACCTTCCAAATTAAAATTTCAAAATCTTAACACATAGACACCACAGGGAACGGGTCAAATAGTCCCAACCCTCGGCACCTTGTAGTCACCATCAAAATCACGCAAAAGGGCACCTACGAGGTTCGAGAACCACCGGAGCTTACCAGGAAGTAGATGCATCACCTCCATCCCAAAACCGTGCTATCAACCTCTCCCAATGTGGGTACCTGCCATTTGACACAGTACGAAGGGTTACAACTAAGAAATGCCATTATTTAAGCAATAATACAGTAAATATGTCAACTGTGAATTCTCACCTTAAAATTTGAAAACCCTGAACTTTGGCACATCCCTGCAATGAGGACAACGAAGCTTGAAGGCCTTTGACTGACGACGACGAGCTAAAACACTGGGAACCCTTTTCCAATTGATGTTTGAACTACGAATTTCAATAATTGATAGGAGAAAACTACAAACAATCACCCTGGTCAAATCGGAGTGCTATGGCACTTGAACTCAAAACCTGCAACTATTTAACGCTATCACTCACAGGTCCAAGGTTCGAAACCGAGAGAGGATTTCTCCCCTCAGCATACTCTAAAACCTTACTTTTGCAATAGTCGGTCGGCTATACGACCTCCCACCGAAACGCAATAATGAAAGCCGAAAAACCAACTTTCACTATTTACCAGTACGGGATAGGGTTTCATTCCCAACCTCAGATCTCGTAGAGATCAATGGTGCATAGCTGCTAGTTAAGGCACGTCGATTTTTGAACCTCAAGTGCAATCAATATTGCATTGATTACTCCATCTACCATTTCTCCATGTATGTAGGTCGAGAGACTGCGCATGGCACAGCTCGACTTGTGGAGGTGCTAATTTCAAACGCTATCATGCAAAGGTCTTACAACTGGGCACCCACATCACTCATCCGTGGAACCACATTGATTCCAGGCCTGTCAACGCCTTTTTGGAAAGCATGCCGAGTTAAGTACCCTGTCAACATCCATTAATTGCTTGTCAGACCGTGGATCGCGTTACATAGAAATTTATATAGAGTTTCATGCATCGTAACGTTGTATTTTTATGCGAATGTTTGGTAGGAGGGTATCAACACTTATAATGCTAACATATCATTATTAATCCTTGCACATAGGTTGTAATAAAACCTAACTATGTATACATATTATTAACCATCGGGTGATGGGACCATGGATATAGTTGAGATTCTAATCCTACAAATATATAAGTCGATACTATATAGATTTCATACAATGACTATGAATTTCCAAACCTCTAATAATAAGTGCAAGCCTATCGGCAAAGTTAACTATTACACTTGTAATATGTTAGCCATGTATTGCAAGTCTTTTTGATAGATGTGATAGCCAAGGTACGATTTAAATGGTAACATTATATAATGTAATGTTGAGCTCATATCACTAGCCACTAGACCCTTCACATATAAACTTTGTAGTGATAATCAAATGATGAATTCGGGAGAGAACGATAATTTCTTAGTGTAAACACTATCGTCTACCAGCTTTCTAAGAGCTTCATCAGTAGATTTTGGGATCACCGTTTGATAATCATAGTCATATGATAATAATTACAGTACTATCACAAATACTTGGACAACGATGAATTATAACACTGGAGGATCTTGTAAAATAGTACACAAACTAGATTGAGAACCAAGTATCCATACCTCCAGTAACTTATTTTCGCAAGGAAGTATTCTAACATTCTAATTTTACATTGACAATGAATCAATAGGACACCTGTACTTTTACCTCACGTCGTCATAGAATTTCTTACCTGCGGTCTGCACACGGAAACAGGGTTCAAATGCCTTAGCTAAACGTAGCTAAGTAAACTCCAGTGTACCTCATAAGACCACCCTTTCATCATCATCAAAAGCAACTGTCAGAACCTAGCCAGCAAAACTCCATCGCAGAATATCATGAATTACAGTTAACACAAAGAAGAACGATGTTGCAGTCATTAAATTGTCTCGAGTTAAAAGTTGCAATAATTAATTGCTTTCTACATTAAGGACTTTGTTAATTAATGTTGTCCTTACACACATTTAATATTCCGCATTTACAATTATTAACATTTATTGCTGATTTAAAAATTTTAAATTTTTATGAAAATAACGGGATGTCACAGGATCCCAAAAGCAAATGAAATATCGTGGGTGAGTGCATGAATTTGGTGGACCTTTTAGATGCAATCAGTTTTCTACAAAACCTTCTCAAACTATGGAAATCAATAACGCGCTCACGTTTATAAGAACTGGGTCTAGAAAACCCCGAACCTGTGAACTTACTTGACACGTAGGTCAGGTGAAGACATTGTGCACTCGTTCCTAGCCATATAAATCACGTTTGTGATTTGTAATTCATGGCTTACAAAACACGTGCGCGATTTGTAATTCATGGCTTACAAAACGGACTTATGATTTGTAATCCATGGATTACAAATCACATGTGCGATGTATAATCCATGTTTCCTCCCCTCACAATCTCTAGGGCTCTGAAACACGTAGATGGTGCTCACAACCTCCTAATAGCACGAATATCTCAACTTAGAGACCAAGAATACCCTCAAGAAATTATGTGGGACCTGCTTTGAGGCATAGTTCATGACATTGGATGTCTAGAAGCTTCCTTTATAACCTAAGGCGTAGGTTTTGTCCCTCTACAATGTATAGTTCCCTTAGACAAATACCTAGTGCAAATCCTCCTAATGGTGAATGTATCCCCATTTGAATCCAGAGATACCCTCAAAAGGTCATATGTAATGCTTTGAGGTGTCATTCTAGGCTTTGGATGATTATAATCTTCTTTTACAAGAGAGAGATTAAGTTTACTCCACCAACCATGTTTAGGGCCTTGAAACCCATACCTAGATTTATCCTTGATATCCCCATTGATAGAGCAATGATACCTTCAAGAGTTCACATGTGCTTGTTTGATACATTGTGCTTGTCTCTAGATGCATGGGAGCTTCCTTTAGGGATTAATGCCTAGAATTATCCTTTAGTGCCTAAGGCCTGATATTTTTTCCCTTACCATGTCCAATGACCCAAGATCCATACTTAGTGTTGAAAATTTCCCCACTCAAAGGAAAAGGATACCTAATAAAGGTCTTTTGTAATTATTTAATACATTACTCTTATCCTAGATGCATTGGGTTCATGTTCCTCTTGCAGTGTGTTTAGGCCCTTACCTCACCCTCTTCTCCTACTCATGCCTATATCACTCCTAGACCTATGTCCTTCTCTCATGTTGCTCTACTAGGGGCATATCACACACCTCCGTACAAGAAACACTCATTTATCCTTTTGTGCCTGTTATCCTCTCCCAATTTGGGGAAGGATTTTCTCCTTCTACATTCAAGGAAGGTTTTCATCCTGCAACACTCCAATATTAATTAGGATAATAACATTAACATAAATATGATTATCATATGAATTTGATAAAGGTCTATTAATTTTTATAAATAAATAGGAAAAAGTGCATTAAGAATGAAATTAGGATCAAGTGGTAATCAAGTTTAATTAGCATAAATTGGAAATTAGGTGCATGGATGACAAGTTTAATTAATAAGTATTAATTGTTATTAATTATTAATTGTTTATTAGAATTATTTTTTTAATGTTATTTATTATTATTATGTATGTTACATTGTGTTCCCCTTTTAAAAATGCATTGTCCTCAAAGAAAACAAAAGTTATGTCTTTGTTCTGGTTTGTAATGCCTTCTCACGATTCTTCATTCTTACATTTATCATTGTTGAGGACACAAGGCAATATGATATTCTTAGTGATGAACAGAGTTGTCGAATTGTGTAAGTGTCAGACCACCCTAATTCGATCTTTCATGATTTTGTTTAGCAATGAATTCTATGATGATAGAATTCCATACTTGAACTTCACGTCAATAGAGTAGAATCTCCACTTAACCTTGTATATTTATTTTGTCTTCGGATAGTTCATTGATTACCCTTGTAATTAGGATGACGATAGGGTATGCTTGTATCTGGTGTAATGTTCTAAAAACCTTCATCTTTTAGATTCTTTTGGTGATTTATTGGTAGGTATGATTTCAATTAGATCTCTATTGGTTCCCTTGTTGATATTTACCTCTAATGACTTTTTTATTTCAACAAGATCAGTCATTATTTCTTTAGTGATTGTTAGTTCTTTATTGATAAGTTGCTATGGCTTCCCTTGCAGCGACTTCTTATCATCTTTAACTTCTTGATTTGGGTAAGTAAACTCTGATTATGAATCCTTAAGTGTGAAACTTCATCATTGTTCTCTGGATTTTCAATTTTGTCCTTAAGGTCTTGGTTTTTTATCACACCTCTTTTAATCTTTTGATTTGCTCGAGCAACCTCTAGTTAAGGCTCCTTAAGCTAGAAGCTTCTTGATCTTTCTCTAATAACTTTGTGTTGAATTACTTCATAAGATCTTGATTCTCTTGTTCTGACTTTTGTAAATACCGCTTCTTCTCCTTAGTCTTAATGATTTTTGCAAGTAGTTTTCGATTATGATTTCTTGGGAAAGAAATCTCTTCCTCTTTCTCAATGATGACCTTGTCACATTCTTTATGTCAATCCTACAATTTTTGTATTGACTTCTGGCTATCTTGAAAGATTACTTCCGATGCATCCTTCAGGTCTCTTGATGAGGGTACTATTGAGCCTAATTTCATAGTAACATTCTAGCCAAGTTGAACCAATAATTAGGTCACACTTATAAAACTTGAACATAGGTGGGGAGGGCAACAATCATTCCTCCCAACCACCCAAGCTACAATCAATAGACATTGATTATAAAACTTATCTTATTTAATATCTTACTTTTTAATAAAACCCTTAAACTTTAATATATATAAACCCTTAAAATATATATATATATATTTGAAAACTTTGACTTCTACTTTTGATAATCTTCTTCCCACTTAATAATAAGTTTAATTTTGATAATGTTCTTCCCACTTAATAATGAGTTTAATAACTTGGAATGTAACTCTCTCGATATGTATGGAATTTTTTAATGCCCTTGAATGATAACTTAGTATTATGTTTATAATACCACTTTTCGTTCCTAATATCACAAGGGAATTACGTATTTTCACCCCTACATGGTTTATTTATTTTAAACATGATCTTTCACCTTCTTTCTTGAGCATATAGTATAGGGTGGCGGCCATTTGAATTTTGAAAAGTGTGCAGGCTGAGGTCGCGACTTTTCAACACTGAGATTGTTAATAGAGATGGGTAATTAATGCCCAAAAAACTATGACGGTTTTCTTGGTGAGAGCGCCCTTCATATGATGTATAATATTTATTTTTACTTATAATAAAAAAAATTGATTGTAGTGCCAGTTTGCATTCACCGTCTTTATAATCTATCTCTGGTTTTATAATTATCATCTATCTTTGGTTTTATAATTAACTTAAAAATTTCCCTTATCTCAACAACAATCTGAAACTAATACCCCCATATATCATCAACAAACTGATATAATGAAAATGAAGGTTTCATTAAGATGTATTCCAAAACTCTGGTGCAATTACAATTTTATAAGTGGATTAAATGCCAATAATCGGAGCTGGGTGCAATCATTCATCGATCAAATGCCAAGGCGTTCATAATCCATTTATGATGGGAAGTACATCAACAGGGTTCATCTCTAGCCACAAACAGGAATGTTTTGTTCTCCCACACACAGCATTCAATGCAATCCAAAACATTCAGAAAACTCCACACAGAAAATCATATATAAATGCAGAGTACTCTGGAGAGAAAAGGAAATATATTCTTTAAGTATTCTTGAAAGCCACTCCTCTCTCTACTTCTTACATGAATTCTCAATCGTAGTTTTTATGATTGAGAGAATTGGTTCGCTCAGGTCTACACAGATGGATCGAATCAACTAATTCAAGAGTATTGATGTCAGATCAATCTTACACAACTACAATAGTTCATGTGCCCCAAGTGGTCTTTTTGTTGCCTTCAAATAATCTCTGATTTTGAAATACAGACAGATGTGTAAAATAAGAATAAGAATATCATATGGAAAAATTTTAAGTGCACATTCATGGTCTACAATGACTCTGCATAGGTTTATCTATTTGACTGGTTTTTTTGAGTCTCTCAGTTAACATAGATAGTGTAGATAGTATAAGGAATCAATGAATTTTG
The DNA here is from genome assembly GCA_027924585.1 of Larix kaempferi. NCBI lineage: Eukaryota > Viridiplantae > Streptophyta > Pinopsida > Pinales > Pinaceae > Larix > Larix kaempferi. The sequence continues at coordinate 20,951,722 of BSBM01000186.1, read as the reverse complement.
TAAAAAAAATTGAAATTGCATAAATTATAAAATTGTCTCAATTACCATAAATACATTTTTATTTTTTTCAAATCCTTTAAATTATTAAATTCATAATCATGATTTCAGAAAACATATATATATAATGAACATTACAATTTTATCTAATGTCTAAAGTGTAATCACAATTTTATCTGATGTCTAAAGTGTAAATGTTGGTTAATAGGTTACCTTATTTTTGACACGAGGCTCAGCTATCATCAACCTCTCACACCCTCATGTATTCGACAATGTCATTCCCCAGATTATTAATGAATTAACATCTCAACTTAGAGGGTTTTCTTTGCCAACGGAATCTTTGCACCGAGTGAAACCAGGTGCTCTACAATCCAGTATGGGGGAGATGTTGTAACGTGTGTGATGTAACGTTACAACATTAAAAAAAAATCATGTTGGCTCATAAAATAAAAAAAATATGGAAAGTATTTAAACCAGCATAGATCCATCTTAAACCTATATCTATCAAGCACCGAGAGGGATCCAATTTCTTGAGGTGTATTTCTTTTTTTAAATTTAAACTCAAGAAATTTGATATCTCTTGATTGATTAAATACTTTCATTAATTTTGTATTTTATGAGTCGACATGAATTTATTAATGGCCGACATAATATAATTTATTACTTTTTACTCTTTTTTTTACTCGTGTAACGTTGCATCCATGTCACACGTTACAACATCTCCCTCGTACTCGTGTGTAATGTTACATCCACACACGTTACAACATTTCCCACATACTAGGTTGTAGAGAACCTTGTTTCACTCGGTGCAAAAAATCCATGTTGGTTCATAAAATAAAATATTATGAAAAGTAATTAAAAAATAGATGTTCTTTTATAAAATAAAAACTTAAAACTTGAACCTGGATCTATCAATCAAGAGAGATCAAATTTCTTGAGTTTAAATTTAAAAAAAGAAATACACCTCAAGAAATTGGATCCCTCTCGGTGCTTGATAGATATGGGTTTAAGATGGATCTATGCTGGTATAATTATAGCCCTAGCTAATGGCGTTTGTAATGTTATTATTTTGCAAAATTTGTATCGACAAGGGTGTCAAAGTTTCAACTATATACTTGTTACACTGACTCTCACACGGTCCTTGTGGAAAGGTTGCCAAGGTTCTGCTCTCAACGCTCGTGGGGCCTCTGGGGGTATTGCTACCCTGTTCTCCCACAAGTTCTCTCTTATTTCATCTTCAATGAATCCCCACTGGCTGCTAACATAATTAAAAGACAATGACAGCAATGATCTCCTTTTCATTTGCAACGTCTATGGCCCAAACCATTACAGGGACAAGATCAATTTATGGAATGATCTCAACAATCTCAAAGACAGCATGAATGGAAAAAACCTTATTATTGTTGGCGACTTCAACGTCACCAAATCTCGACAGGAGAAGAGAGGAGGCAACATCGACCGCGATCCCTTTGGTGAAAAGCTCGAGGACCTCTCCACCAACTTGGACCTCATAGATATTCCTCTCAAAAATGCAAAGTGCACTTGGACAAATAGAAGATGTGGAGTGGGACATATAGCTGCAAGGTTGGACCGCTTTCTGGTAAGTTCCACCTTTTTCAATTATGATCTTTTATTCAGTGCTTTCTCCATTCCATGTGCTTCATCGGATCACAAGCCTATTTGCCTCTCTATCTCCCCACCTGAAAATCTTGGCCCAATTCCCTTTCGTCTTGACCCATTCTAGATCCAGCACCCTGACTTTCTTGACATCGTCTCTCAAGCCTGGCATCAAACTTTCAAAGGCTCTCCCAGCTTCATCTGGGAGTCCAAACTCTGTGCCGTTAAGGTTGCTCTCAAACGATGGGCCAAGTCCTCCTTCCAAAACCCCAGCCACGCCAAATTGTGTTGCCAAGCTAAACTCGCCTCTCTTCAGCAAAGGATGGAGGTTGATGAGATATCTCCCCCCCTCTTAGGACAATAAATTGCTTTGGAACAAGAAATCCTCAGTGTTGCTAAACTCAAGGAGGAAACTTGGAGAATAAATTCAAGACAACTTTGGCTCAAAGGTGGGGATAGCAACACGAAATACTTCCACAACCAAGCCAAATCTCGCCGCAACCATAATGTTATTAGAGATCTGAAAAATAGCGCTGGGGAAAAAAAAAGTGGTCAAGAGAATCTCCAAATGCATGCCTACAATCATTTTAAGGATCTCTTCACGGATAGTGGAGAAACTGACGCTAAAGCTCAAGATGATCTTATCGAAGGCATACCCAACTTAATCTCGGATAATGCCAACAGAGAGCTCACAAAGCCAATCCTGGAGTATGAAATCGCAAATGCAATTTGGTATTTGCAAATCGACAAAGCACCCGGACCTGATGGTTTTACCATAAAATTCTTCCGAGCGGCATGGGAAATCATTAAGGAGGACCTTCAAAGAATGCTCAACTGGACTATAAAAAAATACAAACTTGGAGGAGCAACCAATTCCTCTTTTATTGCTCTCATCCCCAAAGGAAAATCCCCTTGCTCCCTTGGCAGGTTCAGACCAATTTCTTTGTGTAACTCCTACAAAATCCTCTCAAAAATTTTAGCTACTAGAATGAAAAATTTCATGGGGAAACTGATTTCAGATTCTCAAGGAAGCTTTCTAGCTGGTCGCCAAATCCTGGATAATATTATCATGGTTCAAGAAGCTATCCACTCAAGCACAGAGAAGAAGCATCAAGGCATGGCCATTAAGCTGGACATGGCCAACGCTTTCAACGGAGTGAATCACAAATTCCTTTCTAAAATCATGCTCAAATTCGACTTCTCTAACATATTTGTAAGATGGATAAAAGCCTGCATTCTTAGTCCATGGATTGCTCCGCTTGTTAATGGTAGACCTACTGAATTCTTCATGGCCTCTAGAGGACTGCGTCAAGGTTTCCCTCTGTCACCTTTCCTATACCTTCTTGTTGCTGAATCTATGAGCAGGAAACTTCAAGCTCTACAAGTCTCCGTAGATCTTAAAGGTATTCGGGTGGTTCGAGAAGTAAATCCTATCAACCACTCCCAGTTCGCCGATGATACTATAATGCTCGGAGGTGCCTCCACGATTATAGCTGAGAGATTACATCATGTCCTCTCTTCCTTTCTCAGGGCCTCTGACAGTAAAATAAATTCTGATAAATCCAAAATTTATGGATGGAATTGCACTCTGGGATCCCTGGCGAGAATCTCTAGAATTCTAGGCTTTGAAGCTACAGAAGATTGGAACTCATTCATTTACCTTGGCATCCCCATCTTCAAATGAAAAAAGAAAGTGGCAGATTGGCACGGGCTTATTGAAAAATTAAAAAATAAAATCAACGCTTGGGGTTCTAGATGGCTCAATCCTACAGGTAAGCTTGTCCTCATCAAATCTATTCTCTCGGCTTACCCTATTTATTCCTTCTCAATATCGCTTGCTCCTAAGACGGTGATGATGGGAATCATGAAAGAAATTAAAAAAAAATTATGGCAGGGAGGAAAAGAAAACAAGACAAAAAAATTCCACCTCATTAACTGGGATATTGTTTGCAGACCTAAGAACTTTGGAGGCACAGGAATTAAATACCCCTCGCGGATGAGTTTAGCACTAGGTGCTAAAATACTCTGGAGACTCATTTCTGTCAAGAAGGCCTGGTGGAAGGAAATCTTCTACAAAAAATACATGTCAGGAGCAAGAAAAAGATGTGTGGAAAACATTGATATGGAAAGAAAGGGTACTTCCATTTGGAACGTCTACAAGAGTGCAGCCCCTATTATCCAAAACAACCTAACTTGGACTCCTGGAAACGGCAAGTAGACTAAAATATGCAAGGACAAGTTTTGCTCAAACCCCCCAGCAAACTTTCTACATGAGTTCAGGGATCTAAAGCGTTGGATGGAGAAAGCAGACATTCACACTCTTCATGACTTATCCAGGTGGTCTGAAAATGGGGATTGGATTGGTTGGAGGCCTCTCAATCTTCTGGCTCCGCTACGTTCGGAATATAGTACCCTCCTATCTCTTTTTCATGGGGCTATCCCTATTCATCTCTCTATGAAATACTGCAGCAGCTGGGGGAAAGCTAGTACATATACAATGAAGGATGGTTACAACTACCTAGATTCTCTCAACAATCAGTGCAGCAATGACAAAAAGTGGGAAAGAATCTGGAACGGGGAAGGGCTTCCCAAAGTTAATCTTTTCAATTGGTTACTGGTTCACAGAAAAATTCTTACAGCTGATAACTTAAGGAAAAGAGGCATTGCAGGCCCTGCTAGATGCATACTCGTTAAGAACGCTGAGGAGACCATTTATCATCTCTTTTTAGAATGCAGTTTCTCCAAAGAGGTATGGGATAAGGCTTTTCTCAAGATTCAACTGGATCTCATACTCCCTACCAATTGGAATGACTTGTTTGCTAATTAGCATCTTTTTTATTACAACTCGCTCTCCAAGAAACCTGATTTCAAACGAGCTTGGGTGGCATTTCCAAAAATCCTCTGCTAGAAGCTTTGGAATGCAAGAAACAAGGAAATTTTTGATGAAAAAAGGACCTCCCCTAGTATGGTGCTCTCATCTACCAAATCCCTTTGGGTCGACTCCCTCAAATAGAGAGGTCTGAAAAATCTTGCTAAAGAACCCTTAAGTGTAGAAGAAAAAATCTGGGTGGACGATCTTCTAGTCCCCCACCTCTCTCCCTCACCCATCTTCCCCAAAATCCATAAGTCTCAAAATTGGCAAATCAGAATGGAACCTTTAGAATTCAAGAACTGGAAGAGAAACTGTCATACACTCTTCTTCGATGTTGTCTCTAAGGGAAATCCTGGGTTGGCAGGTGTGGGGGGAGTTATTCTAGACTCCGAAGGAAACAAGCTAACTAACTATGCGTGGGGGATTGGAAGGCAGACAAACAACGATGTGGAGTGGCTTGCCCTTATCAAAGGTATTGAAATAGATAAGGAAAATAACGTTCAGGAACTGATAGCTATTGGTGACTCTCTCCTGGTGATCAAAGAAGCAAGGGCCCTAGTCAATAACTTTCGTAAGCCTTCATCCAAGTACTATTTTCATTTCTTCCACAAGCTCAAAGAAATAAGATCCATCTCCCTCTACCACATTCTTAGAAAAAAAAACCAACAAGTTGACTCCATGGCAAATATTGGAGCGGGGTTAAATTGCGGTCTTGTGGTTAAAAATGGCCAAAATCTTGCCAATGATTGGGTCCCATAGCCCAATGGATCACCTTGACCCCTCTAGCACTCATAACTCACACCCTCCACCTCATCGGGCCACCGTGATGAATGACAGCTCTCACCTCTGCAACTCGATCTACTCGCGATTCCCCAAGACATTCTTGGTGGCGTCCTCAGTCTGACTCCACCTATCTCACATGCGAGACTTCAATGCAGGAAGGTTCCAGGGGACGCACCTCCTATTTCAATGAAAAGGGTGATGAACTTGCTCTCATTCACCTCGCTCTGCTTTTCCATATTTTCCGCTCTGCGCCTTCACGTTGCAGCATGGCTTGTGGGAATGATGCAAATTTTTTTCTTCCGGCTCTACAATGCAGTCGTTGCAAGACCTGCATTCAACTTTACTCTGGGGAGGTTGGGTTGAAGAGATATCTCTCTTCCCTGGAGGTGGTGCAGGGTCATGAAAGCCCTGGAATTGATGCTCATGGGATGAATATCAAGCTGGCCAAGCATGTTAGGAATGGGTGCCCTAGAAACGTGGAGATAGGAAGAAACTGGTATCCGTTGGATGGTGGATAGGGGCAGAACTTTAAGCCCATCGCAAATGGTGTCCAATTCAGCTCTGAGCAAGACCATAGTAAGAATTGGCGTCCTGTGGATGCAGGTACCTGTCACATTCAAGGTGGCGCTCTGCAACAAGTTCGTGGCAGCCCTCGGGAGTTGAACAATGGCAAGCTCTGGAATCAGAATGGGGAAATTGGGGGAGTGGTGAACCTGGATTCTCCCTTGGAGTCTGATAGTCCCTCTCCTGGTGTGCTCTCCCATCTGCACGACATAGAGTCTCAAGTAAATTGGTTGCGAGGGGAATTTGGGGATATGAAGAATTCAATCTCTCATCTCGCCACCTTTGTCCAGATTTCAAACTCTGACATTAGGAACAATTGCACCAAGATGAAGGATTATTATGAAGGTCTGGTTGGAAAAGTGGAATCTATGCACAGTTATTTAAGGATAGTGGAAGCTAAGGTTGATTGCGTCAGGAGCAGCAAGCGCAACAGCCCAGCGACACTCCTAGGCATGGATAACGAAGACGCAGGAGAAGGAAGCAAGCTCAAGGATCGTCAGATAAATACCAAGTGATCTCATCTATGAAGTTTTTCTCTTTATGTTATCGGCAATTAAAAATGTCTGTTTAATTTCCTTGTGTGCTAAATTCTCAATTATGTATGAACTTAAAAGACTGGGTATGAGGTCCCTTCAACCCTCCTTTTGTTGGATACAGTCTTCCCAAACATTTTGTAAGAACCTCTTTTTTTAATATAATGCTTCTCAGTCGTTTATGTAAAAAAAAAAAAATTATAGCTTAAAAAAATGACATGGGTTGAGGTTACATAATATACAAACACAAAATCAAATACCCTTTCAAATTTAATTCCCCTTGGCTGAAGAATGAAGATTTCTGCAATACAGTTAGATATTTCTCGGTAAAAGATGAAAGGGATCCTGATCTGAACCCTATGGATTCTTTCATTGAAAGACTCCGAAGACTCAAAGGTATTGTTTCACAGTGGATCAAAAACAAACAGAAGGCAAATAGATGTGAAATAAAAAAATTGGAGGATCAGATTCAGGAGTTGAAAAAATTAAATATTGAGGAAGGTTGTGATATGGAGATTGGAAAGAAATTAAAGGAACTCGAAAACAAAAAGGATGAGTTGTTTTCTCAAGAAGAATTAGAGTGGAGATTAAAGAGTGGGGCATTATGGATCGAAGCAGGGGATAGAAACACGAAATTTTTCCATGCATTTGCCACACACCGAAAAAATGTTAACAGCATTTGGGAATTGTAAGACTCTTAAGGGATCATCATTTCTGGCCTGGAGGAGTTACAATACGCTGCTAAAGATCATTGTAATAAGGCTTACAGTGCTTCTGAAAATCGCAGTCTCAATGATCAGTTAAAGGTGGCCAAACTTTATCCCTTTATGGTTGAAGAGAACATTGCTGCAAAATTGTGTAAAGAAGTCACTCTTCAGGAGATAGAGGTGATCTTGAAAAGGTTTTCCAAAGACAAAAGTCCTGGCCCTGATGGGTGGACAATTGAGCTCTTTATTGAGTTTTTTTATACTATGGGAAATGACATTTTAGAAATGATTGAATTCTCAAGATTGGAGGGATTTATATCTAACAGTCTAAATTCCACTTTTTAACTTTAATCCCTAAAGTTGGTAAGCCCTCCACATTTGGGGATTTCAGGCCTATAGCATTGTGTAATTTGGCATATCAAGCTATCATCACACATAATGGTATGTATCCTGCAAACTGGTGGTACAAGGCTATATGGAAATGGAAAATTTTACTTGAGGTATAGTGTTTTATCTGGCATGCATTGCAGGGAAGTTTGAAGACTTGGGAAAATTTTAACAAAAGAGGATGGGTTGGACCAAGTATATGTTATCTTTGTAGGAAGAGTAATGAAACCTCTCAGCATATTTTGGTAGAGTGTGAATTCACAAGAACTCTGTGGCAATTGATCATTCCTCACCTTCAGCTAGATCAGACTTGGGATTTGGATATTTTTGTGGTCAATGTCTATAAATGGCATAAGTACTGCAAGATTATGCCACACCTACCAGCATTGATTTCGTGGCACATTTGATGGGTGAGGAACAAAGCTCTTTGAAGATATTATACCCAATATTCATTCCTCTTTCAACAGGATTTTCGTATTATTAAAGGACTATAATCATACTACGGGGAAGCAGAACTCTAGACATCTTGGTTCTTTTAGTTTACTCTGCCATAATCCAGTTGGTTTCTTTGATGGTTCGGCATTAGATGGAGATTGTGCTATTGGAGGTGTTATTTATATCAACAAAGAACATTACTTTACTTTCAAGATGAGTTGTGGGAAAGGAACAAATACTAAGGCAAAGTTACTTGGGTCATGGTGCCTTCTTACTGTTGCGGCAATCATGGGTTTACAGGAGTTGAAGGTGTTCGGTGACTCTAGGGTGACAATAAAATGGGCCCTTAATGAATATCAATTTAACATCATTACATTACAACAGTGGTGCAGCAGAATTCGTGAAAGAATCAAGCTCTTCAAAGATATTACCTTTGAAGATATTTTTTGGCAATTCAACAAAACTACAGATACTCTCTCTAAGGAATCTCATGCAGGAAATGAAGGCTTTGTTTTCTGGGAAGAATTCATAGAAAATCAAAGTTATGACAAGGGATTGGTCAACTTTTTTTACTATTATTAGGTGTGATAAAAACATATGTCTATGTTTTTTTTTTTGTTTTTTTTTTTGGCTATGTATGAACAAATGGAGAACTTTGAAGGATGATGATGATCTCTGATAGTTTTTTCAGCACATAAATCTATACAAGATTTATGTATATTTTGTACTATTTGATTCGTTTATAATGAATATCAGTAGTACGATTTTTTTCCACTGAGAAAAAAAAAAAAACCATATAAACTTTAAATACGGGTAAATTTTAACTGTACCCTTCAAATTGACGACCTCCAAAACTTGGTCGTTGATGTGTTAATTCCACATATGTATTTTACAAGTAAAAAGTGAAAAGAGATCTTCTTGGAAAAATGCCGCCACTCGGATTTGAGGGCGTCAATTTTAACCGCTGGGTGGGTCTTGTCAAGTGGTTAATTCTTGTTATGTTCAATGGTGTTAATTTTGGTATATAGCTTAGGTCACTCTCTTAAGATGTAATATTTGTTTTCTTCTTTCTTTTACAGAATTTAGAAGAAAGAATATAAGTTCATTAAACACTCGCTTCAATTGATTCTCGGTTAACGTCTATTCGACACTTTGTTTTTGTTCTTTTGTTTTCTTCCTTTCTAACAGCAGCACAGTGTCACGATTAAACGAAATCTTTAAGAAGTGCCCTGTATACGACTATATCAATAGCAAACATGGGACTTGTGGGTTATGGGTCGACCACTCTTTTTGTAAATTTCTTTTTCAATGTTCTATGGTTCCCACGTATAGTCAATCTTCTCTCTTTGCATGGAATATACGTGATTTCTAGTTTTCTTCAAATTTGTAGCGTTTGGTATTTTTTCTTGATTTTGGTGTTCTCTCAAGTTGATATGTCAAAGGTCCTATTGTGGGTAGGGACCTCGTAAAAAAAACAAAGAAAATCTGAGACTTTGAGTATGGCCAGAAGCTAGATCAAATAAGGTCTGGTAAAGGGTGTGGCCAAAGACAAGATTGACAAGAAGCTCTAATATCGATGCAGAGAACAAATCATGTTCATATAGTAAATAACCACCTTAAACAAGCTAGGAAACAGTAATCCATAGAGGACAATAAATATATATTAAAATGAATGATGAATGATATCCAATGACCATGTGATGGTGCACTTATCGCTTTGACTAGTCACAATGGTAATTCATGTCCTTTCAACAAGTCATGTCTTTTAGATAAGATGTGTCTTTTCATTAATCATTAATAACTAATTATTAATTATTATTAATATTATAATTATTTATTATTATTATGTTACAAGTGGTGTCACCCGTGCAAAATTAGTAAATGGATAAATATGGAAAATAAACAATAAAAAAGGGGGAAAGACCAAGGAGAGGGGTTGCTTGGGGTCTAGGGAGTTTGCTAGTTGCTCTAGTGGTTTCTAGTTGTTGTTTCTGGTTTGATTGTTTGGAGAGTGATGTTTTTTGTGATGGGGAAGGAGATGTTTCAATGGGGGGCATGTTGTCTTATTGGTCTAGCTGTTGTTTTGTTGGTTTATATGTGGATGGGATGGTCTAACGGCTTACATGTTAATTGTGGGAAGAGGAGGTTGAGTAGTAGTGTTGGTTGAGGTTATTATAGTTTGGCATAGGATTAAGTGTTGGGGGATTGGAGGCCATAGGAATTGTTGAGGAATTAGGTTGGGAGGAGAGTAATCCCCCCAACATTGTTGCGGTTTCAGAGATCATAGAGGCTGAACTATATGTTGAAGGAGAACTGCAAGCTTAAACTGGTCTACTCAAAGGTAAGTTAAATTCTTGCTATTTAACTAATGAATAATTTAGATTTAATATTAAAAATGATATTGTACAAATTAAAATTGAAGTGTAATGGTTGTAATTTGCATTATTCGTCTTCATCCTACTTCCAATTTATTGTTAAATTTTATTTTTCCTTACAGTCTCAATTGCAGATCATGAATTATACTTGTTATTTCTAGATATCCCTATAGCCATATAATTAAAAGTATTAATACAACACTTAAGCCTACACAATAAAAGAGTAGAATTAATTAGCAATTACTTAGGCTTAAATCATGTCCAACCCTTACACATCCTTCTTCCTCTCCTTCCCTACTCGAGGAAGCCTCTCTCTATGTTCCTTATTTTGGGCATCCTTCACCTCCACCTTTGTCCTCTCCTTCATGGAACTTTCCACATCTCATCTCAGTGGCATGTTTTCCTTGATAGCACTAGCTACCATTGAGAGTTATTATTTCTATTTCATTTCTTTTGTCTTTTTTCTTTCATGTTCTCTTACTTTCCCCTTGATGTATGTGGTCAACGTTGTCTCTCTTCCTATGGGCTTGTCTATGTTGATTCCGTTGTCCATATCAATTCCTTGGGCCCTCATAGTGGTTGTATTATTTTCCCTTTTGTTCCTTATCCGCTCTTTCCCTACTACAAGGAAATTCCGTCTCCTACTTTCTCCCTACCAAGAGGCACATCGGTAGGTCTTCCTCTCCCCTACTGTGAGGTTATGAGTTGTCTTCTTTGTTTTTTCTTTTGTTTATTTGTGTACCATCCCCTCCTCTCCTCTTGAGAGAGTGGATGTAGCCCTCTTTCCATCTCGTATATGCTTGACACAAGTGTCCCATTTTTTGCTTAACCATTGGGTTATATTTTTGGTTAAGTATACCTCATTGGTTGCAACATGTTCAAGTGAATGCAACTATTGCACCCTTTGTCTTGTGACATGTACAAGTAAATGTATATATCACACCCTTTACCTCTTCCTTCCATGGCTTAATTTATCTGTTTCATTTTAGTATTTAAACTCGTTATTCTTTCATATTTTATCTATTTTACTTACAGTAGTTAGGTTTGTCTTGCTTTTATAGTTTAATTGTTCTTTCCTTAGCAAAGGTTAGACTTGTAAACTCTCCTCCCCAACTTTGCTTATTATGCATTCACTATGGTTAATTGGTTGTAGGTATCACGAAAATCAAACACACAAAGAAACCAAGAATAACTTGGAAGAATTATTGTAATGTATTGCACGTATGAGAAATCGAAAGCTTTCTTATATAGGGTTACAATGAGGTCAGTTCAGTCCCATTTATGAATGTTGGATAGACCAAGAATTACAATAAAGTGACTAAAAGAACAAAATAACATAAGTCTTAAGTGAATTTATTAATGCCCAAGTCGATATCTAATTGACTATTATAAACTAGGTTTTACTTCAGCACCCTCCCTTAATGGTCAATCTACTAACTACACCAAGTTTATCCTAAATTTTTACATGTTTTTAAGGACCCAGAGGCTTGGTGAAAATGTCTGCAATTTGGTCCTCTGTGGGACAATACTGCAACTCAATAGTTTCATCTTCTACACATTATCTGATGAATTGGAAATGTATCTCAACATGCTTGGTGCACTCGTGGAAAACTAGATTCTTGGCTAGTTTGAGCACCCCTCAATTGTTGCAAAGTAGGGGTGTCGGATCCTCCTAATCAAAACTATCTCACATGCTCCTTTCATTGCTCCTCAATATTATGCTCTATAGCCCAGTATGGGGGAGATGTTGTAACGTGTGTGATGTAATGTTACAACATTAAAAAAAATTCATGTCGGCTCATAAAATAAAAAAATTTGGAAAGTATTTAAAAAAAATCCATGTTGGTTCATAAAATAAAATATTATGAAAAGTAATTAAAAAATAGATGTTCGTTTATAAAATAAAAACTTAAAACTTAAACCCGGATCTATCAATCAAGAGAGATCAAATTTCTTGAGTTTAAATTTAAAAAAAGAAATACACCTCAAGAAATTGGATCCCTCTCGGTGCTTGATAGATACGGGTTTAAGATGGATCTATGCTGGTATAATTATAGCCCTAGCTAATGGCATTTGTACTGTTATTATTTTGCATAATTTGTACCGACAAGGGTGTCGAAGTTTCAACTATACACTTGTTACACTCTAGTTAATCTTGTTGATCCACTTAAGGAAATCCAAAATCTCAAATAATATATAAAAGCCTATCTACTTAAAAATAATTATAGCTTTAAAAAAAGACATGGGTTGAGGTTACATAATATACCAACATATAAACTTTAAATACGGGTAAATTTTAACTGTACCCTTCAAATTGACGACCTCCAAAACTTGGTCGTTGATGTGTTAATTCCACATCTGTATTTTACAGGTAAAAGGTGAAAAGAGATCTTCTTGGAAAAATGTCGCCACTCGGATTTGAGGGCGTCAGTTTTAACCGCTAGGTGGGTCTTGTCAAGTGGTCAATTCTTGTTATGTTCAATGGTGCTAATTTCGGTATATACCTTAGGTCACTCTCTTAAGATGTAATATTGGTTTTCTTCTTTCTTTTACATAATTTAGAAGAAATAATATAAGTTCATTAAACACTCACTTCAATTGATTCTTGGTTAACGTTTATTCGACACTTTGTTTTTGTTCTTTTGTTTTCTTCCTTTCTAACAGCAGCACAGTGTCATGATTAAATGAATTCTTTAAGAAGTGCCCTGTATACGACTATATCAATAGCAAACATGGGATCCATCTTGAGGTGTATTTCTTTTTCTAAATTTAAACTCAAGAAATTTGATCTCTCTTGATTGATAAATTCAGGTTTAAGTTTTAAGTTTTTATTTTATAAACGAACATCTATTTTTTAATTACTTTTCATAATATTTTATTTTATGAACCAACATGGATTTTTTTTAAATACTTTCCATAATTTTTTATTTTATGAGCCGACATGAATTTTTTTTAATGTTGTAACGTTACATCACACACGTTACAACATCTCCCCCATACTGGGTTGTAGAGCACCTCATTTCTCTCAATGTTCTATGGTTCCCACTTACAGTCAATCTTCTATGTTTGCATGGAATATACATGATTTCTGGTTTTCTTCAAATTTGCATCGTTTGGTATTTTTTCTTGATTTTGGTGTTCTCTCAAGTTGATATGTTAAAAGCCCTGTTGTGGGTAGGGACCTCGTAAAAAAAACAAAGAAAATCTGAGACTTTGAGTATGGCCAAAAGCTAGATCAAAGAAGGTCTGGTAAAGGGTGTGGCCAAAGACAAGATTGACAAGAAGCTCTAATATCGATGTAGAGAACAAATCATGTTCATATAGTAAATAACCACCTTAAATAGGCTAGGTAACAGTAATCCATAGAGGACAATAAATATATATTAAAATGAATGATGAATAATATCCAATGACCATGTGATGGTGCACTTATAGCTTTGACTAGTCACAATGGTAATTCATGTCCTTTCAACAAGTCATGTCTTTTAGATAAGATGTGTCTTTTCATTAATCATTAATAACTAATTATTAATTATTATTAATATCATAATTATTTATTATTATTATTATTATGTTACAAGTGGTGTCACCCATGCAAAATTAGTAAATGGATAAATATGGGAAAATAAACAATAAAAAAAGGGGGAAAGACCAAGGAGAGGGGTTGCTTGGGGTCTAGGGAGTTTTCTAGTTGCTCTAGTGGTTTCTAGTTGTTGTTTCTGGTGTGATTGTTTGGAGAGTGATGTTTTTTGTGATGGGGAAGGAGATGTTTCATTGGGGGGCATGTTGTCTTATTGGTCTAGCTGTTGTTTTGTTGGTTTATATGTGGATGGGATGGTCTAACAGCTTACATGTCAATTGTGGGAAGAGGAGGTTGAGTAGTAGTGTTGGTTGAGGTTATTATAGTCTGGCATAGGATTAAGTGTTGGGGGCTTGGAGGCCATAGGAATTGTTGAGGAATTAGGTTGGGAGGAGAGTAATCCCCCCAACTTTGTTGCGGTTTCAGAGATCACAGAGGTTGAACTAGATGATGAAGGAGAACTGCAAGCTTAAACTGGTCTACTCAAAGGTAAGTTAAATTCTTGCTATTTAACTAATGAATAATTTAGATTTAATATTAAAAATGATATTGTACAAATTAAAATTGAGGTGTAATGGTTGTAATTTGCATTATTTGTCTTCAGCCTACTTCCAATTTATTGTTAAATTTTATTTTTCCTTACAGTCTCAATTGCAGATCATGAATTATACTTGTTATTTCTAGATATCCCTATAGCCATATAATTAAAAGGATTAATACAGCACTTAAGCCTACACAATAAAAGAGTAGAATTAATTAGCAAATACTTAGGCTTAAATGTTGTCCAACCCTTACACATCCTTCTTCCTCTCCTTCCCTACTTGAGGAAGCCTCTCTCTATGTTCCTTATTTTGGGCATCCTTCACCTCCACCTTGGTCCTCTCCTTCATGGAACTTTCCACCTCTCATCTCAGTGGCATGTTGTCCTTGATAGCACTAGCTACCATTGAGAGTTATTATTTCTATTTCATTTCTTTTGCCTTTTTTCTTTCATGTTCTCTTACTTTCCCCTTGATGTATGTGGTCAACGTTGTCTCTCTTCCTATGGGTTTGTCTATGTTGATTCCTTTGTCCATGTCAATTCCTTGGGCCCTCATAGTGGTTGTATTCTTTTCCCTTTTGTTCCTTATCCGTTCTTTCCCTACTACAAGGAAATTTTGTCTCCTACTTTCTCCCTACCAAGAGGCACATCGATAGGTCTTCCTCTCCCCTACTGTGAGGTTATGGGTTGTCTTCTTTGTTTTTTCTTTTGTTTATTTGTGTACCCTCCCCTCCTGTCCTCTTGAGAGAGTGGATGTAGCCCTCTTTCCAGCTCGTATATGCTTGACACAAGTGTCCCATTTTTTGCTTAACCATTGGGTTATATTTTTGTTTAAGTATACCTCATTGGTTGCAACATGTTCAAGTGAATGCAACTATTGCACCCTTTGTCTTGTGACATGTACAAGTAAATGTATATATCACACCCTTTACCTCTTGCTTCCATGGCTTAATTTATCTGTTTCATTTTAGTATTTAAACTCATTATTCTTTCATATTTTATCTATTTTACTTACAGTAGTTAGGTTTGTCTTGCTTTTATAGTTTAAATGTTCTTTCCTTAGCAAAGGTTAGACTTGTAAACTCTCCTCCCCAACTTTGCTTATTATGCATTCACTATGGTTAATTGGTTGTAGGTATCACGAAAATCAAACACACAAAGAAACCAAGAATAACTTGGAGGAATTATTGTAATGTATTGCACGTATGAGAAATCGAAAGCTTTCTTATATAGGGTTACAATGAGGTCAGTTCAGTCCCATTTATGAATGTTGGATAGACCAAGAATTACAATAAAGTGACTAAAAGAACAAAATAGCATAAGTCTTAAGTGAATTTATTAATGCCCAAGTCGATATCTAATTGACTATTATAAACTAGGTTTTACTTCAGCACCCTCCCTTAATGGTCAATCTACTAACTACACCAAGTTTATCCTAAATTTTTACATGTTTTTAAGGACCCAGAGGCTTGGTGAAAATGTCTGCAATTTGGTCCTCTGTGGGACAATACTGCAACTCAATAGTTTCATCTTCTACACATTATCTGATGAATTGGAAATGTATCTCAACATGCTTGGTGCACTCGTGGAAAACTAGATTCTTGGCTAGTTTGAGCACCCCTCAATTGTTGCAAAGTAGGGGTGTCGGCTCTGTATGTGCATCTTCATATCTAAAAGCATCCTCCTAATCAAAACTATCTCACATTCTCCTTTCATTTCTCCTCAATATTATGCTTCTGTTGATGAAAGGGCTACCGCATGTTGCTTCTCATTGATCCATGTGACAACACCTGTGCCAAGGTTGAATACATGTCCAAAGGTTTATTTTATGGATCATCCACACAACCTACCAAATCTAAATCAGTATATCCACACAACCTAGGAACTTTGGTTCTATTGTTCATATTTCCAATGTCTAGCATCCCTTTCACATATCCCTAACACCCTCTTCGATGTAGTCCAATGCTTGCTTTTATTGTTGTCATGAATCTAGAAATGAAGCTCATAACATAACTCAAATCAAGCCTAGTGGTAATATATATCAAGCTACCCACTAGTTGCTTGTAGACTGACTCATTTATTTCCTTAGAGTTTGTCTTGGCTAAACGTTTTAGCTCTTTCTCCATAGGTGTAGACGAGATTTTGCAATCTGTCATTTTAAACTTGTCAAACAAACTCCTCGCATATTTTGTTTGTGAGATAAAAATGCTACTACTATTTTCCAAACTTCTAGACCCAGACAATAATGTAGGAGGCATAGATCAATCATGCCAAAATATTTACTCATATTGGATTTTTTTGTTCAATCATGCTTTCCTCACTACCTATAATAATGATGTCGTCGACATAAATTACCAATATGATGATATCATTACCAATGCTTTTGATGTATAGTTTGGCATCTAAAGAACTCTGTTAGAACCCCTGTTAAACCAAGTACCTATCAATCTTAATGTACCATGCCCTAGGTGCCTATTTTAGGCCATATAGTGCCTTCTTAAGTTTGCAAACAATATGCTCCTTCCTTGAAACTTGAAATCCCTATGGTCGATACATGTAAACCTCTTCCTCCAAATCTTCATTGAGGAAATTGTTTTTCACATCCATCCAATGGACCTTCCAACCACAATGTGTTGCCATGGCCAGAACTAGTTGGATGGTGCTCATATTTGTTGTACTAGAAAACGTCTCCTCATAATCAATGCCCTCTCACCGAGAGAACCCTTTTGCTGCCAATCATGGCTTGTACTTGTCAAGTGTGCCATATGTTTTGTACTTGACCTTCTACACCCATTTGTAGTGAATGGGTTTCTTCCCTACTGGAAATGATCTCACATCCCAAGTCTAATTTTTCATTAAACTTTCATGTGTAGTCGTCATGGCCTTCTCCCATTGATGTCTCCATTTTGCTTCTTCCAACACTTATGGCCTATATTCTTCATGAACATTGATCATAAGAGAAGAGTTAACCATGTTGGGTTTTTGTTTTCTCTTTCCTCTCAATGATCATCTCTTAACCATTTATGTTGCTCGAAGATCTCCAATTGTATTGTGCCACCACGTGGGTCTCTTTTTGGGAACCTCCTCGGCCAAGTCAATATCGTAACTATAACTTGGGCTAGTTGCATCTACGATCATCGATTGGAAAGGTCCAAATTCCTCATCTACTATGGCATCTCTACTAAAGCTCAATTGATTGGTTTCGACATCAATCAACCTATAATCTTTATGGCTATCATTCTACCCTACAAGCATCAATTTCTTTATCTTAAGTTCTAACTTTGTTATCTTTTCATCTACACTCCAAGCATATGCAATAGAACCAAAAACCTTAAGATTAGACATGATTCCTTTGGGGTCATCTACTTCACCGCCATCGTTGGAGATATATTCGACAAATATACTACTATGAAAACTAAGTCAACCCAAAACCTGTTGAGAATAGACTTGTTATGCATCATACATCTGGCCATCTCCGTGATTGCATAGTTATGTCTCTCAACTACTCCATTTTGTTGTGGGGTGTAAGGTGTAGTGTATTGTCTTTTGATCTTGTGTTTAGCACAACAATGTTTGAACTCTTTAAAGAAAAATTCTCCACCATTATCAGACCTAAAAGTGGTTATAGGACAACCAGGACCTTTTTCCTACTAATGCTTTAAAATTTTGAAATTCATTAAACACTTTGGATTTTAATTTCAAAAAGTACACCAACATCCTATTAGGAAATACCCGGCATCAGTGATTGATGTTGTGTTCATTGGTCCACAAATGTGTGCATGAACAAGCCAAAGGACTTTGGTCACTCTTCAAGCTTGTTCTTCCTCAAATGGCATTATGTGGTGCTTCTCTTCCTAGTAAGCTGCACATACACCCTAAATCTTTTGTTAGATGTCAGGAAGTCCATCTACTAGATTCTCTCAAGCCAATTGAGAGGGTAGGTGAGGTTGAGGTGCCCATATTGTTGTTTTCAAAGTGTACTGATGTCTAATTTACTCTTCGTTGCTAATGCAAGCTCGTTGACCTATTCATTGCCAATTAATATAAATAGTCCATGATCCTCCACACCATAAGCAATGGTCTTTTAGTCTCCTTGTTAACTATATAGAATTTATGATCGATAAAGTTGACCACAAGCTAGGGACAATCTCTCATAATTTGACTAACTAATAGTAAATTAAGCTCCATACCTGGCACATAGTGCACATTAAGGAAAATAAGCATGTTCCTTCCAAAAGAAATCTCCACACATTTCCTTTGCCAACAATTTTTTACTCTTCACCACCATCAAAGATCACTAAATCATTGTAGACACTTGGAGTGTACTTAGTGAACCAATCATGTATGTTGGTGAAATGGTGACTCGGTGATATCTACACCTGAGTCGATCTACCAAGCAAATGACCTAAGGTTATCTACTAGTTACTTATCCATGAATGCATAGAAGGCCTACTCTTTCTCCTCTGTATGTTCTGACACATAAGACTTCCATTGAGGCCCTTCCTAGTTGGTTTCTTATTTAGCCAACCTCTTTTTGCATAACCTCTTCATATGGTCTTCCTCGCTGCAGTAGTGACAAGTGATGCTCTTCCAAATCCTTGTGGTGTATTCTTCGTTTCCCTAACCTTTCTCTTCTTTGCCCATTTACTTTTTCCCTTGAAATTGGTTGTAAAGGCTTGCTCTAAACACTTTGTCTCACCGCTACTACTAAATTATTTCTCCATATGCCCTATTGTAAGAGCTTATTGTAAAGCTCATCAAACTTTAGGTCAAGACCCATAGATTTGATGTTCAAGGTCTCAATCAGTGTTATCAAGACCGAATTGGTCATTGAATCGGTAGAGCCTAAAAATCTGAATCGGATCGGAACCAGGAAAAAACAGGAAAAAAAATTGGACTAAAAAAACGATCGACCAAAAACTACATAAAATATTCAAATTTTATAGAAAAAACATATATATTCATGTGCATCCATATGAATCCAAACCATTATACACAAATATGCAAAGTTTCTCATGTATATAGCAAGTATGGATGCATATAGCCAATTCATCTCTGAACCAAAATACATCAACAAAGAGACTCTAAATGGCCCCTAGAGTCCAAAAATAAGCTTAGTACTAATTAATAACTATAGTCTAGTGTCTACAATCTTATCATATGGTACTACTAGTCTAGACTCTAATTTTGCATACCAGACACCCTACAATTTTGATGAAACCTCCTAATCCAAGCATTAAAAAAAGGTAGAAAACACTTCACATGCCTAATAAGTGTTTTTGCTTGAGTGAAGGGTACATTTTTACTAAGTTCGTGACAAAGAAGTTAAACAATCAACACCACCAACATTGAGGTACATAGAGAGGTTGATGTGCTTGATTAAATGTCAATCCCCTGCCCTCATACATGATAGAATCCAGTGGAAACGTTGCAATCCTAAAACGCTGAATATTGTTAAGTTTGTTGAATTTTGAATGGGATCTAAAATTCTACTTTTGCATATGAAGTCCGATGATGTTGGAACCACTAAGTTTTAAGTAAAAGGATAGAAATTGAAAGATAAGGAGAATGCCACTTTTACTTTAAGAATTTAATATCACCATTTAATGTTACTAATGATTACTAAGGTTAGGTTTTTTGCTATTAGTGTAGGCCTTCTTTTTGCTTTTTTTTTAAATTGAATCTTTAGGGCCCAAAGCCACAGTTGTACGATGCAGTACGAAATCGGCCAGTCCAGTACAAAACCGGCTAGTCAAGTGAAAAAAGGTCGGTTCCATACCAAATTGGTCGGTTTCTGTACAAAACCGACGGGTTTGATATGGAACCAGCCATTTCTGATTCAAGGTGGCAATTTGGACAGGCTGGGTACCTAAACTAGTCGAACCAGCCAGTTTTGACAGAACCGGATCAATTATGATAACACTAGTCTCAATAAAGTGTTCATATGCACATGGTAAACTTTTCAATGTGATCACCACCATGTCTTATGCTTCTATCTTGCGTTCAATGGAAACTAGTTGTTCTCAAATGTCCTTGATCTTGAATAAGTGCTCCTATAATGAGGCACTTTCATCCATCGTAATCAAGAACAACATATTCTTCAGGAAGAAGGCTCGACCCTTGTCTAGAATCTCATGCAAATATTTCAATTGCTTCCATGTCATTGTGGAAGTGTTCCCTATCTAAACCTCAAGAAGCATAGCATCTATCATGGACAACTTAAGCAACATTATTGCTTCTCTATCTCACTCATCAAACTTGTCTTGGTCCCTACCCATAACTACGAAGTGAGTATTCTTACCTTAAAAAATGTCAGACAAGCACTTGTACTAAAAAATGGCCAACATACATTGCTTCCATGTATTTCAATTCTTGCCATAAAACCTCCAGTTGGATTCCAACATGATAATGGTTAAAGAGGCCATAATTATAAGTTACAAATGCAATAAAATATATTGAAACAAACTAAAATGCTAAAAAATACATCTCAAATCCCATGGATACTGGCTCTAAGCCACTATAGCAACCATATCATTGATAAAGGTGCAAATTTTTTATAAATCTACCCACAAATCTACAAACTCAAAAAGATGCATATTTTGACAAATCTTCTCAAAATCGGCCTCGTAAACCCCTAATTTGCACTCCAAGATTTGAACAACACATGGATCTTGACATATCTTCTCTTAAGCAGCTCAAAATCAATCAATCTGATATAGACCGACACCAAAACAAGTATTTTCTCTATAAATTGTTGAAAACTCTAAATCAGCAACTAAAACATCCAGATCTTGAAATATGAACAACAATACATGTTCTACAAATCCAATATGCTCACAAACCGTCTGAATTGGAAGTAAATCAGAGAAATTTCACTAATTAACTATCAAACAAGTCATAGAGTCAAGAATTTATGATCAAAATCTTCATGTAAGCATCCACGCATCTATACACGTCCAATTCTTAAAAAATTCATGTTCCATACAAACCTGTATGGATCTATGGAGGCTTGTTGTTTGGATTCCTTGTTGGTGATATTTGTACGATCAAATTGTTGTGTCATACAGAATTGTATGGTTAATTAATCAAGCCTACTACACAAAACATTAAATCTGGCATAGGGTCAATTAATTAATTGAGCTAGATGTATAGGATCACAGAAAATTAAGTATATCATACAAAATCTATCTTGACGACTAGTTGGCGACGATCATGTAGCCATACGATTGTTGTACGATCTTTTTCTAAAATAATTTATTTGACTTGAGAAATCCTGCACCTCAAAGTTCCACTTTAAAAAAAATAGGTTGCTTCAAAAAAAAACTGAAACAATACATAGTTTCTATGAAACCCTTGTGGCTATTTGATGTGCTACACTAGCGATCCCTCGATCAGTGTCTATTGGAAGCAGACCCTAATTCTTCATGCTCTCATGGAATCCGAGGCTCTAGCTAAGCTTCAATACGATATCACGAAAATTGAACACAAAGAAACCAAAATAACTCAAAAGAGTTATCATAATCAATTGCATAGATGCGAAAGCGAAAGTTTTTATATACATGGTTACAATGAGATCGATTCAATTCACTTTAACTCTATGGGATAGAATGAGAAATACAATAAAGTGACATAAAGCATAAAATCGCAGAAATAACATAAAGTCTTAAATGGCTTTATCAATGTGGAAGTCTAATATCTAATTGACCATTATAAACTAGGTTTTACTTTAACAATAAGATGAGTATGGATGCTTGCTCAACCTCACCCTCCTTTATGAAATGTGTTATGTGGTTATGCATGTGTGATAACAAAAAGTAAATAATTTATAAAAATATGCATCTAACATAATTTTATGAAGCAAACAATATACAAAAAGTGTTCTAGAGTGAAAGAGTTCTATGCCAAAACTTTGCATCCAAAGCTTCAAGATCCAAACTATGCAAATGACTATAGTAAATAAGGTATAATAAACAAGGTATAATTTTTGTGGTGTATTTTTTCATCATCGTATCTCAATTAAATAGTTATACTGTGCTTTCAAGTTAGAACTTTCTCGATTACATACTTTCATAGTGAGCATGCGCATAGTTATTGTAGGTGTGTTGTACATTTTGCATAAATATGTTGAGTGTATGTACAACTATATCACAAAAGTACACAATAAGAGGTTGATGCTTTCACCTTAGAACACTCTTGATTGCATACTTCCATAGTGAACATGCACATAGTTATTGTAAGTGTTGTGCATTTTGGATAAATATGTCGAGTGTATGTACAAGTATATCACAAAAGTATACAATAAGAGGTGGAGTTTATATGACATAAATCATTTTTTTGGTTTTTCTTTGCAATAGCAAGCAAATTGGGCTTGGGGTAATGTAGATGGTTTAGTAAGATTAGCTTTCTTGTGTGCAAACATGTGATGGAAATACCCAGCATTTACTTTGGAGTCCTTAGTAAGCTCTTGTCTTGTTAAATTTGAGCATTAGGACCTAATTTTGGTCACTATAAAAGCTTAAAGCAATCCTTAGCAAAATGTAATAAAAGAATGGGGTCATTTAGAAGGCTAAAATTGCAAAAAGAAAATCATTGCTAAAGCTAGCAAAGATGGGTAAGCATTCGAGCCAAATTAATTGAGCTCAACATATCTTGTAATTTTTATTATTGTGGGGTTGAACAAGTATATCCATCTCTTCCAACATTGCTTCCATCTCATAACTTTTGGAGAGCACTCACCCATTTTTCTTCCACTTCATTTTCAAGTAGTTGACAAGAGAATAACATTATCATGTGTTTATGTACACATTTGACATAAGAGTAAGGATTAGCTCAATCCATTGAACCATCTTCCCAAAGCATGTTGTTGATGGGGAGGTTATAGGCCACAAGTTCAAATCCGATTGAGTGCCTTAAGATTACCAATCGCAATTGTGGTTGGTGTTTAAGTCACCCTCCATCCAAATATTTCGAGGACGAGGGGCAGAATCACATGAGGTTTTCCTTAGAAACATGTACATTTTTTACATTGGGTTTGTGGATTTCCAACATCCTCTTCAAGTTTATCCTAAGTTTTACACTAAAGCTTAGAAAGAAACTTTGGTATTAAAAAGCTTATAGTGTTGCTCATACCATTTGTACTAATCTTCTCTCTAACATGAAATAAGGTTCATAATATTATTTTTTTCCAAAGATAACAAAACCCATCATATGTTAATATGCTAATATTTTTTTCCCAAAGGTGGCAAAACCTAACATATTAGCATAGGCTTGTAACATGCTAACATGTTGTCCAAGATTATTACTTTAAAAGATAATTTTCCGAGATATCAACCCTTCATAGTGTCTCACATGGGTTTCCTATTTAAAATGTTTAGGCAAATTTATCATGTATTGGCACTAAGGGCAAAATATATTATTATTAATTCTAAGGTGGTTGGCAGCGCAAGGACCTAGTAGAAAGATCAAACCAAGTAGAAACTCATTGTCATTTTTACTCAAAGACAGGGTTGTACTTCTTAAATCTCCTTGCTTTGGTGCCATGTTAAAAACATCCAAGAGACAATAATCACCAAAATCAGGAAGTGATACGAACCGTTACACCAAAACCTCGAGATGTTAGTGAAGGCCGCCCACCAGGATCTTAACATCCCACCACGCTCCGTAGTCCAGACTCTGGGCTGGATGTGCGCCCGTACGATGGTGTCCCCTTTGCGTCGTACGAGCCCCGAGCGAACACTGCAATGCCGGCGTTGCCACCCGCTCTGTGACTTGAACCTGGGTGGAGGCTCTAATACCAGATGATACGAACCGTTACACCAAAACCTCGAGGTGTTAGTGAAGGCCGCCCACCAGGATCTTAACAGGAAGCAAAAAGAAAGTACAAATCTTTTGTTATGATAACACTGAGAATCCTTATAAATCTTTGAATCAATTGAGTTTTTGATCCGTTTTGTGTGTTTGTAGTAAATATTCTAATCTTATTAATTGTGCTTTCTCATATTCTAGTTATTTTGTTTCTAACTTATTGTACATCTCTTTGATAAATTGTATTGTACATTGCAACCTAGAATACAACTTCCAAATTTGTTAGGCATGCATTGGCTTCC
Source organism: Larix kaempferi (assembly GCA_027924585.1). Taxonomy (NCBI): domain Eukaryota; kingdom Viridiplantae; phylum Streptophyta; class Pinopsida; order Pinales; family Pinaceae; genus Larix; species Larix kaempferi. The sequence goes on along the minus strand of BSBM01000186.1, from coordinate 20,927,225 downwards.
ACCATTTATTAGTTATTAGCTTTGGATACTATTGGAGATATCATGCAAACTGAAACTCGCAATACTTTTAGAAGGTAATACCAAAGTAACTTCCACCGAAAATACCTTCAATCCTGCTGTGCACCAATAGATAGCAGCTTCATTCTCCTTGTAGAAACATCCAAAGTGACGCCACGGAGTTTGTGGATGCTCCATACTTGTGCAACGTATTGTAGTTCAAGGGCCTCCCTGCAGTTTTAGGTATTTCCTATGACACCGAATTCATAACTTTGGAAGGTAGACTCTCCAACCATGTGCACTTCGTTATTGTACATATTATTCACAAACCAATTTCAAGCATATCTCAACTCACAGCTTACTACTTGTATAGAGATTTCAAAAAACTAGTGTGCGCTTATAGCTGGTTTTGCAGCCATGTTTTAATTTCTTCCAGTCTTTAACTCATATGGTTCCAGAGATCCTAATACAACACCATCTGTATGTAAAGTCCATTTTAATTATTTTGGAAATTGAGCGTAGAAAGCTCTTGCATTTAACTGGTTGAACTGCCCATCTAGATCAGAATTGTTGCTTTGTTGGAGCCAGAAAATGAGCCTCTTGGATCTTTCTTGCCCTTCAGTGATATTTGTTTGTTACCCTCTTAATCCATGTATTTCCAATTGACATTACTTCCAAATCCAATGTGCCTTTCTCTCTCTATATATAAGACTAGAAAAATTGCATACATGAACGGATAAGACAGGAGATTTGTTTCCAGATGTGTTGTGTGCGTGGAGTAACTTTTGCTTCATCGAGATGTAGTTATTTTAATCATTGTCGAAGGCTTTCCCAGAAGATTTATATTAACATTTGAAGACTCGGATTACTATCACGTAAGCAAATCATTTATGGCTGGCCGACTGTTCATGCTATGTTCCAATATGATAGAATTATCATTGATACATTTGAAAATCCTCAGATGTTATAGTAGACATTTTGTTTGAGACTTGTGAATCTAAATTGAACAAGGGGAAAAATAGGTAATGGATAAAGGTCATCAACAAAAGAATTAATGTGATATTTACATTTATCTACAAAGAACCAAAAATCAATGCACTTACATAGCTTCTAAATTTGATGTATCGGACTCAAAATCCAGATAGCACATTTTATGTACCGGTACATGCATATGCAGACAACAAGCATGGCCCATATCGTAATATAGAGCTATGTATATTCTTTTAGAAACCAATACATTGGAACATGACCAACCCTGAAACCGTGAATTGAATTTTATTGCCATCTATGGCAAATAAAACTCCAACAACATATAAATATCTCTCAGAGAATATTTATGAAAGCTAAATCTACTGTTACAAATGACAGCAAATAGGATGTGAAGCAATTCCATAAGGTATGCTCAACTATAGCGTGGAGATGCCTCTGAAGCTTGTGAATGTTCAACCAAGGCTTCAATTCTCTGAATCAAGAATATTATCCCACAGAAAATATCAGTTTGATGCAAATGTATCTCACAAATTTTGTTCATACTGCAGATCTTAAAATCATATGAAGATATTTGTTTCCAGAGTTCAAAGAATGAAGATATTTCCGTACCTTCACTGAACGTTCAACTTCATCAAGCTTATGGATAAGTAGCATATCACCAGAACCTAATGAACCAGCCTCATGCAGAACTTTTCGAGGTGAATAAGGGATCTGCTGTAGCAAGACACGAAGGCAAAACCATTATATTTCATAGCCAGAGTCATATTCAAAAACATTTAAAAAACTAGAAACCTCCCCCACACATAAGGTCCAGCTTGTATTATGTGATCAAATAAGCAATTCAGCTGTTTGTGAACTAGCATAGATCCATCTTAATTCCAGATCTATTAAGCATTGAGAGGAAACAAAAAAACACCCATATGCAAATGTCCCACTGCTTGAAAGATCTTGAGTTAAGATGGATTTATGCTAGTTTACTTATTTATCTATTTACATCAACCTTCTTTTTTACATTAAACTCCAACAACAACTTTTTTCCACTTTGATTTATTAGCATTATAGTATTATACACATTACGTGACACATCTCTTCCAGCAGGGTTGTAGAGTGCACCTAGCTTCTCTCAGTGAAAATATTCGTGTCTGAATAAGCTAGACAAAACTAAAATTGTATTGGGTTGCCAACAGAATTAAAAGGGTATCACTGATACTACTAAAAGAGGAGTCCAAACCTCCAGCTTTGGGCTAGTTGGAATATAGTCTGTAAAGCGAAATGGTCAATGAGAAATGCTCCATTGAATGTGTCCTACGTAAGCGATCTTGAAGAGGCATTTAAAAAAGAGTTTTCCTAGTGTCTTGTCTTAAATTTGACTTGTAAGTGTTCTATAAATTATTCTCCCAAGTACTAGCGAAAACAATAAACTAGTCATCCACACCTCTAAAATTAAGCCACTTGTTTATTAAGATACTAAAATGTCCAAAACTATAATACACACAGAGAACATTCAAGCTTAAGTGTGAGAGGTCCAGTACCAGACAACGCTTGCAATATAGTAGGCAAATATTAACCTAAATAGATGAACCAAGCATTCATGATGGAGGCTTTCATTTTCAAAAGACACAAAATCATACCCGCCAACTTGATGACTGTGATCCAGGGCCATCTTGAACATTTTTCAGAGAGGGATTGGCAATTACAATATCCTGCCTATAGGGATCATAAGCCACAGATCCAGCTTCCAGCCCAAACTTTGAAGCTTCTGCTAAGATCGCCTGAGTAGATGAAAGGAATAAATTATTTTAATATTGTGGAATCATTAAAAAAGGATTTTTTGGTTTGCACGTTGACTATAAGAGAAGGTTACCTTCCTGAAGTTTCTAGGATTGACAACACCTTGAATCTGGAATTCATCAACAGGTGTAAGTTTTCCATGTGCCAAATTCTCAACTCTGATTGTATGGACTCCATAAGCTGCCTGCAAACACCCTGTGATATATATTTATGAGAAGGCTTAAAAAACTTTGAATTGTTAGATAAAGCAAAATCCCTTAACCACACTCACAGAGATCTTATATATTATGCTGAAATTCCAGATATTCAGGAATATATGAATGTATTCTAACGTAGACTGTCCCCAGCTCTCCACAAACAAAAAGAAGATAACGAAAATGTCCATATATGAGATATACCTTGCTCAATGATCACATCTGTGACAAGAGAAAGAAGCACATGTTTTTCCATCGTAGTGAAGCCCAAACAAGGCAGAAAGGAAGGTCGCGTGACCTACAAATTTCAGAAGACTGTATTATACCTTTCAAGGGAAAACACAATCAAATAAACAATTGAAAATTAATAAAACCAACCAAGAAAGATTTTATTATACCTTTAAGGGCAAATAGAAATTCCACGATCAAACATTCAAATTACTCTTCCACATTCACAGAGGCATCTCACTTATCAAATTGTGTGCATATAGCCTAGAAGGGATCTTGCAAGCTAGAACACTTATTTATTCTGTCTGTATTAGAAGAAATATGCTAATTCATCGTATAATTCTTCCTAATCCTGCCTATGTAACTTCTCTTTCTTCCATATAGAGTATCATATTTTTTAAAATCTTGTTGGAATATCCAATATATGATATAATATTCAATACAAATAAACATGCAAAGTAGGCATGTAGGATGCCTCTGTCTAGGAACTGAAAACTATTCGAGAAATTGACAACTCTATATCCATGGAACAAGACTACATGGAGAAGAGAAACAAACCTTATAAACTATTGCATGAGATGTCACATAGAGACTACGAGACTGGATATCCTTTCGTATAATATATCTTCTAATTGGAAGGTAAAGAAGCATTAGTATCCCAATTCCCCATGCCATTGACAACAACAAAGATATTAGGATCCACAGAACTGCATCATAATTCACGTGACTGTCTTCAAGCTCATCAAATGTTGCCCGGTACAAAATCTTCCCTGAAACATTATTTTCCTCATCTTCAATAAGGGAAAGGGGATCTTTCAGCAAGCATGCATTTGAGTCATCTTCCTTTGAGTGACTTTGCACCAAACCCATTGATGTACCTGAAATGCCAAAATGTGCCAGAGCATGTCATTAAAATCATAAATGACACAATATGTTGTTGCATTTATCCCACAAAAAAATGCGAAGGTCAAGAGAAGAAAGAGTGGCAACAGACTTTCTTTTCAGTGTTTAGTTTATCCACCGCATCATTTAGTAAGCTGAACTGATGAGAAGCACTTTTTTTCACAAAAATGACAGGCCTCATTTCTTAACAGCGAATACTCTGAACTTACGGTGTGATGTAAAATTTAAAGAGAAAGTATCCCTTTGGTTCAAGATTAAAGGCAGATGAGATTATAAATTCTCACCTATGCACCCCATTTTGGGAAAACCTTTGATTTAGAAGTGGAAAGTGCATTCTGGAGATACCTAGAAGAAAGATATTGCTTATGTTTACTACTGAACATATTTCAATTTTTAACTAGACTTTTGATGTTTTATTAGTTTACCATGCAATCTTGATTTTATGTCTGAGTTACATTAATTTTCTGTTCTGTGCATAGTGGTTATCTTTAATTAAATATATGGATCCTCCTTAATTGCCTTGCCTAACCTCATGTACATAAAATATTAAAAATGAATATCTAGAAGAGATTGTTATATAATGTATATGACTTATGAGCATTTAAGCAATATGAGAGTTTCTGAGAACTTCTACAAAAGGGCACAGCAGTGAGCACCATGCCCATGCAGCAAGGTAATGAAATTTGAAGCTTGTTTATTTATATCAACTGGGTCGGTGTCAAACTCTATATGTGTCACAGGTGGATCTAGATTACTAGAGCAAGTTTCACTTAGAATTTACCAAACATTGACAGGAAAATAAAAGAAATATGAAGAAAATATGAAGCAGAACACAAGAGAAAAACACTCATGTGGATTGATCTTCCATTACATTATTATTCAATAGCACGTGTACAATATATAAATGCTCTCAAGAGACAAAATCAAGAGGCTTAGTGGTAGTTGAGTAGCTCACATTAATGCTAGGCTTAGTGGAGTAATTCCCCCAATCTATGACATTGTGCCAAGTGTAATTCCTATATTGGGCCATAATGAGGTCCAATGAACCTATGAGGACCATGAGGAAGTTAGGGAAGTCAACAAATGTGGATGGAATCATTATGAGGGCGAATTAGGTGGTTTAGGGCTTTGGTAGTGGCCGTTAATGAGCAATTTGACCAAATCTAGTGCATTAGTGCCCTTGGTCCAACCTTATCCCATAAAACAGGGAAGTGGTGCGCCTGCCTCATTTAATGCATTAAGTAGGGCGCCTTTGACTCCCCAGAATAAGGAAATGGGGCACACTTGTGGACAAACTTGGCTGTAATGACAAACCACTAGTCTAATATGTGGACAAACCCCCTAGACTAGGCACTATGAAGCCAAACCATCGAACAACTTACATTAAACACTTGGAACCTTATGCAAGTATTATTAACCAAAGTCTAGATGGGAATTATGTTCCAACACCCCCCCTTAAGCCAAAATGGTTGTGAGCAAAGAAAATTATTATGAGGGCCCAAGCAACAAAGGCTTATGGTCACCCTTTACATTATTAATCCATGTAAGGGAGGAAAGAGGCAAAACCACATGGGGAAAATCCTCCCTCTAGAATGGACATGAAATACACCAAAAATAAACTACTCCAAAACACAAGTAGGTGTGAACTTGTTCATATGTCTGGAGGAACCTTCTTCTTGGGAAGAAGAGCAATGTGCTCAACTAGATCATGTACATGTACATGATCAGCTGCATGATGGAAACTGAAGCCATGTAGAAAAACTGAGTAACACCGATAGTAGAGCGAAGGCTGCTCTTCAGACTTTATCTTCGAACCAACCAGGGTGCCAAGTCCAAAAGAGACTTGAGATGCTTGAGAATAAGTGACCCCAATAGAATCATAAGGCTCCTGAAGCATCAACATCAAACCAAGAGAGTTGTAATCAGCTCCAAGAAAGAGGAACAAGAGTCCCAAGTTTGCCAATGTAATGGCTAAGGCTTCTCCATCTTCAAATGAACTTGAAGAAATTCTGCTAGTCATGGTGTAGGAATACATAGGAAGCAAAAGAGTGTGAAGCAATGATAGATCTTCACTTGACTTCCAAACTTCTCCTTGACCATCTTTCGAACCAATACTCTCATATGAAGAAAGAACCTCTTCTAGAGAAGGCTCACTATTATCACCAATCAGCAACCCATCTTCAACATTCGTAATAGAAGACATAGAGGAGAAAGAAGTGGAATGGAGAGAGATCTCTTCGACAGTATTGATGGCAGCAGGTCGTATTTTATCTTCATGAAAAACAGCTTCATGGAAAACATGGGAAGCCACAGAGGAAGAAAGTTGAGCTGGATCATTTGCTGAATCTATATCTTCTTCTTCTTCTTCAATTTGAACAACTTCTTGAGAAATGCATGAGGCTGAGACCTTTGGAGGGAGAACACATGAGGAGGTGTCCATTTGCTTCCTCTCTGTTGCCAACTATATTGTACAATAGCTGAACCTCCATTGAGCCGCGAGTGTTTGAACATGATCAGTGTTCACTTCCAGAGTATCAGGGGTTCAGTTTGTGATGACTAGCCAGTTTTGGCTTTTTGTTGAAATGACCATGCCCCATGGGGTCCTTGTAATAAGTGTGTTAGTAGGGTTTTGAGTGGCTCGGTTCCCCAAGACTTGACTATCAACTAAGGTATTCCAGGGAGTTTTTTGCCCTTGTCAATTATGCTTTGCTTATAGCCGAGCAATAATCGACGAGGTTTTCTCCCGCTTCCTCCAAAGCTGGAATACCCGATTTTGAAAGTTTGGGCCTTGGGGGGTTATTAGAGTCCAACTAATGTATATGAACCTACTAGACACTATGTATGTAGTAGATGGTCATTTCCTAGGTCCCTTGTTGTGTTTAAATGTTGTCCAAAAAAAATTTACCGGACGCATTGGATAATTTTATTTTTTATTATTTTATTATTAAATTTTCCAAATATTTAATTGGAAAATTTCAATTTGTAATAATTAAGTGGTTTGGGGGTGGATTTAAAAGATTGGAGGCTCAATTCCTAAGCCAAAAATCCCAGTTAAACCCCAAACCCACTTATCCTAAGTTTCGGACAATCATTCAGCCTCATAATCAATATTTTCTCAAAAAATCAATAAAAAAAAATATTAATTAAACTAATCAAAAAATATCAAATTGGAGATAATCCAAATCTCTCCAAAATAATCCAATTGGATTAAATAAACGGGCTAAATGACATGGCATGAGGCATTTATGAAGATTCCAATCAAGTCCAAGTGGATTAAGTTAAGTATCCAGTCACTGCAGGACAAATCAATCAAGGGAATTCGCCCTCTTCTCCATGGCTCACGAATTGGTGAAGTGGCAAACATTGAATGGGTGGTTGATTGTGCATTTATTATTTGGTAGGCGCCTTCCTCAAATGAAGGCCACATCACAATGCCTTAACTCCTTCAACTCGAGTTATCTTCTCCATCAACTCCAAGCTTGTCTTATGTGGATTCACGCACTCCTCTATTGCTCACGACTTTGTGATGTGGAGAATGAGCATTGGTTTGAGGAGCTTCCAATGGAGAGTGGGGGGCACCTTGCCTAGGTGGAGGCCACCTCCCCACTCACAACAACCACAAGCTCGAGTTAATTAATGGATCAGCACTCCAAGCTTGCCATTTGATTGGAGTTAGCTCTTAGATGATTGGAATTCGACTTCCCTTGGATGCCAAGTTCGATTTAGGTTTTAGGTACTTAGTTTTTGTATAAAGGAAAGAGCCTTGCACCATTGTTTCTCATGGAGGTTTTGTGCAAGAAAACTCTGCCAAAAATTGTAATGCTCTCATTTGTTTAAGACTGGAATAAAAGCGACTTTGGAGGTCAATGCATGGTTTCTTAGTGTTGTGGTTTCATCTTGTGTGAGGTGATATCTCTCTCACCCTACTCTCTCTTTGCAAATATATGTTCATTGCTAGCTTTAGAAGGCTATGAATCTAGCACATAAGGTTAATCATTTAATGTCTTAAGTTGATTATCTATGCAAGGTCTTCAAATATCTAGATCGAACAGGACGTAGTCGGTTATACTAGTGTTTTCTAGATATTTGTTTGATTTAACATTCTAGCACTTGATCTTGTTTGTTTTCTTGAGTGTTGTGTTTTCAGGGATCACTAAAGATGGAGCAAGGGTTGAAGTTCAACTTCTTCTTCACAAAACAAGAGTCTTTTACCATCTCATACTTTCATCTTGCAGGATCTATAGAGGCTTCTACTTCCAAGTCAAGAAACTTAGCCACAAGGGGCTCTTTCTCATCCATCACACATTAAAATCAAAACAACTTTCGGTTACTTGTTGTTCTATGAGAGGCCCTAAATCTTCAAGATCCACTCCTTTGGCTTCTTCCTCCCCTTGCCTTGTTTGGCTTGTTTTTCTTGTCTTTTCATTTTTACCCTTGATCTCCTTTGATTCGCTCCTTCCTTCCTTCCTACTTTTTCTTCTCTCTTGGCTTTCGACTTTTCCCATCTTTTTCATCTTTGATTTTGGCCTTCTTCTAGCATTTTCCAGCTTTGATTTTCTCACTCCGTCTTAGCTTGATAGAGGTCTGATTTTTTGGTTTCATTTCTGCTTGCTTGAGGTCTGCTTTCTTGCCTTCGTTAGCCTCACTGTCTTTCCATTTTTCCTTACTGATTTTACCCACTGTTTTGGGCTCTCTTTGTCCACTGCTTGGGCTGATTTTTTGCCACTGTTTTGAGTTCTTTTTATCCCTGATTTCTGTCTCAGTTTGCTGCTCTTCCCTCTCTTCATTTGGCTGCCCCTTCTACCTTGGTTTACAGCTCTCCTTTGCCTCTTCTTTCCAGCCTCATCTTCCATTGTAGTTGGCTGCCCTTCTCTCTAATCCTTGACTGTCCCAGCCCTTTTTTCCAACCCCCTTCTTCCCTTCTCCTTCTTATTGTTTCTCCTCTTTGCTTGCTTTTTAGTTTTAAGGTTAGCCTAGTTCAATTTTCTTTTAGTTTAATTCATTTCTAGTTTAGAGTTTAGACTTAGTTTCATTTAAAAAAGTTTGCATTCTTAGTTTGTTTCAAGTTTGCATTTAGACTTAGTTTCATTTGAAAATTTTGCATTTGGAGTTTGCACTTCATTCTTAGATCTTAGTTTTAGTTTTCTAGTTTCGATTTAACTAATGAATAATGGGTACTTGAGTGTTTGCTTCTTGTGAGTACTTGAAGAGAAGAAGCAAAAGCCAAGAAGTAAAAACCAAGAAGAACAAACCAGAAAGAAGATTTAAACCAAGAAGATCTAAAGAACCGATCTCCTTTCTTGTAAAAGCTCATAAGAAGCTTAATTTGTTTCATTTCTTTTCTCTTCAAGGGTTAAAATCCCAAGCATTGTAACTAATAAAAAGAGCAAGTGGGATTTAAGGCTCCCACACCCCAACTTCCCCATTTGGGGAAGTTTGTAGTGTCTTGTTCCTTTGTGTACTTCATCTTTAGCTTAGATTTTACTTTTGCAAGTAGATTAATCTTTCCGTTTTACAAGTAGAACACTAATTGTTAGATTAGATCTTTTTGCAATCTAGAACACTAATTGCTAGATTAGAGTTTGTCATTTGCATATTGAGTTACTTGTGTTTCTAGCTTATAATTGTTTGATCATAAAAGGAACACAAAGTCTCTTGAACTTGTCATAAGACAAGTCAAGAGAAGTCTCTATCGGAGAGCATTGTTGCATTGTGCATTTTCATACTAGATTAGATAAGACTCTTGAATCTCACCATAAGGTGGATCAAGAGCACTCTCTGTCGGAGAGCTTTGTTTATGTGCTCTAAGTAAAATATTCACAACTCACCATCTCCCATAAAAATTGGAATTAACTATTTTCCATACCGCGTATGCTCTGCCCCTCCCTGGGAGGTTGGGTTACACAGAAACGGTATTGGTTATTTAATTGTTCACATTTAATCCAATTTTAACCATAATAAAATTCACCACCCCATAACCAACGAATCCAACGTTGATCAATAAAATACTCAAAAGTGGGCAAATTCTAAGTGGGGGCGCCGGGTAACCATATCCCGTTTTCAGTAGCTGGTTAGTTATTGAACGCCTCGCTGAAAACTTGGGTGGTCCGACATGTCTTCGAACGGAGCCACTTAGAGTATTCCCGAACAGATTTCTAGTACCTTGCGTATCGCTTGGAAATTCCCTTCACCTTTTATAAGCAAAGATCATTCTAAAAATACACAATAAAATTTACCAAGAGCATTGCAAAACGATCTCACGAACATATCTTTGAGACTTGTATTTCAGGATCCCCAACACACTCCTTGACTCCATTATTGGCACTGGTCTTGAAACTCATTTTTTGCATCACCTAATTTCGACCATTTGTCCTTCATATATCAGTGATTTATTTCTTGTGGATGCTTTAAATTCAGTCATCATATATATTGTTTATTGTATCTTGTGTTTTGCAACAGCAACTTGGATTGCTTAATTTGTTATTGTGTTGATCTTATAAAACTCCTAAACAACACCCATCCGCATCATATCATCAAAAAACATTTAAAACAAGAGCCTTAGACAACTCTTTGTTAGGAACTACCCCCCTTGGCTTTGTTAGGAGTTAGCCTAAACAGAGGAGCTGGGATCAGGTGACAGTATCTGGCTCATTGCTTGCCCCCAAGGCCACACCTTTCCCACTTTCAGTGAGGAAACAACTTTCGAAATATTTATGCTGATGGTGTGCATCTTGGTGGACAACACTCTCCATATAGCTAATATCTTCTTTCTGCATGCCAAGAGCTTTATCTAGATTTCTCCAAAGCTCAAATGGATAATCAGTAGAATCAATGAGATAATGCATTCTAGGAGGTATAGCTAGACACATAGTTCCATATGCTCTATCACAATCATTGAGAATTTGAGCCAATCACACTTCTCTTCATAAGATTCTGGCTTGCTCACAGCACCAATGGACACATCAAAGAGACATTTTCTCTTGAGATATGCACACATCTTTTCGTTCCACTCAGAATAGTTGGATGGAGAGAGGAGAGGAATAGCTTTCGAATCCATAATGAAGTTGTTGTAGGCACCTGCAAAACATACACTTGGAAATCTATTTCGGAAGCAAGACTAGGATCCCCTATGAAGCTCTGATACCATGTCAAATTCTATGTGTCACAGGTGGATCTAGATTACTAGAGCACGCTTCACTTAGAATTTACCAAACATTGATAGGAAAATAGAAGAAATATGAATAAAATATGAAGCAGAACACAAGAGAAAAACACTCATGTGGATTGATCTTCCATTACATTATTATTCAATAGCATGTGTACAATATATAGATGCTTTCAAGAGACAAAATCGAGAGGCTTAGTGATAAGTTGAGTAGCTCACATTAATGCTAGGCTTAGTGGAGTAATTCCCCCAATCTATGACATTGTGCCAAGTGTAACCCCTGTATTGGGCCATAATGAGGTCCAATGAACCTACGAGGACCATGAGGAAGTTAGGCAAGTCAACAAATGTGGATGGAATCATTGTGAGGGCGAATTAGGTGGTTTAGGGCTTTGGTAGTGGCCATTAATGAGCAATTTGACCAAATCTAGTGCATTAGTGCCCTTGGTCCAACCTTATCCCATAAAACAGGGAAGTGATGCACCTGCCTCATTAAATGCATTAAGTAGGGCACCTTTGACTTCCCAGAATAAGGAAATGGGGCACACTTGTGGACAAACTTGGCTATAATGACAAACCACTATTCTAATATGTGGACAAACCCCCTAGACTAGGCACTATGAAGCCAAACCATGGAACAACTTACATTAAACACTTGGAACCTTATGCAAGGATTATTAACCAAGGTCTAGATGGGAATTATGTTCCAACAATCAGACTAATTTCAATTCGGGAGTAAGAATTGATCCAAAGAAGTATTTAGCATGTATATTTGTTCATTTCTGAATTCTACTTCCTAATCTTTCTAACATGATAGAATTTTACTGGGTTGGTCCTTGGATTATCTAAAAACTGTCGAGATTCACAAGCAAGAGAGAATCGAATGGAACCAAACGCAAACTCTAATTATACAATAAAGAAAAAATAAACCAACACTAGGGCAGTCAAACTCTTGAAGAGAAAACATCCAAGAGGGGTGAAACCCTAGAGAGAGAAATAACACCCGTACGAGTGCACTAGAAAGAGAAAGAAACCCATGAATAAGGAGAGAGCACCACTCGAGGGTGCCCACCGACAAAACACTTTATTAAGAATGAATGATTTATTACATGATAATAAATTACAAATGGGAGCAGTGTATTTATACACAAGTTAAGAGTAGGATGCTTTCCCAGAGTAGGGTTATGAGCCTACGAGTATAAGGTCCAGCTTAGCTAAACTTAAAAATACAACAACAATTACAACGTAAGGCTCGCCACAGCCGAAAGTGAAACTTACACCATTTTCAACAAAAACATGTGATCAATAATAATGAAAGATTACATTGTTCTCTATATTTTTTCAGGACCTGTTTAAACAGAAATTGTTCTCCGTGCATTATGTTGATTTCATTTTAAATCTAGGAACACATGTTGTAATCGTAACTTTGGAAGATATTCACTTGTATTTTATATTGTTATTATTATTGTATTTTATTTGTATCTCCGATGGAGATGTTTTTCCTCCGTTCAGGGATGTCATTATTAAGCTTAGTCATGCTAGGTGAGTCATTGAGGTAAAAGCCTCCATTGTAAGTCGGAGCAATAGTTCCCCAAAAGTTCAAATGTAAATGTATTATTGAGTCTCCTAGAGAAGTCGGCCCAATTAGTTTAGTTGAGGCCAACCTAGTTAGGTAAAAGGTCAACCCAAAAGTAAAGTATAAATAGAGAGTTGGGCTCTCTCATTTGGACACACACTCACTCACTCAAGTTCGCATAAGTGAGAGAGAGAAGACAAGTTCGCTAAGGAGAAAGAGAGAGAGCTGCAGAAAACTATCTTGTTTTGGGGTTTTCCATTTTGTGATATTATATTGGTGACGAATCTATCTTTGAGGAAGTTGCGGGGTTTTCTCCTTTATGGTTTCCCCGAGGAAAACTATTGTGTTTTGTTGTGCTTGTTATTCTTTCAGTTAAAGATCCTAGCTAACATTGAATTAAAGTAGAAAATCTAACATGGTATCAGAGCTTACCTGAAAAGAAGGCATTGTGCAGCAGCGGGAAACTAGGGCTTCCTAGTTTGAGGTCTTCTCTCCACAGTTCATCCAAAAAAGAGGGCTAGGATAACTCGCCCTAGAAGGGTGCATCTTTTTGTCGAAGCAGAATCAAATTCCGAGAATTTTCAATTTTTGGCCTGTCACTACTACCGGTAGGAAAACTAGGGCATCAAGTTTTGGGGGCTTCCTTCCATCAATTTGGAAAAAGGAGTACATTGGACAACTCGCCTTGAGGAGGCGCATCTTCCTGTCCAATCAGAAGTTCAAGATTCCAAGTTTGGAAAATTAGTGTTTCTCTAACAAACCCTAGGCCAGCCAGCTCCAGAACCAGGTTGGGCATCTCAAATTGGTAAGACCTAAATCTTTATTATTTCCATTTGAGGTACTCATTCAATATGTCTCACCACACCAAGCTTGAGGATAAGCTTGAGGGAGCTGATAACTTCCGAGCATGGAAGTATAGGATTGCACTTGTTGAAGAAAATGACTTGGACAAATATGTTAGTGAAGAGGTTCCAGCACCAGAGGGAGATGAGGCTAAGGCTATCCACAAGAAGAACTTGGTTAAGGCCAAGAGAATTATCGCAGACTCCATTAAGGATCATCTCATCCCACATGTGTCATCCTTGAAGACACCCAAGGAGATGTTCGATGCATTGACAAGACTATTCGAAGGGAAGAACATCAATCGGAAGATGACATTAAGGAACCAGCTCAAGAACATAAAGATCCTGAACTTAGAGACCATGCAATCCTATTTCACAAGGGTCTCACGGATCAAGGAGCAACTTGATGTAGTTGAAAAAAAGGTAGAAGAAGGAGAGATCGTTATGACCACCTTGAATGGTCTCCCAGAGTCCCAAGATCATGGGACTCATTCATTCAAGGGATATGTGCCAGGAAGAAGTTGATCACATTTAGCAGACTATGGGAAGAATGTACACAAGAAGAAGCTCAACTTGTGGCATGAGAAGAGAAGATGGGAGCAAATGATCATCAAGCTCTCACAGTTCACGCAAGAAGAAATCACAACAAGAGGGAGCACCACCATCACAACAAGAGGGAGAACCACCATCAAAATAAGAGGGATAACTACGATAGACAAAGGAGACCCAGAAGAGATCTATCCAACATTAGATGTTATACATGTGATGAGAAGGGACACTACTCCAGAGATTGTCCCAGAAACAGAGGTTCCTCCAACAAGAAGACAAACAAGAAGAGACATCATGCTCACACCATGGAAGATGATGAACCTGTAAGGAAAACAACCAGAGAAGAAGAAAGAAATGATTCTTCAAGTGATGAAGAATATGTCCTGATCTCAGCACTCATGGGCACTGTCACACATGGGAGCAATGATTGGCTTGTAGATAGTGGAGCTTCCAAGCACATGACAGGATACAAAGAATCATTCGTCAATCTATCTGAGCATGAGTCACCTCACAAGGTGAAACTTGGGGATGATTTCCAATACCCCATAAAAGGAAGTGGAGAAGCTTCCTACAAGCTAGACTCCGGTTAATCTCTGAAGATGAAAGATGTACTATATGTTCCACGATTAAAGAAGAACCTTCTCTCCATATCAGCACTAGATGCTAAGGGTATGAGGGTTGCATTCGTTGATGGCCAAGTCCTAATGTGGCCAAAGGGAAAGACAATAGATGATGCAACTGTGATTGGAGAGCAAGAGAGAGGCTTGTACAAGTTGAAGGGACAACCTGAACAAGCATTGGTTCATGACTCCATGGAGCCAAGTGAACTTTGGCATAGAAGGCTTGCACATGTGCACTATAGAGCACTACCTATTGCAAGCAAAGCAATTTCAGGAATTCCAGGAATCCAGTCAAGACATGAAGGCATTTGCAAGGGATGTGCGCAAGGAAAGAATGTAAAGAAGGCGTTTCCCAACAGTGAAAGCAAAGCAAAAGGAATATTGGAGATAATCCACTCCGATGTATGCGGTCCCATGTCATCTAGCTCACTAAGCGGATATGTATATTATGTTTCCTTTATAGATGACTTTTCCCGTAAGACATGGATTTACTTCCTGAAAAATAAAGATGAGATATTTAGTAAGTTCAAGGAATTCAAAGCCTTGATCGAGAATCACACTGAGAAGAAGATCAAGACCCTTCGATCGGATAATGGCAGAGAATTCACCTCGAAAAAATTCAAGAACCTATGCAGAGAATCTGGGATTAAGAAGGAGTTGAGCACTCCCTACAATCCTCAACAGAATGGCGTTGCAGAACGAAAGAACAAAACGATAATGGAAGCAACGAAAGCAATGCTACATGACCAGGATCTTCCAATGCACTTATGGGCAAAAGCTGCGAGGACAGTGGTGTATGTACAAAACCGTACTCCTCACCGAGTACTAGATAACAAGACTCCCGAAGAAGCATTCTTCGGTGAGAAACCAAAAGTCACCCATCTCAGGATATCTGGCTGCCCAGTGTACATACACATTCCGAAGGAGAAGAGGACGAAGCTAGATCCCTCAAGAAAGAAAGGAAAATTCGTAGGATACAGCGAAACTTCAAAGGCCTACCGAATATACTTCCCAAGATTCAAGAAGATCGACATCAGCAAAGACGTGACATTCGACGAAGACTCAACATACAACAAATCAAAAAAACTACCTATCGAAGAGATTGAAGAACCTGAAGTTCCCAGGATGTAATGCATCTGGGATGCTCCTGATTGTCCTCCCATACTGGAGATATTGAGAGGTCCACCGATCATAAGACACTGTGTGTGTGCCTAAGCAGGATCTCACATGGTGGAAGGCGTAGGTGGTCCTTGGGACGTAATGCACCTGGGGTGCTTCTGATTGTCCTCCCATGCTATTAGATGCAGGCTGAACTTTGAGGGACATAAGATGTGCATCTGGGCTATGCTCCGTGTGATGATGAGATGATCTGGATACGGTGAGGCGATAGTAGGAGACGCAAATGATTGATGTGGCAATGTAATGACTGTCCTGGGCTGTACCTACTTGATGGCTTGCTCGTAGAGATGATGAATACCTACATGAGGGTTAGGCCTACATCCAGCATGAAAAAGGGTTGGCTCTGTAGAACTTCCTATGATGGATAGATTCGAGAGATGTCACCAATCAATGATCGACAAAATGAGGATTGCGGCAGTAGCAATGATGATCCAATGTTGATGATGATGTTCCAGCGATGATGACGTTGTCCAAACTTGTGTCCAAGGGGTTGATGACTGTGGCAAGAGAATACCTTCCTAGTTAAGAGGGAGTGTTGTTGTAATTGTAACTTCGGAAGATATTCACTTGTATTTTGTATTACATATTGTTATTATTATTGTATTTCATTTGTATCTCCGACGGAGATGTTTTTCCTCTGTTCGGGAATGTCATTATTATGCTTAGTCATGCTAGGTCATTGAGGTAAAAGCCTCCATTGTAAGTCGGGGCAATAGTTCCCCAAAAGGTCAAATGTAAATGTATTATTGAGTCTCCTAGAGAAGTTGGCCCAGTCAATTTAGTTGAGGCCGACCTAGTTAGGTAAAAGGTCAACCCAAAAGTAAAGTATAAATAGAGAGTTGGGCTCTCTCATTTGGACACACACTCACTCACTCAAGTTCGCATAAGTGAGAGAGAGAAGACAAGTCCGCTAAGGAGAAAGAGAGAGTTGCAGAAGACTATCTTGTTTTGGGGTTTTCCATTTTGTGATATTGTATTGGTGACGAATCTATCTTTGAGGAAGTTGCGGGGTTTTCTCCTTTATGGTTTCCTCGAGGAAGACTATTGTGTCTATTGTGTTTTGTTGTGCTTGTTATTCTTTCAGTTAAAGATCCTAGCTAACATTGAATTGAAGTAGAAAATCTAACAACAAAAAGTTAATTTTGGATTGTCTGAAAACCCCAGATTGAACATAAACAAGAGGCGATGGATTGGCATGAAGCAAGGCAGTATGCCACTGGAAAATAGTTATTGAACCTTGGTAAGAAAAATAGCATTAATAAGGTTTTGGGTGATTATGTAGCTTCAGATAAGTAAAAAGGGATGGTACATGGCATGCATTATATCCCACTGATGTTTGAGATTAGGTTTTTAACCAATATGCCCTCTTAAGTTATCTTCGTATGCAGCAATTGATGGTGACAAGGAGACCAATTTTGATGCATTGCAACTACACATGCTCCCTAGACATTTGACTTGCAATTCAAGTTGTAGAGACAGTTCTGCTATCCACACTAAAATATTTGCATTCAAGGCATCATGTACTGCCTTATTATCATTTATATCTATTAGAATACACATAGAACAAAAGTTCTTTATGCACTCCTAATGTCATGCCATCATATCATTATATGCTTGTATACGCCTAAGCTCTTAAAAAAATTTCCTTTTGTCATTTGTGATGTTCATATAATGTCTTTTTCTTTCTAGACAGAGATCTTTACTTTGATGGATTTGATTTTCAAATTTTGGACAAGTTGGAGATTTATTCATGTTACGGCCCCAATCAGGAGAAATATTATGAAGATAGAGTTGGCTCTAAAAATATTTGATACGCTAAAGGACAGCATACATTCACAAAAAGGAAAGCACGTATATGTAAGAAAAGAAGGATGATTAAGCCCCAAGGGTTAGCTCAATTGGTCTTGGAGCCAAACACGGAATCTCTCGAGTTGGGAGGTCATGGGTTTGAAACTTTGAGTTTCTCAACTCCCTTGCACTTAGGCACCATAATCAGCACCAACGATTTAAACATTTACCCTTTGTGGATCATGGAGAAGTACTCAGAGGGTTTTTCGCAAGGATTTCCTTGGAAAAAAAAGGTTGAGTCATTGCAAAAGTATGCATAGAAAAATATCGGACAAACCCAACCTTAATACTCTACAGTGCCAATTACTGTTGCAGCATACATAAGTTTGTTGGCTCAACCTAGATAGGAGTGATTGACTAGTGCAAGTGCAAGTGACATGATTGTTTGTGCTAGAGCTCATCATTGCTATGTACGAAAGCTCCACAATTCATAGGATCTGCTAGCAACCTGTACGGGCCACCCTCACGCACTCCTTTGGTCAAAACTTGACCAAAATCATGACTGCATTTCTGATAATCACTTGTTCATCGCCAAACTCATCCATAATTAGGTCACTTGCACTTGGACATAATGGTTGGACAAGTGCAAGTGACCTGATTGTCTATGCCAAAACTCTCACAGTTTGTCACTGCTATGTACCATTGCTCCATGCTTCATATGATCAACTAGCAAAGCTATATAGGCCACCCTCACATGCTCCTCTTGCCAAAACTTGACTAGGATCAAGGCTGTATTTTCTGATGATCACTTGTTGATCATCAAACTCAACCATAGAGTTTAGATATGTTAGAAAAGAACCCGAAAGAAGATTCTTGGTTAAATGTGGAAGATACAGTACCTCATGTAGCTGAAGAACCTCTTCTGCTAGCATGTGGAATGAGATAGAACCCATCCCAATCACTAAGGACTTGGCATTAGCACAAAACTCCACCTGCATGCCACAATCTTATTCTTGTAATCTAAAGAAAGTTGATATGTCGGTTGTTATGTGTCTCCAAGCTCCACTATCTACATACCAACCAACACCAAAAACGGTATTAGTGGAAATGCACGACACCATGGAGAAGGTTGTCTCCAATCTGGATGCAAGCTTCTCAGCTCCTGCAGAAGCTTATGCACTCCTACAAATTGCTTCTACTAATTGCTCCTAGTGCTTGCCCTTCCCCTTCTTCTCAAGACATTAAGAGGCATAGTGACCAAACTTGTGGCACTTAAAGCAGTTCACGTGGCTCAAGTCTTTCTTCCCATGGTTCAAATCTCTTAAGTCTTATATCTTCTTCTAACCCTTCCCAGATCCTCCCTTCTTTCCTCCTTTCCTCACCTTCCCAATGAGGGTTGGGTCTTGAACTTCCTCAAAACTAGCTAAAACCATCTCTAATGTTGTCTACACTCTTCAATGAAGTCATCCCACAGTTTCTCAAAAGTGGGTAACTTCTCACAAGCAGAAATACATTGAAAAAAGTGATGCCACGAAGGACCAAAGCCATTTAAAGTGATCCAAACTAAGCTCACTCTCATCGATCTCTTCTCCAATAGCAGTGAGTTGATCTCTCAACTCTATGATCTTCATTAGATAGCTTGCTACAATGTCTATCTTGCTCATGCAGGTACCAATGAGCTTGTTCTTCAAAGGCATTTTTATGAGACATGTTGAGACTCTTATAACATCATTGTGGCATCAAACATCTTCTTCATTGTCTTCTTCTTTGCAATGTGAGGGATAAAGTGATCCTTCAATGAAGCAAAAACAATTCACTTCACCTTGGTCGATTTCTCAATATGTTCTACCAAATTCCTTGGGATCAATGTGAGGTGTGACCTCTGTATCCATGAGATACCACAATTCAATTTCCTCCAAGAAATTTTGCGCCCCAGGCTTCTACGATGGAAAGTTGGAAGCACCTTCCAACATGTGAAACTCTCGAAGACCGAAACTAGCCATCACTACAAACCCTAAAAGCACACTTGGACAAACAAATCAGACTCAAAAGAAATCAAATCATCAACCTATCCCAGGGGGATCTCAAGCCAATAACAAACGTCCAATCATTGGAAGATCCTATGCGTATCATCCAACAAATTATCACAAGGTTGGATTTGCTTCTTTCACTGAAGCTCGGGCATCACACTAGTTGAAACCTCTAACAACTCCCTTTAGGGGTAGCAAGCTCATTCCATACATGGAGCTAGAGTATTTTCACTGAACATGCTTTGATAGCATGTTAAATTTCTGAGCATGGTAAGACTATGCATTAAGATAAATTAACCTAAACCTAGGTAACTTAAAAGCTAAAATCCTCAATCAAAACAAAAACCTCTAAATACATTAATTTACAAACACATAGTGCTGGAAATTACAAACAACAAATACAAAATGTGGAATGCTCAATGTTGCATCTATCTTCTATTTACTAAAAGAGGAAAAATTGCATTGCTATAGCTGAAAACTAAAACTCGCCAACTATTATTACGCAAATCTGCACCAGCAGACCTACCTAGTAAATATAGGCCACCTAGCCCTGTCACCTCTAGTTGCCTCTCTATTCGGACTGGTGTTTTTCCAATCTCATGGGGGTGTCCCTGAAAGGTGTATGCTACCATCTAATTAATGAATCTACACAAAGTCCAAGATGATAGGCGCACAAAAGACTCTGTCTCGGGCTATCTGTAAACAGTCAAGAGCAGGGGTAAGTTTCAAATAATAATTAAGTGGTTGGGATCAAATCCTAGATATGGTTGCTTGTCAATTTTGGGTCTAGCCCAAGTGGTTGAGAGGAGCATTATCCTCCCCACCTATGATCAATTGCCCCAAGTGATACGTGGAGCTTTTAATGAGTATATTGTTGTATAGGCCTTGAGCCCTGAAGACTCCGGTTTACCCTAGGTACCATCTTCAAAATGAGGGGAAGTGCCCAGTGGGTTTCCTCGAGATATGTATTTCAAGGGGAAAAAAATCCTACAAAAGGTTGTAACAACAAATTATTGGAAATGAGTGGAGTGCATGTGCACCTTAAGTGAAGAAAATTCAAATTAAGTGCACCATAACACTACAAACAACTTAATCAATGACAACCACTAAGTTCAAAGAGCTAGAACAAAGAATAATCACACCAAATCACATATTACCCAAGAGATTCATTGAATCATACTGAGTCACAGACTGTGTTACCGGATCCGCGGGCCTTGGCAGCTGGATCCGTGGATCTCCGAGTCGGAAACGGATTCGGATCCGGATCCGCCTAGATCCACCCAAGATCCGCTCGGAAAGGTATCCATCACGGATGATACGTATTTGCAAGGATTCGAGCTGGGCAAGAAAATACTATTTCGTTTTTGTTCTAGTGAAAAATGGGCTCGACTGGCAAATGGGGTTCTGGTTCATTCTCATGCATTCACTATTCTGGTGAAACTGTGCCATTGGTGGGCTTCGTGAAACCATGCCATCCGGATTCTTGAAGTCGTGCCATTGGCAGGCTTCATATACTATTTCATTCTGGTTCTGCTGACAAATGGGCTCGCCTAGCAAATGGGAATTGGCATGTTTCCTGAAATCGACGGGCTTCCCATTCTCATGCGGTCGGGTTTATGGTGAAAACGTGACATTGGCGGCCTTCGTGAAATCGACAGGCTTACCATTCTCGTGGGGTCGGGTTTCTGGTAAATTTGGGTCGTCTTTCCTTGAGTTGTTTTTTAATTTGTCTTTTCTTTATTCCTTTTATTGGTCGGCTTAGGTTAGGGCATGGGAGTGACTTGTGACAGAAGGAATGGGAGGGGAATGGTCACGTTATAGGAGATTTGAATAATTATTATTTTGTGAAAGTGTTAGGTATTATATATTATCAATGTTTCATTGAAATTATTATTAAGTTATTATTTGTAAGCAGCGCATAATTATTATTTATAAGTATTGTATAATAATTATTTGTCCTATGTATTAAGAATTAAATATATAATTTATATGTATATATAAATTATATATTTAATTTTAATTTTTAATATAAATTTAGTATTTATATGTAAGTTATATACTTAAAATTTTATATATTTTT
Organism: Larix kaempferi; assembly: GCA_027924585.1. Classification (NCBI taxonomy): domain Eukaryota; kingdom Viridiplantae; phylum Streptophyta; class Pinopsida; order Pinales; family Pinaceae; genus Larix; species Larix kaempferi. Next base: position 20,905,293 of record BSBM01000186.1, on the reverse strand, counting down.
TAATTTTGATATAAATGTTATTAAAAATATATTTAAATTGTTTGTACTTGTCGTTTCCTTGCCGTATCCGGATCCTAGCTTTTCAAAAACCTAACGGACCCATATTTGTATCCGGGTCTGTATCCGCATCCGGATCTGGACCCTGGTAACTTAGGTCACAGATGACAAGCTGCCATGAATATCCTTGCTTGCAATGGAGGTAGTTGTTTGAGGTATTGAAGATGGAAGAGTGAGGAGTTGTCTGCTACTACAAACTGTCTAAAGAAAATAATATCCAACCCTAACACTGTCTCCTCAATCTGTACATATATGACTTCCTTCTCCATCAAAACCCAAATCAACCCTACTGCTAAGAGAGAAAAAAGGAAATAAAACACAAAAGCCCAAAAGTTATGCATTGTAATGCCCTACACTATGATTTTATTACTATAATGAACATGATTTACATCCAAATGGAGTAATAAATATTAAATACATTTCATGATTTAGGTTATTAGCATATGTATGAGGTATGTACATGCTAGCTACATGCCCTCAGCTTGCACACATGCACTAGTATGCTTGTTGATTTATATTTATATGTATTAAGGATGCTTACGTGGATTGATTGATCATATAAATTATAACTAAAGTTTGGTAATTAATGTTAAGTATAATAATGTTGTTAAAAGGATTACGAGTAATAAATGAATTGTAGGTGAGACATTTAAAGCTTGAGAAGATTTAGTTCACTATATGATTTGTATTTCCTCAAGGGATATGGCTCTCGACTTGAGTTGGTATGTTTGGATAGGATATTTAAATTGTTATTAATTAACTTTGAACGGAGTGCCTTGAGGGCAGGGGTAAGGGAATTGAATGTGTATTGGAAGATGTGAAAGTGGAGTTGGTGGATGGGACTTCAGGGGGTGGAGGAGGAATGACTTAAGGGGAGGAATCCTCAGTTGTGGGGGAGGTTTTTTTTTTAGTTTTGGGAGAACTTGGAAATAAATTGGGGAAATTTTTTTACGATGGGAAAACTTTGGGAATAAATTGGAAAAAGGGTCTATCTGAGAGTTTTGGGCATGAAGGTCAAAAAACTCGAGTTTTTTGGGTTGGGGAGTTGGATACATTGTTCTCAATAGGCTGGAAGGTTAAACCAATTTAGGATACCGTTGTGGCTAGTAGGCTACTACTACTTACTAATTTCAAGACTTCAAAAAAGACTAAGGACTTCTCAAACGGGAGAAACATGTATTATTCTTTTTTTTTAAGTTATGGCAAAATTTCAAATTGAGTTTTGCCTTAGAATTTCTAAGACTGTAGATTTAAATTGCTTATTACTGGATGTGATAATTTTGTACATAGAACTATGAAATGAAATCAGTTTGCTTATTAGCAATATGTGATAATTCCCTACATAAAATTTTGAAATGAAACTACTTTGCTTATTACCTGATGTTAATAAGCAGGAAAACAATAGCAAAGAGGAAACCAAAGTTGCTAAACTAGAGCTAGAACTAACAGATAACTTAGATCGGAAACAACTCTAGGCTCTAATTAATTAAAAGAGTATGCATCTTCTAGAAAGCAAAATAGGGGCATGAGAGGCCCTTACACATGGTATCAGAATTTGGACAAGTCTACACTCGGCTTTGGGGACTCAATTGAACTTAACTACAACTTACCACCCTAATACAGAGTACAGCTTACCACCCTGAGACAGATGGGCAGACAGAGAAGGTAAATCAAGTGTTGGAAGAGAACTTAGAATGTATGCTATGGACCAACAAACCCATTGGGAAAAGTATCTTCCTCTTGTAGAGTTTGCATACAATAATAGTTACCATAGCTCAATTGGGATGCCTCTGTATCAAGCTTTGTACAGGAGGCCATGCAGAACACCACTAAGTTGCTACAGATTAGAAGATCGAGTTATAGTTGGGCCTGCGTTGATTCGAGAGATGGAAGAGCAAGTGATTCAGATCAAGCAACAGTTAAAAGAAGATCATGATAGACAAAAGAGTTATGTCGATGCACATAAAACGAATAGAAGTTATGACGTTGAGAATTGGGTGTTTATTCATATCCGACCAAATAAAAGTACCATTCGATTTGGAAAGGGGAAAAAATTGTCACCACGGTTATAGGGCCATTTGAGATTCTAGAGATAATCAGATCAATCGCCTATCGTTTTGCAATGCCACCCCACTTGCATAAAAACTCATAATGTATTTCATGTATTTGTATTGCGCCATTGTGTGGCCGATGAGACTCACAAACTTAATTGGAAAGAATTGCAGGTCTCGAATGAGGGAACTTTTATGGTCGAACCATTATGCATATTGAAGCATAGGGTTCAACAACTCAGGCATCGTCTTGTGGACAAAGTTTAGGACCAGTGGGACAAATATAGCCCAAATATGCTACCAGGGAGGATGCAGAAACCATCCATCGGGATTATCTCGAACTATTCTGATTTTGGAACAATTAAACTTTAATTTGCGCATCTTTACTTTATCTATTAAAATCAACTATACTAATGGAGCTAGTAATTTTGGATCTACTTATACTTATGTGGATTCACACAAGAATTTAATTATTTCATGTGATTATGGTTTACGTTATATTATCCCTTTTTATGCACTTTTGGTACATGGATAATAGCTTATATTATGTTATAAATGAGAATTTGACATATTGTTACAGTTAACAAGCATGCATGATTATGTTAAAACAATTGTTATATGTTGGTGATGGCATAAATATATTGTGATGATTATACTTGATTATTGATCTTGTAAGCTAAGTGTGATGGCATGCATGATTAACATGCATGTACATGGGCTAGTTCTAGCCAAGTGTTTTTTTATATTCATATGATATGAGGCTTGTTCAATGTCATGGACATCAAGGGTAAAATGATATGTTTGGGTACATTCAATGTGAAGGGATATGTGTGTGTGTGTGCAAGTGTTGTGTGGAATAGGTAATGCAATTACCCAACTGGTTATTCGTTGACAAAAACTCTTAGACATAGTGGTGGCACAGCAGGGCTCAATATTAGGAGGGGTGGAGGAGTTTCCCACTATGTATCCTCCAGACCTAGAGTCATGGGAGGGGTGGACACGCTCTCCTAGACATGGGATGACGACTGCCAGTTTCCTTTAGGTCGATGTAGTCAACATTTTTGCCTTTGGGTTTTATAGATGGTTAGGTCGATATAACCGACGCCATAATATATACTAGCAAAAGAAGGATAGGATGGGAGCGGAAGTAGATTAAGGAGGATGGGGAATATAGGTTAGTAACTTAGTTATGAACCATAATTGGGAAGCAATGTTCTTCTTGTTCTTGGTACTAAGTGTTGTTATATAAATGAATGAATAAATCTTTTGTTACTACTTGCTTTTGTGTTTGTTATTCAGTAGTGCTGAAATGTCAAATGTTCTAAAAAAAATTTAAAAAAAATTGTGTAATTATGGCATGTTTTCTTATCATTTTACAATGATTCCATGACTCTAACTTCGAGATGAAGTTTCTTGAAGGAGGGGTATATGTAATGCCCCACACTATGATTTTATTACTATAATGAACATGATTTACATCCAAATGGAGTAATAAATACATTTTATGATTTAGGTTATTAGCATATGTATGAGGTATGTGCATGCTAGCTACATGCCCTCAACTCGCACACATGCACTAGTATGCTTGTTGATTTATATTTATATGTATTAAGAATGCTTATGCGGATTGATTGATCATGTAAATTATAACTAGCATTGGGTAATTAATGTTAAGTATAATAATGTTGTTAAAAGGATTGCAAGTAATAAATGAATTGTAGGTGAGACATTTAAAGCTTGAGAAGATTTAGTTCACTATTTGATTTTTGTATTTTCTCGAAGGATATGGCTCTCAACTTGAGTTGGTAAGTTTGGATAGGATTTTTAAATTGTTATTACTTAACTTTGAATGGAGTGCCTTGAGGGTAGGGATAAGGGAATTGAATGTGTATTGGAAGATGTGAAAGTGGAGTCGGTGGATGGGACTTCGAGGGGTGAAGGAGGAATGACTTAAGGGAAGGAAACCTCAGTTGTTGGGGAGGTTTTCTTTTTAGTTTTGGGAGAACTTGGAAATAATTTGGGGAAAATTTGTGATGTTGGGAAAACTTATGGAAGAATTTGGAAAAAGGATCTGTCTAAGAGTTTTGGGCATTGTTCCCGATAGGCGAGGAGGTTAAACAAGTTTGGGATACTGCTAAGGCTGCTACTACTTACTAATTTCAAGACTTCGGAAAAGACTAAGGACTTCTCAAATGGGAGAAACGGGTATTATTCTTGTTTTTTTTTAAGTTATGGCAAAATTTCAAATTGAATTTTAGCTTAGAATTTCTAAGAAATTATGTATTTAAATTGCTTATTAACGGATGTGATAATTTTGTGCATAGAACTATGAAATGAAATCAGTTTGCTTATTACCAGATGTAATAATTCCCTACATAAAAAATTTAAATGAAATTATTTTGCTTAGTACCAGATGTTAATAAACAGGAAAACTATAGCAAAGTTGCTAAACTAGAGCTAGAACTAACAGATAACTTAGATCGGAAACAACTCTAGGCTCTAATTAATTAAAACATAGTATGCATCTTCTAGAAAGTAAAATAGGGGCATGAGAGACCCTTACATGCATGCAAGCCGCTTTTGGGTCTTTACTGTTGTTTGGATGACCCTCTCTGATGTTTAGGTTATTTTCTTGCTAATTGTTTGCTACTGCTAAAGCATGAAATTGCCCTCACCTCAAACTTTCCTCTTTCAACTTTATAACTTGCCATGCAAAAGCCTCTAAATCGTTGTTTGACTAAGCTTTTCTAATGAAAAGGGAAACTGTTGTTTTAGAAGAAGGCCTTTCAGCTAGACAGAGAAGTCCTTGACAGAGACACTTTCAGCTTGCTGAGAGATACCTTCAACCTACTCAGCTTGCCTTGCCATATGCTAGAGACATATGGGGTCATTCAGTTGGGACCAGTGTTATGACATATCCTCTCTACTTGACTTGTGATAAAATGCTTTCTTATGCGTGGACATAACATTAGGAGGTCAAAAGTGTAACTCTATAATGGCTCATATATCTGCAAATATTGTTTCAATAGCTTAGGGAGCACCATGGTGTGGTTATAATTCTTCTTCCCTCACCAGATTAAGTGTATGACCTCTTGGGTTAGGTGTGCCCCTGTGGATTTAAGCAAGTGTGACCCTCATTTCATGTCATTAACAATATTTTACTTGGTCATTTTTCAAATGCAAGGAATGCCTTGATTGCCAATGTTTACATGGATTCGATGCAATTATGTGCTGCAGCATGTGATTTGCACAGTACTCAGGCAATTACTTTAATCCAGAGATCACGCAAACGAATAATTGGGCTGTAACTATGAAACCACGATTCCAGCAATTCAATTTTAGTGTTGTAGGGATAGATTGGGTGTATAAAGGCAAAGAAACTATTATAAATTACCAAGTGAGCAATTTGCTAACACGGTGAGGAACTAAATTGATGACTAAATGTGTAAAATCGAGCTGTAGAATGCAATTATGCTTTGCATAGAGAGTAGGTAATGTAATTAACTGCTCTTTCTTGTGAATTACACAGCAGCTCAAGCAAATATTTCATAACAACAAACAGAGCAAGGCATAAACACTGTAATTTCAATTTGAATGTGAAATTCGTGGGTGCTGGATTTTGTTACCACCATAACACAGCAGGCATACATAAAAACTTAGTCACACAGCAATGAAACACACCATAAACAACAGAATTTACCTTGGAGAAAACCCGAAGGGAAAACTCCAGCATCGAATGACCTTGCTTGGCTTTATTTTTCAGCAATTGCAAAATTACAATGGTGTTTTGGCTCTCTGGAGCATTACAGATAGCAAACAAAGAAATTTTTTAATGCAATCACTCTCTTCTCTGCCAAAGAACCCCTTCTCCAACTATGTACAAAATTTTAAAGGCAGAATTGGATTGTTGGGAGTTGCTGGAATGCCAGGCATCCTGAACTCTTCAGCTCCTCAACTCCAGCACTCTTCATCCTTCCTCACCTTTTCCCATTTTCTGGCAGCATTCCGATTCACAGTTCCTTGCTTTATTTGTCTTCTTCTCTTTAAATCTTTTTTAGTTCTTTAATTATTTTGTGCTTTCATTGGCAATGCAGCATTTTGGAGGCGAGCAGTAGTGGATTAGACAAGTGTGGGGCCCTTCACACTGCCAACCTGTTTCAGTCAAACCTACACTGCAGTAGTCACCATGTGCAAACTGATCTCTGAAACTTATGGTATGGAACTGCTATACCAACAATACTGTGAAGGATTTGCCCCAGTAAACTAGCACGATGAACAAATCTGGAAGTTAACACGAGAATTGCATAGGTGCAATTTTGGGTGTTAACAGTGGCTCCATGTGGGGACAGCATTCCCCTACAGGATGCTGAGAACCTTTGAAGTTTACAGAGTAGCAGACCAAGAACAAACCCTCCCCTGCACATACCTTTTCTCGTTGGCTATAATTGGAAAACCTAGGCACACATAAAAACTGTGCTAGACCAGAACTTATTTGCAAACAGGAAAGACCTACAATATTAAATAAAACCATGCGATGTATCATAAAGCAATGTTCAATAAATGAACTTATTCAGAAGCAGACCTAACCTACCCTAATTAACATCAATCCTCAGGATCAAGTATAATCAAATATCCAATGCAGCCATTTGAACATCCCGTCAAGGACAGTTGCTCTTCCCTTGTGTTTGATTATGAACCAAAACAGGGATATTGTGAGCGGCAGCCAGAGACATGCTGGTTCTCCAATCACTCTGCTTCTAAGAAACCGGATTCGCTCAAAACCCTCAGCGTGTCGCGTCGGGATCAAATCGGACACGATTCGGTCTGAATTCGTGTCCGATTCGAACTTTGAGCGAATCCGTTTTCAGGACATGATGGGAAAACGAATCGGACTCTAAATGTGAGCGTGTCCCGACTGTTGGACACGAACTGAGAAAACAGGACACGTAAATCGCGGAAAAAGGCGTCCGGGTTTGCTTTAAAACAAAATTTTGGCTTTCTTTTTGTCATTTGCAAGGAAACAATTGGTTGAGAGTGAGTGATTCGTGAATACTAAATCGTGATTTGTGAATGACAATGTGTAATCATTAATGTGCTTTTATTCTAATTTCTATTGAATATTTGTAAATGTTCTAGTTTCTAAAGATTTTTGGATCTATATGTCTATATTTTTAAATTTTAATATATTTAAAAAAAAATATATATATATATATATGTATATAAAACGTGTCCTACATGTCCTGATTCCGGGGGTCACCGTGTCCGTGTCAGACTCTCGTATTTTCGTGTCCTTCGTGTCCCGTGTCCCTGTGTCAGGTAACTTAGTCTGCTTCTGATAAGCAAAGGAGAACCTTCGGCTTCAGATCTCTGAAAATCAATGCTGCAATCCAGTGTCCAAATGAACCAGTGCTTCTTCTGAGAACTGATTCGACCCAATCATGAATTGGATCATATCTCTCCATACTAACTTACTTGGGTAGATCATCATGCCCTACAAAATCAAATACCCTGGTTGTATGTACTATCTCTGTTTGCTTGTTATTACGGTTGTGTGGGAGCACAAGCTGTTGTTGGGTAATACCATAATTCTTCATGGACCCGCTCTTCATTGTGGCTGCCATCCAAAATATTATGAAAAGAGAGCACAATGCTCTACTCATCACCATCAATAGAATCTGATTTACCCAGATTTGTATATTGCATGTCAATATCAAATTCAGATTTATATATCAGAGAAGCCAAACTTACCCTGCCATCATATCTTTCTTGGTGCACCAAGCTGAGGCAATCCAGGTATGATCTGTCCCATTCATTGGCCATAGAAAAGCTGCTGAAATCATTCAGAGAGTGCTGCACTTTTTTACCTACCTTCGGGCTTTCACTATCAATATCATATATGGGGCTGCCACTGCAGAATTTGAAAACAGTATCCTTATATTTTCTGCAAAACAATTTCCTGCTGAGTTAGCAAGTAGAGAGTCATTAAGGTCTCGCTCTTCCTTAGAGCAGAACACCTCAAAATCTAGCATTTCCCCTTCATAAATAACTTCAAATTCTGTCTGCCAATCCTCATTTTCCGAATCAAAAACACAGGACAGATGTTGATCAGCAATGGGATTCTTCTTGAAGCTCAAAGATTCTTCCTTACTCTCATCATTCATTTTTAAATCATCTTTTGATGATCAAAACACTCGAGCAGCAACAGACTTATACCCTTCATGACAGCTTTCCAAGGATCTATCACCTTTGAAAGTAACACCTCAAAATCTAGCATTTCTCCATTGCAAATAACTTCACATTCTGTCTGCCAATCCTATTTCCAAATTAAAAACACAGGACAGATGTTGATCAGCAATGGGATCCTTCTTGGAGCTCAAAGATTCTTACTTACTCTCATCATTCATTTTTTTAATCATCTTCTGATGGTCAAACCACTCAAGCAGCAACAGACACATTCCCCTCATTACAGCTTTCCAAGGATCTACCACCTTCAAAAGTAACACACAGCAACTGCTGAAATAAAGCATGTTCATCCTTTGGATGAAAGGCAGCCACTAGAAGTCTTACACAATGAAGCTGGCTGCTCCTGTCTTGCTATAGGAAAATCCTCACTGTTTATGACAGCAATTTATTCATTAGGAGTGTCTTCAAATTTAGCGAAATTATGTAAAACAGAGGGCATGCCTTCACAAATCAAACCTGGTACATTATTTGAGCCTGCTATAACAGTGACAGTCTGAAAGATTGTTGTTCGTTGTTAATAAATAGACCAGAATCTTCTTCCTGAATCTGCTCTTCATTGTACGCTGAATCTTGTTCTTCGATTTTTTATTCACCTTCAACATTCTGCCTAGCAAGTACATGAGAACCAGTCATATCCATAATATCTTCTACCTGCACACTCTGAACCTTAAGGATGGGGCCTTCAATATCACTTAATCCCTCCCTATCATCATCCATCCAAGCTCATCTATTGCTGTATTGTTCCTTTTCTGCCAAGGAATCTTCATATCTGGAGGTTTCGCCACCAATTCATGAGATTGTTTCACTGCCTCCTTTCCTCAAGTCATAATGGTACAAGGATTATCTAACATCTCAACACAAGGTCTTTGAAATATTCATCACCGCATCCTCATGTTGAAGGTCCTCAACATGTTGTTTTGCAGAACCACCATTGCCATCAAACCTTGGTAGAAAATCTATCCATTTTGACATAGCAGGGAGCAGATTTGGGTGTCTGTAAATAGCAGTGAAATCTAAAGTAGCATATCCCCTGGCCAATAACCCTTTAAAACTCATTTGGCAACATATCAACAACCAACAGTGACAATACTACAATCGAATCATACCTTTAGTATGGAGCCACCAAAGAGAGCTAAAGCTTGCTTCTTCTATCCAATGTCACCAGTGAAACACTTCGACTTGGAGCCTTCCTTCTATAGAAAAGAGGGACTTCACCCAAAATGGAGTTGCTAGATGAGCAAAAAAAATATTCAATCAGATACAACTCGTCAAACTTATTGTAGCTGATCTACTAATTTTGAGGACTCGGCCTAGTCCTCAACAACGATGCCAAAACTATTTACAATCAAATCTACACTACAATACTCAGTGGAGACTCGGAGAAACTTTGGAAATAATGTCCAGGATCACCTCAACGTTCATGCCTCTCCCTCCGGACTGGTGCTTTTCCAGCCTCAAGGGAGTATCCCTAGGTACTGCTTTTGATCTGCAAATCAAGCTTGGAAGGAATAAATTAGATCAAGAAACACAAAAACTCAAAGAAGGATATAATAATATATCAATGAGTGAAGGATAAATCCAGCAAGACCAGTGCATGATATGGAATCAAAAGAAAAATAGGAGCCCATGTGAAAGTGCTGAAATCTAATGGGGCATCCAGTTCATAAGAATCCTACTAAATCAAGAAAAGTCAAGCTCCTTATCACTACTGGTCAAGTGAATCACATAGGAGAAAGAACCTTGCATACAATTCTATCCTAGTCGCTTCAAGATCCAAGTCTAACATAATGGTAGGCTAAGCACTCTATCAAGTCAAAGCTACAAGTAGCAGAGTCTGATTAACCAAATAATTGAGCCTAACTCTAACACTATGAACCTCCAAGGATTGAATCATATTGTTAGATCACAAATGCTCATACAACTAAGGAAAGAATGAATCCACATAGTCCAAGGCTGTTGGGAGCGCGGAGCGGGAGCGGGAGCGAAAAGCGAAATTTTCAAAAGCTTCCGTTTTGGGAACATTTCGGGAGCGTTTTTTATATAATATATATTTTAATATATTTTGATGCATATATATTAAAAAAAACATGTATTATGCCAAATTAGCTATAGAAAACATGAAAACATAGATATTCATATAACCATTTAGTACACATTGATATAACATCAATCATCTAGGAGCTATAACTTATAACATTGTCATTAAATGATCAAATCATCAATCATCAATCATCAACAACATCAACCTTCAAATTTTAACATATAATATTTGCCATCAAACTAGGCCATAATGTTTACAAAATAGGTCGTAATAAACATGAAATACAAAGTACTACGATACTATCTAGTATCTACTAAGCTTTCCGCTTGCCACGAGAAACTTCCAATTTCTTTTCTCGTGGTCTAGGTGGAATAGGAGTTGCTGGAAGTGATCGTGGAACATGAGAAGAAGATGAATAGCCCCCACGGACTGTTGGATGTTGTGAAGCTAAAGGCAAAACTCCTACATCTGGAAAGTTGTTGTTGCTTGGGGGTGGCATCTCTGTAGGGGTACCTGTAGTATGAATTGGATCATCATGATCACCCAAGAGTTCAACCTCCAAGCGCTCTAATGTTATGGCTCCATCCTCCACATTAGCCTCCTCTGGATTGTTGTCCCAAGTCAAAAATGTTCTATCATTCTTGGCCACCTCACAATAATGGGACAACAACCTCAAGTTGTAGTGCACATAAACCAAGCTTTCTGCGCGTTCTACATTCAAACTGTTTCTCTTTACACTATGGATGAAGTTGTAGGTGCTCCAACACCTCTCTACAGAAGAGCTATTAACAACCTTTGAAAGCACCCTCACCACCAATTTATGCAAATATGTGGCTCTAGAGCCATACATGTTCCACCAACGGATAGGATCCAATCTATCTCGATCTTTGGTTGGATGCAGGGTACCAAAGGCTCCATGCTCACTGATGTATTCGCTCAATTCACTCCGTACTTGAGCACACTCATCCTCATCAGGGACCAACTTGTCTAATGCAAGCATATACCCATTTTGCACCTCTGGATCTGTGAGGGGTTTTTTCCTAACTCCACCCCCAGGTGCAAGTTGGGCCAACCAAATTGGAGAATAGTATTTTGGGGTAAGGACATATGCAAGGGCATGGAGTGGAACATTTAGATTATCCCACCTTTTGACCACATGTTTATGAATATGGTCATACAAGATTGCATCTCTTTGCTCAACAATGTCTTTGATTTGACCAAGCATGCTATCCATTTGCTCATATACCTCCCCAATCACCGGCTGATCTGTATCTGCAAAACGAATCATGTTATAAACTGGCTTGGTGAACTGCAAAACATACTTAACCTGTGACCAGAAATGACCATCAAGGAACAGTGTCCTCCACCTCCTGAAAGTCATGTCTATCAGTTGTGCTTGCAGGTCTGTCTTTTAATTCTTGCCATGGATCACTTGAGACCATACTAGCCAATGCCTCTCTTACCTTCAAAATCCTCCTGAAGGTGAGGTAGTAGCTAGCAAATCTAGTCTTTGCAATCTTCAATAGCTCCAACCTAGAGTGATTGCGAAAAATGTGGTGGGCCATGCTATGATTGGTAATAAATTTGATCATTTTCTTACCTCTCTTGTACAAGGCACCAATCCATCGATAATTAGGGTCCTTCATCTTAACAATATCATGTTGATTAAGTTGTCATTGATGCCAACAGTGTATAGTCACTGATGCCAGCATGTCTTGGTGCCCCTTGACGAGCCCTTGAGGGTTAAGTAATTGTCAGTGTCTAAGGAGACCTTTTGATCTTGTCCAAGCCCAAGTTTGAAGCCCTTGGAGCCCTTGGGACAATGACAAAAGCCCTGAACACCCTATAGAGTGTTTAAGTACCCCAAAGATGTTTTGCGATTCCCCAGTTGTTTCTTTGTTTTCCAAGTACCACAACTTATGCCCTAGTACACTACAAAAGTGTTAAAGAAGTTGTGAGAGTCCAAATGAACCTTTCAGTGGTCATTTGTGTTTATTGAGGTCATGGTACCCCAGGAGAAGGTCTAGCAACCCCACATGTGATGTCATGATGGATCTTGACCCTTGTAGGTCTCCTGGTGTGGTTGAGGTGGTTGAAGAAGCCTATGAAGCCCCTTGCTTGATGAAGAAGCCCTGAAGAAGTCCTTGGACCCACATTTGTTGGCTTAATGGTCCTTGTCCCCTTAAAGGTGATGATGTGGTCATTAATGACTTGATGAAGACTTGGAACCCTTAATGAAGATCTTGATGCCCGTGTATCCCTTGTTGGGGTCATGGAACCCTTGGAGAAGGTCATTGTGCATGAGAAGGTCTGGCACCCACATAAATGGCGGCATGATGACCCTTGGACACTATATGATCATTGATGGTGCATTTGGAAATGATTTGGGTCTTGGAATCCATACATATGGTGGTTTGTAAGCCCATGATTGTTGGAGCCTTTGATATGATAGAATCCTTGGTCATGATGCCCTCATCACTTGGCGATGGAGTCCTATGTGATGAGCTTGAAGTCCATGGAAAGTATCTTGTTTAAATATTATATGACATCCTTGAAAGAGTCCTTGAAACCCTTGCATGTGGTGCCTTGGGTCTTGAACCATGGTGATGTATGGTCCTATTTGTGGTTATATGGCTATTGGGATGTAGATGGAGGTAGAGCCCACGGACGTGCCTTGATATGTTGAAGAAGACTTTGAAACTCTTGTAGTTGGTGGTATGGTCTTTGGCACCCTCATGTGTGGGGTCTTTGACGTCCTGGACATATTGAATAATTTAAGGGTATTAGACCAAGAATTTGCAAATAAACCCATCATAGGGAGATAGTCCTCGTCAAGCCATTTCCATTGATATGTGGAGCATCTTCTAACTCCTTATGGTTGAAGAGATATGAATTTTTGAAGTTGGTGTACCCCACCTTTTTGGGTGAGCCGACCAAACAAAAGAAAATTTAATTATTTGTAATTTTGAATTGCATGTCGGCCCAATTTGAGGTAATAACTTTCCTCCACGACCAATATAAATAGAATATCAAACATTTCATTTGCTTATCAATTGAAAATTCGCAACTCTTGGAGAAAAGTGCAAAATTTTGTGGAGGAGAAATTTTTGGGCACCTTCACTAAAATTGGCATAACTTTCTCATACGGAATCGGAATGACAAAATTCTTGGCTTGTTGGAAAGCTTGTTACGAGGGCTATGTGATGACATGATCTAGAGTTTCTTTTGGTTTGTCTATTGTTTCTTGACCTTATGATCTTCAAAAAGGTATGGCTCATGCTTCTAGGTTTCTCTTGTAATGGCACATGTCTCTCATGGATAGAGTTCATCTTTGATATTAGTATGTGAGCCTATATATTGGTATATATATTTGAAGTCATTATGGAGGATATGATGATGATGTTGCATACCTTTATGCTATGATATTATACACTTTATGATGATAATGCATGTGATAATGATGTACACTCTATGAAATCGATGCACTCCTATACAATATGATGTACATGCATACCATAGTGTGATGATGCTCTCCTATGCATTATGTTGTATACTTGATGTTGATGATGCATACACGGTGCACACTGAGATGACGATTATGCATATTTTATGATGATGATGCATACCCTATGACGATGATGCATACCTATGATGATGATGCATGACGATGCATGCCTTATGTTCAGTGGAAGCAGAGAAGGTTATTTGTTCAGTGATTGTGTATGACGAGGTGTACAAGGATGTACATGAGCAGTGTATGGCAGTAAAATGACTTGTTGGTATACAGGGATGATTTGGCAGTGATAAGAGTGCATAGGTTATCAGCAGCAGATTCAGGGTTTGGTGTGTAGTTGGTTAGACTCGGATTGACTGAGTCGGATGATGTGAACAACAGATTGATTGGTGCAGACAGATTGATTGGTCAGTTGACGAGTAGTGTGGAACAGTTGTGGTGCAGTAGTCAGTGGACAGTTGATGACCAGTGAACAGTTTATGAGCAGTGGTCAGTTGATGAGCAGTGACAGTGGTTGTGCAGTGTGGTACAAGTGTTGGATAGCAGGTCCGCGGGATCAGTGAAGTTTGTGGTTCAGTAGTTTCAGTTACTATCTTCATATCAAGGTGGCAAGACGGGGCAAGGAAATCTAGTGAGCTAAGGCTTCCTTCAGGTTGTAGCCTGTAAACCAAGGGGTTGTAGCCTCCTTCCAGTTGTAGCTGGAGAATTGACGTCTTTGTAACAAAGGGGGTTGTTGCCTCCTTCCAGTTGTTGCTGGTAAATTATTATTATAAAGGCTTCCGTGGTTTCTCCCCCAGGACTTGGGTTTCCACGTAAAAATATTGTGTACTGTGTTTTGCAATGCTTCCTATGTGATGATGATATGATGATATGTGATGATGAGATGTAGTTGTTAATAATGCTGATAATGATATAATGATAATGTGATAATTACGTACTCTGCATAATATTGAAAAAGCTGCCAATGATTGTTAAAGTTGAAAAAGTAATAAAAGCTACACACACTGTTCACCCCCCCCCCCTCTCAGTGTGCTCGGTGTGTCCAACAATTCGTATCAGAGCATCTTCACTAAACTTTTTGGGCATCTTCACTAAAATTGGCATAACTTTCTCATACGGAATCGGAATGACAAAATTCTTGGCTCGTTGGAGAGCTTGTTACGAGGGCTATGTGATGACATGATCTAGAGTTTCTTTTGGTTTGTCTATTGTTTCTTGACCTTATGATCTTCAAAAAGGTATGGCTCATGCTTCTGGGTTTCTCTTGTAATGGCACATGTCTCTCATGGATAGAGTTCATCTTTGATATTAGTATGTGAGCCTATATATTGGTATATATATTTGAAGTCATTATGGAGGATATGATGATGATGTTGCATACCTTTATGCTATGATATTATACACTTTATGATGATAATGCATGTGATAATGATGTACACTCTATGAAATCGATGCACTCCTATACAATATGATGTACATGCATACCATAGTGTGATGATGCTCTCCTATGCATTATGATGTATACTTGATGTTGATGATGCATACACGGTGCACACTGAGATGACGATTATGCATATTTTATGATGATGATGCATACCCTATGACGATGATGCATACCTATGATGATGATGCATGACAATGCATGCCTTATGTTCAGTGGAAGCAGAGAAGGATTATTTGTTTAGTGACTGTGTATGACGAGGTGTACAAGGATGTACATGAGCAGTGTATGGTAGTAAAATGACTTGTTGGTATACAGGAATGATTTGGCAGTGATAAGAGTGCATAGGTTATCAGCAGCAGATTCAGGGTTTGGTGTGTAGTTGGTTAGACTCAGATTGACTGAGTCGGATGATGTGAACAACAGATTGATTGGTGCAGACAGATTTATTGGTCAGTTGATGAGTAGTGTGGAACAGTTGTGGTGCAGTAGTCAGTGCACAGTTGATGAGCAGTGAACAGTTTATGAGCAGTGGTCAGTTGATGAGCAGTGACAGTGGTTGTGCAGTGTGGTACAAGTGTTGGATAGTAGGTCCGCGGGATCAGTGAAGTTTGTGGTTCAGTAGTTTCAGTTACTATCTTCATATCAAGGTGGCAGGACAGGACAAGAAAATCTAGGGAGCTAAGGCTTCCTTCAAGTTGTAGCCTGTAAACCAGGGGGTTGTAGCCTCCTTCCAGTTGTAGTTGGAGAATTGAAGTCTTTGTAACAAAGGGGGTTGTTGCCTCCTTCCAGTTGTTGCTGGTAAATTATTATTATAAAGGCTTCCATGGTTTTTCTACCAGGACTTGGGTTTCCACGTAAAAATATTGTGTACTGTGTTTTGCAATGCTTCCTATGTGATGATGATATGATGATATGTGATGATGAGCTGTAGTTGTTAATAATGCTGATGATGATATAATGATAATGTGATAATTACGTACTCTGCATAATATTGAAAAAGCTGCCAATGATTGTTAAAGTTGAAAAAGTAATAAAAGCTACACACACTGTTCACCCCCCCCCCCTCTCAGTGTGCTCGGTGTGTCCAACAATTCGTATCAGAGCGGGCCTTCACATAAAACCTTACCAGCTTGAAGGAGATACTTGACACACCATGGGGTTCTCAGTGAATGGAGCACCATTGTTTTGTGGGACAAATTACTTGATCTAGAAAAGAAGAATGCACGTTTATCTTGAATTAGAAGGTATTGGAATATGGCAATCAGTGCTTACAGGGTACAATCATCCGAAGAAAGTGAAAACAACAGCTCAGAAGGAAGCAAGGAAAAATAATTCAATGGCTATGGAATCCATTCTTGAAGGCTTATCAGATTCCATAAAAGAGAAGATTGGAAAGTACAACACAGCTAAGGAATTGTGGATCAAATTAGAACAATTATACTCCACTAAAGAACATAAAGAAGAGGTTATGAAATTCATGGTTAAAGATCTGACAGATCTCCAAAAGGAGAAAATAGGAAAGTGCAACTCAATTGAAGAATTGTCACTAAAGATGGATCAACTCTACTCCATTGAAGAACAGAAAGTAGAAGACAACTCCATAGAAAGGTCAGTACAAGATCCAGGTAAGTTTGAAGGTAAGTCTCTTGAACACCCTGCTTGTAATGTTTTTGAAGAAATATGTTTATCAGGTATAGAAGATAAGCACTATTCTAAATTCATAGATTGTAATACTTCAAAATGTGATGAATCCCATTGTTCCCTGACAAATGATAGAAATGAATGTTTAGATAATGATATTGCTAATGCTATGCAAAAGGTTGAGAAAATTTGTGAACAGAACAAGGTATTGCAAGAGCAATTAGACAAATCTGAGAAGAGGAATCAAGAAGAATGTGAGAAGGCCACACATACTATAATTGATCTAAATCTCCAAGTTGAAGAAGCTACCAAAATCAAAGAAGCCATATCAAACTCTTTGAAAGATCAACTTGAGAAGTCAGCTGCTGAAAAAAAAGGCAATTAGAAGAAATTGGCAGGCTCAAAAGACAGCAAGAAGATAAGGAGAAAGAAATGACTCGCAAGCTTCAAGACAAAGATAGTGAGATCAATACCTTCCTTGAAAAATTGCAGAAGGAAAGTACCACCAGTCAGAAAGGAGATTCAAGTGATAAAAAGGGAATTTAGTTCAGTCATGAGATTGAAGAGAAACTAAGAAGAAAACAAGAAATTGAAATCAAATCCTTAAAGATAGAATTATGAAAGGTATGTCTGAAAAATTTTGAATTTGAAAAAGAACTCACAAAGATCAGAAAAGAAAATCAAGTACTAAAAGGGCGACTACAAAAATCTCATGAGGAAGATTAGAACTCAAAAGGACAGATGGAATACAGTATTATTGATCTGAAAAGACAAGTAGAAGAAGTCAAGAAAATAGAAGAAGACTTAACAAGACAACTCCAAGAAAAGATAGAAATTTGTCAAAGGCGAGAATTGAAGATTCTCTCTCTGAAGGAAGATCTGGACAATACAACAGCTTAGTTAAAAACAAATTTGAAGATCGAAAAGAACATTGAAAAAAGCAAGAATTTCAGGGAAAAAGAAGAAGAGACCAATAGTTATACAGAAGAAAGATCTTTTGCTCAGACATATCCTATAATGTTCCATGGTCACTGCTACAAGTGTAACAACTATGGTCACAAAGCCATCCATTGCAGAACTCATGACAGAATAATTCCAGATATAAATCAAGGTATGTTTTCCGTTCAATGTTATAATTGTTATCATTATGGTCATTTTGCGAAACATTGCAGGATGCAGGGAAAAGTTAAAGTTTGGAGAAGAAAGCAAATTCAACCGAATGTCATGAACATTGATCAGCCTACCAAAGTATGGAAAAGAAAGTCAGTAGATTGCACCAATGATCAAAACAGAAATGATGAAAATATTGGGAAAAACCCAATACCATTTTGAAGACTATCAATCAACAACAATGCCCAATGATAGGGGGAGAAGTATTACCAAAGGAAATTCTTGCTGCCATTGATGCAAAACGGAAGAAAAGGTTTTTCAAGAGTCGAAAAACAAAGAGAAGTTGTTGACAAAGGGAGCATGCCCTGAGGGGGAGCAGTGTTGCCAAAGGAAGTTCCCTTTGCCATTGATGCCAAAGGGGGAGAGAAGTTGTTGACAAGGGGAGCTTGTTCTGAAGAGGATTTATGGTGTTGTCATCAATGACAAAGGGGGAGATTGTTGATTAAGTTGTCATTGATGCCAACAGTGTATAGTCATTGATGCCAGCATGTCTTGGTGCCCCTTGACGAGCCCCTGAGGGTTAAGTAATTGTCAGTGTCTAAGGAGACCTTTTGATCTTGTCCAAGCCCAAGTTTGAAGCCCTTGGAGGCCTTGGGACAATGACAAAAGCCTTGAACACCATGTAGAGTGTTTAAGTACCCCAAAGATGTTTTGTGGTTCCCCAGTTGTTTCTTTGTTTCCCAAGTACCACAACTTATGCCCCAGTACACTACAAAAGTGTTGAAGAAGTTGCGAGAGTCCAAATGAACCTTTCAGTGGTCATTTGTGTTTATTGAGGTCATGGTACCCCAGGAGAAGGTCTAGCAACCCCACAGGTGATGTCATGATGGATCTTGACCCTTGTAGGTCTCCTGGTGTGGTTGAGGTGGTTGAAGAAGCCTATGAAGCCCCTTGCTTGATGAAGAAGCCCTGAAGAAGTCCTTGGACCCACATTTGATGGCTTAATGGTCCTTTTCCCCTTAAAGGTGATGATGTGGTCATTAATGACTTGATGAAGACTTGGAACCCTTAATGAAGATCTTGATGCCCGTGTATCCCTTGTTGGGGTCATGGAACCCTTGGAGAAGGTCATTGTGCATGAGAAGGTCTGGCACCCACATAAATGGCGGCATGATGACCCTTGGACACTATATGATCATTGATGGTGCATTTGGAAATGATTTGGGTCTTGGAATCCATACATATGGTGGTTTGTAAGCCCATGATTGTTGGAGCCTTTGATATGATAGAATCCTTGGTCATGATGCCCTCATCACTTGGCGATGGAGTCCTATGTGATGAGCTTGAAGTCCATGGAAAGTATCTTGTTTAAATATTATATGACATCCTTGAAAGAGTCCTTGAAACCCTTGCATGTGGTGCCTTGGGTCTTGAACCATGGTGATGTATGGTCCTATTTGTGGTTATATGGCTATTGGGATGTAGATGGAGGTAGAGCCCACGGACGTGCCTTGATATGTTGAAGAAGACTTTGAAACTCTTGTAGTTGGTGGTATGGCCTTTGGCACCCTCATGTGTGGGGTCTTTGACATCCTGGACATATTGAATAATTTAAGGGTATTAGACCAAGAATTTGCAAATAAACCCATCATAGGGAGATAGTCCTCGTCAAGCCATTTCCATTGATATGTGGAGCATCTTCTAACTCCTTACGGTTGAAGAGATATGATTTTTGAAGTTGGTGTACCCCACCTTTTTGGGTGAGCCGACCAAACAAAAGAAAATTTAATTATTTGTAATTTTGAATTGCATGTCGGCCCAGTTTGAGGTAATAACTTTCCTCCATGACCTATGTAGATAGAATATCAAACATTTCATTTGTTTATCAATTGGAATTTCGCAACTCTTGGAGAAAAGTGCGAAATTTTGTGGAGGAGAAATTTTTGGGCATCTTCACTAAAATTGGCATAACTTTTTCATACGGAATCGGAATGACAAAATTCTTGGCTCGTTGGAAAGCTTGTTACGAGGGCTATGTGATGACATGATCTAGAGTTTCTTTTGGTTTGTCTATTGTTTCTTGACCTTATGATCTTCAAAAAGGTATGGCTCATGCTTCTAGGTTTCTCTTGTAATGGCACATGTCTCTCATGGATAGAGTTCATCTTTGATATTAGTATGTGAGCCTATATATTGGTATATATATTTGAAGTCATTATGGAGGATATGATGATGATGTTGCATACCTTTATGCTATGATATTATACACTTTATGATGATAATGCATGTGATAATGATGTACACTCTATGAAGTTGATGCACTCCTATACAATATGATGTACATGCATACCATAGTGTGATGATGCTCTCCTATGCATTATGATGTATACTTGATGTTGATGATGCATACACGGTGCACACTGAGATGACGATTATGCATATTTTATGATGATGATGCATACCCTATGACGATGATGCATACCTATGATGATGATGCATGACGATGCATGCCTTATGTTCAGTGGAAGCAGAGAAGGATTATTTGTTCAGTGACTGTGTATGACGAGGTGTACAAGGATGTACATGAGCAGTGTATGGCAGTAAAATGACTTGTTGGTAGACAGGGATGATTGGCAGTGATTAGAGTGCATAGGTTATCAGCAGCAGATTCAGGGTTTGGTGTGTAGTTGGTTAGACTCAGATTGACTGAGTCGGATGATGTAAACAACAGATTGATTGGTGCAAACAAATTGATTGGTCAGTTGATGAGTAGTGTGGAATAGTTGTGGTGCAGTAGTCAGTGGACAGTGGTCAGTTGATGAGCAGTGACAGTGGTTGTGCAGTGTGGTACAGATTGTGTAGTGTGGTACAAGTGTTGGATAGCAGGTCCGCGGGATCAGTGAAGTTTGTGGTTCAGTAGTTTCGGTTACTATCTTCATATCAAGGTGGCAGGACGGGGCAAGGAAATCTAGGGAGCTAAGGCTTCCTTCAAGTTGTAGCCTGTAAACCAGGGGGTTGTAGCCTCCTTCCAGTTGTAGCTGGAGAATTGAAGTCTTTGTAACAAAGGGGGTTGTTGCCTCCTTCCAGTTGTTGCTGGTAAATTATTATTATAAAGGCTTCCGTGGTTTTTCCCCCAGGACTTGGGTTTCCACATAAAAATATTGTGTACTGTGTTTTGCAATGCTTCCTATGTGATGATGATATGATGATATGTGATGATGAGCTATAGTTGTTAATAATGCTGATGATGATATAATGATAATGTGATAATTACGTACTCTGCATAATATTGAAAAAGCTGCCAATGATTGTTAAAGTTGAAAAAGTAATAAAAGCTACACACACTGTTCAACCCCCCCTCTCAGTGTGCTCGGTGTGTCCAACATATCATGCATCAAAAGGTTCAATGTGTGAACCAAACACCCTGACCAAAATATGTTGGGATACTTATCCTCAATGATTGCTCCTGCTGCCTTACAATTAGCAGCATTATCAGTGATGACTTGAATGACATTGTATGGCCCAATCTCCTGAATGGTTTTAAGCTAAGTTGCACGAAACGGGGAAACGGGGACGAGTTTCCGAAACGGGGACGCGTAGGAAACGTGACCCCCCAACATTTAGGAAACGGGGAAACACGATATATATATATATATATTCAAATTATATATATAGTGAAAATAAATTAATTCAAATTATTTTATATATATTTATAAATGATTTAAAAAACATTTTTTTGTTTTTTTATAAAACAATTAAATTTATAAGTCAACCATTTTTTTTTATGTAATCATGGTATCAAATTTGTCTCATAATTTAATAATCCACCACATATTATTACAAGGCACATATGAATGAAATGGCCTATTATAGAAATCAAAGGTAAGACATTTACGTGTTGCTTAAAGCATTCTTTAAGCATTTTATAATCATAAAGCACAAATTTATTTTTGGGTTTTTATGGAGATTCAAAGAGACTCAAATTGTATGATCATGTTAATAATAAATGTACATATGATAATGTTGTATGATCATGTTAATAAGAAATGTACATATGATAATGTTGTTGTTATTAATAAGATGAAATTATTATTATTATTTATATAATAAAATATTAATATTAATAGTTATGTTGATAAGCATGAATTACTTTTCTAATTCCTATGTGCGGACGTGAAGCAATGAAGAGCCGTCCATTCGATATTACAGTGAAGGTTTAACAATCATCTGCTCTGGAAACTGGTTAACTGGAATAAAGTAGGCGTGGTATAACAATCGTCTGTCGTCTCCACGTGCCGTTGGCATCATAACCTATGTCTTCTTGGATCTCGTTTTATATGATGTAAATGTTTGCTGCACAATATACTGGAGGAGCGCTAACAAAATTTGTTGAAGAGAGTTCGATAATAGAAGTGTGGAAGCTCGGAGTTCGATACTAGAATTGTCGAGGGGAGTTCGATACGCTCACACTCGCAGCAACACTAAGATGAATAATCGCTGAAGAATAACGCGATTGAACTGAGTCACGGGCTAGCTAATTTATAACGCTGGACGGAGTCACAGGCTTGCTAAACCCTAAACCAGAAATAGAAAATGCATTAAAAACTTGACATTTCGGCGGACTGAGCGTTGACAGCCGGAAACGTGGAGAAATTTCCAAATATGAACTTGAAACGGGTTTCCAAAATTATGAAACGGGTTTCCGATTTTGAAACGAGTTTCAAGTTTTCTGAAACGAGTTTCCGTACCGTTCCGTACGCGTTTCGTCGTTTCCGTACGGAAACGGACAGGGGACGTGGGGGGGTAGCCCGTTTCCTGCAGCTTAGGTTTTAAGTAAAGGCTGTGCAATATTAATACCGGTCTTGTAGCAATCTGAGTAGTCATGGGTTGAAAGGAAGATCGCACCGCTAGCAGAAACGCCAAGAATATTTATCAATGGCTTGCCTTTAACATTTGTCCACCCATCAGCTACAATGGATAGATACCCCATAGTTGGACCAATCATTTGTAAAATTTCCAAGAGCACCATTGATTTTGGCTCTTTCCCTGTCAAGTCCCATGGTTCTAGCTTTGTCGTACACAGGGCTTCTTTATCCTTAAGGGGCACCATTGATGGCTTTTACCATTTCATGCCAATGGGGTGAGCGAAGAACATTGAATGGCACACCACATGCATAGAGAAACCTATAAACTTTTGAATCCACATCATCTCTACAACCTTGGTCAAGGAAATCCGATAATGTTCTTCGCATAGGCGAGATTCCATGGGGAGATGAGGGTCCCGATCGAGCCGATGATGATCCAGTTCCAATTCCACTACCAAACATTCTCTGTGAGGATTCAGATTCAACCCTTGATCTCTTGGAATTGTTTTGAGCGGCCTCTTCTTCCATCTTGTATTTGTTTCTCTTTAGTTGGCACTTTGTCATAGGTTTTGACTCCAGAAGCCTTACCTTGATCGCATGGCATAATCCCACACAAATGCTTTCTCACCCGAGAATATGAACCTGTGTAAGTTTTATTACAATGGGGGCATATAAACTTTGTGGTTCCACCCCCTCTCCCTCCCCCAAGCCTTGTCACATAATTCCACAAAGGTGTTGTGTCTTTTTGTTTTTGCCCCTAATCACTCTCATTCTCATCATCATCACCCTTTTCCCCTTCCTAAATTCTCCATGGTATGTGTCACTCACTACCTCTTCCCCCTCATCACTACCACCACCATATCTGCTTCTCAACACCATCATAATGAGAAGAAGTGGAACCAAAAGCCAAAACCACATACCCATCATGTTTCTTGATTCAAGATGAGAGTCACTTGTTGCCTGCAATAGAATGATGGAGAAGAAGAAATTGGAAAGAGTAGGAGAAGAGAGCATTGCAAGGTTTAAATTTTTTAACATAGAGAAATATTTTTTCAAAAACAAAGATTGGGTTTTTAGAGCCTACCTCTTTAGCTCTTCAATGGTGGTTGAATGTCTCTATGGAAGCCTTCAATCTCCCTTCCAAGTTCTCACAAATAGAAGCCTTCAACCTCCCCTTCAATCTCCCCTCCAAGCTCCCACAAATTTGCTCTCAAACAACTAGCAAACCCACTCAAAGCCCTAGCAAGAGAAGTGAAATCAATGAAATGAGGAATAGAATGAGTCCAAATGGAGTCCAATAGACTTTATTTGCCCAAATTAACCCTAACCCCACCCAATCCCTAAAAAAAAAAATGAGAAAAATCGGACTCAAGTCCACCAAGCCTGTCAGGAAGCGTTTTCGAGAGCGATTTTTTTTGCCCGGGATCGCTCAGGAATCGATGAGGAATCGATCCGGAAGCATCGATTCCTAAAATTCCAGGGATGGTTTTTTTCTCCCCAGAATCGCGAATTGAGAAATCGATTCCGAGAGGAATCGATGAGGAATCATGATTCTGAGATCGATTCCTCTGAAATCGCGATTTGGGAGCGAAGCGGAGGGGGCTAGAGCGATTCCCTGCAGCTTAGCCACATACCATATGAAGAAAATAAGCTTGATTAAGTGGGAGAATTGCTTCAAGAACAAGGTAAATTTAACATGCTAGAAGAAAAGAGAAGATGAGAACCAAAGTACTCCTTTTATTGATATCCAAGCCTGAGATTAGATTACAAGTACATGGGGGAATGAAACCCTATGATCCAACCCCTTATACAATGATCTCCCTCTCTTCTTTATAGAACACAAGAAGAAGAGAAGGGATGATGCGCCCTAGAAGTGACAGAAAAAAGAGGTTAAATTGCAAGTCAAAGTCTGTGCATGGAAAAATCCAATGGATAACAATCTATGAAGATGATGCACTTTACTCCACCACTAGTCAAAGAAAAGCCCATGTTCTTTGTTGGTTAAATTAGCCACCAAACCATGCACTCCTCAAGTTCTAACTCAGACAAGGCATGCATGCAAATATCCAAAACCAACAAATCCCCTTTATGCATGCATTCCTTTATTTTTATAATTTCTAATACCTAAAAAGATAATCCAAGATTGAGTTAAGTGAATAAATCTTGGAGTTACTGAGAACTTTCATGAAATGGAAACTCCCATGCATGCACAAGCCGAACTAGTCAACTCAAATTTCCGACAGGAAAACATTGTCAAGCAACTCGTTCCACTTGAATGATGCGTATGAAGGCCACCTCGTTTATCCACCAATCCTTCGGGCGCTCTTGTATATCTATTATTAGCTACCACGTGTCTGAATGTGATGCACTTGTTTCCTATTGATGATCAAGCCGCCCATCCTATATCCAAACTAGAACTCAACAACCAATCCAACACTATACATCCTGTGAGGTTTCCCACTAGGGAAAATAGGCAGTTTGGCTTAAACACAAAGCCAAATACACAAAAATGAAGCTCCACAAAGAACAAGAAGATAAGCGTGAATGCTCAATATTTTCTCATTAGGATATGTACACATAAATACATGGAGAAACAACCCTTGGTTTCAATTTCCAAGTGGTCTCTTGGACTCCCAAGATGATTGTTCGTCTCCCAACCTCACAGATTAGTTTCCAACAAACCCCCCCTCAATCTGAAGGGGTGTATATGAGTCCAAGAAAAGAGAGTTGAATAAGAGGCTTGACAATTCAACTATGCCAAGCAAGTTAGCAGACGTTGACTTCTCCTGCTAAGTACAAGTGCTCTCTGAAGTGGTGATTTTGGCTGACCACCAAACAAAGGGGGATAGCAGAAGCTGAAGTCTTCTACTACGTGGGTGGTTTAAAGCTGACTACAAACTCTCAATCTTAGCAGCTGGAAAATCATGAACCATGAAGGTGGTTTAAGGATGACCGCAAACTCTAGAACTTGGCTTAAAAGCTCAGGGGTTCCTGGAACATTCTAAAAGGATAGCAGAAGTTGTTTGTATTCTACTAACTGAGTGGTTTTAAGCTAACCACAAACTCTGGAACTTGGCTCGAATGCTCAAAGGTTCTTGGAACATTCCAAATTGCTAGTAGAATCTGATGTATGCTACTAACTGAATATTCATGGCTCTGGCTTTGGCTCTGAGTTTGGCAAGATCAAGGCTCTGGATCTGATGTAAGATCACTTGTTCCCGCTCGCTTGTTCTCACTCACTTATTTATGACTGTTCATCATTCCCCCCTGGTCAGAAACAATGTGAGGAGAAGAGGATCTCTCAACTGCAAGATGTGTCAATACTCGTGAAGGAACTCTCCGATATGACTTATAAATCTTCTTGGTTGTTGACGACCATTGCCAAGAAGCGATCCACCCATAGTGAATCTTCTCTTGCAGGTTTCTTCAAACTAAAGCATATGTCTAATGAATGTGTATGCTTTCCATAATGCTTACAAGGGCGAAGATCAAAACACTGATCTTTCGTATGGCCAACTAGATCACAGTGTTGGCATATCGAACTATGAACTGATGTGGATGAAGATGAACTCTCGTTGAGGAATCCAGCGCTCCGAAACTAGATAGGCTTGGAGAAATCAGGAACATGAACTGTCACTTCCTTATCGTATCCAAGACCGATTTTGTGCTTGTTGTGGTTGATCTCTTCCCATGGTCCGATGATGGGCCTGGAAGGAACAAGCGAAACCTCTGTATGCATGTCTTCATCTTCACTTTTTTTGGCTTCTATACTAGGGCCACTGATTTGTTTATGTCCTTCTGAAGTGGCGTCATCCTATGCAGGCTGCTGATATGAATCATAGAAAAGAGGATTGTTCTAAACATGAACAAGTTCAAAATGTTGCTTCCTTTGTTGTAGCTCATCATGTTGGAGCTGTGATTCAAGTTGTAGGAACTCAAGTGTCTTGTGAATCTTTTACACAATCTCGAATGTGAGTGAGGGTGGTCTTGTCGACCATGACAGTGCTGTTGAAAGTGGAAAGCAGTAGAGTGTTCAGTAACTCTACCAAATTATTTAGTCTCGCCATGTGATTAAGGACTCACTCAAATGGAAAACAGCTTCTTGCAAATCCACCCTTTTACAATCAAATCCAACAATTGGAGTACTTGACTCAGAAGGAGAGGTGTCGAGTTCAACAGAAAATGCACCCAATTATAATTCAACTCACTTTCAAAATGACACTTGCATAAGAACTATTGCAAGTATAAAAAACACTAGAAATTTACAAAATGACAGTTTTCAAGTTATACAGAATGTTGCATCAATGAATGGTTTACCTCATATTTCTTGAGTGACATGATTCGCTATGGTTGCTAAGCCACACATATTTCCGCTACCAACAAGATTTCTGCAGTAACAAATTCTGCTGCAAAGCAATCATTGCAATACATCAACAGTAACCAACTCACACTTACATGGCAATATTTGAACACAATGGTCTTGGAACAAGTTACACTCTTCTAGCCTGTTCTGTGAATTTTTGAAAGAGGCTGAAACTTTTATTGAAGATGGAGTCAATCCTCGGAACCTTATTCAAAGCACTACTCTGAAAGGAGAATGATTTCTGCAATGAAACCGAGGAACTAGTTCTGCTTTACAATAACCTAGAGTTTATTTTCAAACACGGACTGTACCAATTCTTCTTCAAATTGGCCTATTTTTTTTAAATCTCGGATAAATGCCTACAAGTTGATTGTGTTCTCCAATGCAAAATCCCTTGCCTCATATTGAAATCTGTT
This sequence comes from Larix kaempferi, assembly GCA_027924585.1. Lineage (NCBI taxonomy): Eukaryota > Viridiplantae > Streptophyta > Pinopsida > Pinales > Pinaceae > Larix > Larix kaempferi. The sequence goes on along the minus strand of BSBM01000186.1, from coordinate 20,877,548 downwards.
GTACAGTCCTTGAATGAACAATAGGGATTTTACGCTTCCATTCGAAGAGATGATCGCTTAAACCCCATTCTTCTAATCCTTTGCTCGAAGACAAACGCTCATAGGAGGTCTCCAAGGTGTAGTGGCCACAATTTTCTTCCAACAATGGAGTCAATCCTCAATTTTGCAATCAACAAAGTTAAAGACTTGGTATCATCAAACTTCACACAATTTTTGCTATTAAATTTTTATGAAATCATCCAGTGCTACATACCATTGCAATCTGCCTCAATTATTATCAGAAAGCTTTTCTGGCGTGACCCTTTGGCTCGATCTTTCTCCAAGGGTTTGCTCCACACTGGTATACACACTAACACGCAATGTTTGGAAGAGGGCTCACACAACCGCAACAGTCACTCCAAGGCATAAAATGGGGATGCAGTCCTACACAGGTTTAAGAGAGAATGGGACTCACCGTACGAGCAGTCCCACGCACCAACGACAGCAAAAACATCCAATGATATGCAGACAACTCCAATGCAGCAGCAGAATGGGTTGATGCCACTCCACCCTCATGGCAACTCTTTGAGGGAAAACTTAGCACTAGTTCTTCTCAGCAAACACGTTGAAGTTTCCATTCACCGATTTGTTTTGACATTTGTCATTATTCCAACCATGCAGTAGATCATGATGTGATATGTTAATTCTAGTAGTTAAGGCAGACTTCAACGCAACAATCGTTCTTCTCAGCAATAGTCCAACGCATTCGTGTAGCTATGAACCAAAGGGAAACCCTAATTTCTACAGTGTTGTATCATCTCTCCTATGGACTCAAACTTCTTCACCATTATCGACCTTGCTATATTATTAAAGAGTGAGTCAAAAAGAATCACCTACTCTATTTATATTGTATTCATGTTACCTTCAAGCGAGAGATACGACTTGATGAAGAGAGACCAGCTTGCTCAAACAAGAAAAAATTGCAAACCTAGATGCCACGCTGGCAAGTTTCACCTCACTTCAATATTCTCATCTGAATTTAATGTTGCCAAAGGTTCAAATCTTTCACGCAGAGGTAAATAGTTGTGCTCAGAAAAATGTACCCACGTGGCTCTTCACACAGCTCCTTTAGATGCCTTTCATATGGTTGTTGGTTACACCAATCTTACGCTACTGCAATGAAAGTATTAATGGGGAAAAGTTTCAAAAGTGGCGTTTATGTGGTAATGATTGGTACTATTTTCCCACTTCAGAATCTAGGACACACTTCTTCCAAATCAATCTTCCACTACCAATTCAGTACTTCTTAATCAAATGGAACGACTCTCGGCGGATCAATCAAACTATCGTAAGGCAGGGTTTTCAAATCAAACGATATGTCAAACACGAACAAAGTTCAAGGTTGTGAGGCTTGTGTGATGAGTAACGAGAAATGTGGCTATAACACTTCGGAATTGACAAGTTTTCGTTGCTATTGTCTCAATGGCACCTCGCATCTAGACATATGCCCGGGCAATGTTACCGATACTCAATATACAAGAGGTCGAAACAAGTCAGCCTTTCTTTTCTTACACTGAAGTTGAAATGTTACTCCACCCAGTCCAAAACAGATTAGGGTTTTCATTTAATGTCTAGGCATATAATATACTACACAGAAAGAGAAGCAGTTATGCTAATCATGTTGGCAGACAATATGCAGCAGATGCAGAATACCGACAGTCGACGGGCCTAGCAGAAGATGCAGTACGCACTCTAGGATGAATTTGCAATAGGCAAATATACGTATCTCATCAATTTTGAATGTTGAGATTGTTACGTTGCCTTCACCACCATCGATTGCTTTAGCAACGGCTACAGGTACCATCACCAAGAGGGAGAGCAATATGCTATGGGCCAGATAGCCATAGCTTCCACAAGCCTAAGAACACTAGGCAGCTCTGATAACAAGAATGAAACTCCACAAAGAACAAGAATATATGCATGAATGCTCAATATTTTCTCATTAGGCTATGTACACATATATACATGGAGAAAGGACCCTTCGTTTCAACTTCCAAGTGGTCTCTTGGACTCCCAATATGACTGTTCGTCTCCCAACCTCACAGATTAGTTTCCAACACATCGGAACCATGACACTACCATTACACCTGCCAAATATAGACCTATTAAAAGTAGACATGCCAAAAAATAGCAATTCTGCTCCAAAAAAATAGGAGTCCCAGAATATGGAAACAACTCCTATGACGACACTTACTATAAATAACACATCTAAAAATAAACACAATTAAAAATAGCAATTGCTCACATGTCACTGAAAATAGTCTCATTAGATTCATCTCTTTACAAGGAAACGAGATATGTGCTCTATCTCGACATGCAAGTCCCATAACTCTACTGCTAAAACTAGTCGTACCATGAAACCCCTTGCATGTCGCCAAAATGAAACTCATCGGGATTGTGAGCTCTTTGTTACGATGGTACCAGCACCAGCGTACCTACAGAGGTTCCCCAGGGATAGGGTGTCTTTTTTCTGACCAAGAGGGGTGTTTAGCCAGCTCATTTTGAGGTAGGGGCATAGACAGACCCTTTGGTTTCTCCTTTGGAAGTACTATGGCTTAATGGCATCGTTGACTGCCTCATGAAAGGATTTGAAACCCTGAGGTTGGTGTCCGGGGCCTCCAGGGTTGGGTCACTGGGTCACATGACCCCAACCTTGTTTTATCACTCCAGCGGCAGTTTCTTCAGCACTGAGCCATTTGCTTATCCTTGAGAGCACCTACAGCACCCTCCTGGCCCTCCAGTTCAACAGCACCCTCTCTTTGGGCCCTCCTTTAGAGGATGACGTCATTCTCTTGGGTAGACTGTTTGCTTGGTAAAGGGGGGGGGGGCGTTGAGAGATTTTCATCACTGTTGAGGTTAGTTGGGGCATGACAACCCCCCCCCTCCACAATTTGGCTTTCATTTTGGTCAAATATGGCCTTGATCAGCCATTTTGCTCAAGTAGGGATCAAATCTAGGGAAAACACCCCAATTTACCCACTACTTTGATTATTTTATATTATTTTTATTCTAATTTTAAGTTGACATTTTTAATATTAAATTGACCTTATTTTTTGTAAAAGTGAATGTGAGATCATATAAATACAATCTCCTCACTTCATTTTTAGACATCAACTTGGGATAAAATTCATGATGTCTGCTATTTTCCCTAACTAGGGCTCTTTGAAGGGATGTGCACTCCTTGATGAAGGTTATTTTGCAAGTTTGAAGCATTTCTTGGAAGTTTTACTATTGTTCATGCCATTGCTAAGGTGAGGCTAGAGTTGTTTGCTTAACACATGCACTTAAAGGTATCTATACTTTTGGTTTGATGTCTCTTAGTCAATTGGTATGAAAGTGATGCTTGTTAGGGTTGAATGGAAGCCATTGTTGCTTCATTTTGTCTTGATTTGCATTTCATTTTTGTCATTGGTCACCATTGCATTCAAGCTTGAGCTTTAGGTCTTCAAGTCTTGCTAAGATTAGGTTCCCTCAACGAATCCTAGAGAATGTTGACGTTAGCCCTAGTTGCCAAGCTTGCCAAGTACCATCTCAAGGAGGGTAGCTCCTCTCATTGATGCCCTAGGGTTAGGTAGATAGTTTTCTCTTGAAACCCTAGTTTGTTCATCTACATCTAACCTAATTTTCTGAGTTTATATTTTTGTAAATATTATTGTTAGGTTAAATTTGCATTTTCATGGTAGAATTAGGGTTAGAATTAGGTCTGAAATTTTATAATAAAAACCCTAAAAAATTTATAAAAAAAATTCCTTTTTTGGCCTTCCTAAAATTTCGGCCTGCCCTATTTGTCCCTAAAAACCCTAAGGCGAAATTTTAGGAGCCCTAAAAATCCCAAAATTATCAAAAACTCCCTAAAAAAACCCTAATTTCTGAGTTTGTGTAAATTTGTAAATATTAGTCTTTAACCTAGTTTTAATATTTTTATGGTTTATTTATGAGTTATTTGTACTTTTAAAGAGCCCTAATTTTCTAACACAGACCTAAACTCTCACTTCCCTAACCCACGGCCTCTCCATTCTTCCTCCTTCAAGCTGCCTTTCGTCCCCTTTTCCTTACCTAGCACAGGTCTGCAATTTTGCAGACCCTGTGCACCCTTTTCCTCTCCGCCCTGTGTGCCCTAGCTAAGCCTCTTCCCTGCACAAACACAACACAGAACCCTGGTTAAAACTGTTAGTTGATTTTCACTTTATTCTGAAGAGTGTTCCTTAGTTGTTTAACAAGTTAATGCATGATTGACTTTTATTTTGTGAAACAATCTCTGTTGCACTGTTTTGGTTACTGTGTGTTGATCTGAAAAACACCCTTTACTTACCTATTGAAAAAGTTGAGGCACTTTGACTTGTCTAATACTGAAACGGTGAATACTGAATGACATCAAATGATCTTTATATTGAGCCTAACAGTACTATTAACTTATAAATCTGAAAGTTTAAATGCAAAGGAGATTTTAAGTGATATGAATACTTTGCAATGTATATTTTTAGGAGTAACCTCCTTAATTTCTGAGCTTTTCTGTGCACTTTTGGAGGCATTTTTCTGTGTAATTTAAAGCCCTAAAAACTTACCATATGCAGATCTGAAAATGACTGATAAACATTGAATTTAAATGTTGATATTTGTAATTTGGTAGCCCACAGAAAATCTGATCCTAAGTGGTTGATTTGCTAATGAATATTCGCTCTTGGACTCCTTTACATTGACAAGCATTAGCACATATGCTTGAAGTTGCATATTGAATGATATATCACAATAATTTATGGTTTCACTTTTACGATACATTAATCATATAGGTCAGAAAGTTAATTGATTTGGCATGTACATTGTTGGATAAAAAGATACTAAGAACTATGTTTATGAATTGGATTGAATGAGAGTTATTTGATAGTAACTATTTCTGCTTACCTAATCATAATTGTAACTTATATATATGATTATTCTTGGTCTTATTCTGACACACACTATAGTATTATATCAAATGAATGGATTGAACTTACATTGATAACTATCGCTAAATGCATATTTGGTTAACGGTTGGAGTGTGTTAGCAACACAGTCTTTTGATCCAATGTTGATTATTTTTACATGTGTACATGCTCTTACATTTTATGGAATGCACTTGACTCCATTTAGGCACTGGTGTAACTACGAATTGCATAGAGAATATATCTTATGTGGTTGTCGTAGTGTTCTACAGGGTTCCATAAGGATACTTCTCCTTGGAGGTTTCGACTTCCAAAGAAGTTAGAACGGTGACCGAGGTAACATCGAGTCACTGATCTTATTTTTGCTTACTGGAAATTAGCCCTGCTAATTTACCCGGTAACACTCTCAATGACCAAGAATATGTAGCTAGCTATGACATGTGGACCTCGTAACTCTAGCTCCTACAAAGTAGGACAAATCATAGTGCAAAAAATCGGCATCGGCAAAAAATCGGCAAGGGTCCAGAAAACATCTTCTCAACATTGGCGAAAAAATCGGCAAAAATCGACAAACCACGGAAAGCATTAAAAAATGCAAAATTGTACTTTAATTGGGTCAAAATTTGCTTACCGATTTTTTCCCTTATTTACCGATTTTTCCTGATTTTTTCGGGCCGGAAAATCGGCACCTAGAAAAAATCGCAATTTTTCGGGACATCGCCGATTTTTTCCACTATGGCGAGAAATGCTAAAATAGCGTGTCTCAAAACTACATGCATGTCACATGCAAACTATCAATAAACTCCTATTGCACCTATAAACCATCATAAATTATCTTCAAAGCTCAAATTGCAACACTGGAAACAGTCCCCATGTCCAAACTAATCTCTAAAATGAATGGTGTAGAACTACTATACCAACAATCCTATGAAGGATTTTTCCTAATGAACTAGTCTAATGAACAAATCTAGAAGTTAACATAAGAATTGCATAGGTGCAATTTTGGGTGTATCCTTCGACCTCATCATTATCCTCGTAGCCTAGAGCTTTGCTTCCATAGACAACATTCTACTTTTGTAGAGTTTTCTTCATTGTGTTGAAGCATTAAGTCCATTCAATGTTTGTTCAAACCCATTTCAGATCACACCACCCCACTGGGAGGCTTTCGGTCTCTAAAAGTTGATCCGTCGAGCAGATGGAAGCACATGGCCTCCACTTGTCTCCCCAAGTCTACTACTCCACTTATGAAGGATGCATGCTTCTTGTTTGATTCAATCATGCTGCTTGTCTGCCCTGTTTCGTTGCTACTAGAGATGTTCCTCCTCCCCCTTTGTGTGCTTTGATGAGGTAGGCCTTTCCACTTTTAACCAAGCAATATTTTTCTCTTTCTTGTATAAAATTGCATCCCTATCCCATAAGTGTTGACTATCAAGCATCTAGTGGTGCAACTTCACATTCTACTTCATCAACATAGTCAACATTGATGGCAAACTTGGTCCTACATCTCCTAGTGATCTTCATGGTATATTTCTCATGGATCCAACTCAATGATCGTGGTGGTACTAGATCATGAGTTTCTAGACCAAGCTCGTATGCTAAGGATTCAAAAATAAGATTACATTGAGAACCATTGTCAAATAAAGCATTTACCTTCCGATCCTTCACCTGAACTTTGATTTGTAATAGTGTGTTTCTATCTCCACTTGCCCTTGGCTGTTGCAATGACGTGCAGGCCATGGCTTCATCCACATCAGAGGGGCTTTCTACCACTGTTTCTTTTGTCTTGGTAGCTGCATTTGCTCCCTTCTTGGAATTGTACCACTTTGGATGTAATTCCAGATGAAGTTTTCAGCACTTCTCATCCATGTGCCCATCTACATCACACGGTTGCAATGCCTATCAGGATCTCTCCTTTTTTGGACTGTGCTACAATCTTCTTGCCTCTTGTCATGTTGGTCTCTTTTTGGCCCTTTTGCTGCTACCCCTTTCTGGAGTCTATCTCAATATAGAGAGCTTTCTTGCTCACCTATCTATGCTTTTCACACAAAAAAAATGTAGATGCCTTCAAATATGGGTGAATATTCCTCCACAATACTTCACCACCACCCCTGGCTCTTCCAAAGAGATACCCACCCTGATGGCTTGCTTCTGGAATTCCAACATGTATTGAATTCTCGTACACATTGTCCATGTTCTTGCCAAAGGTACTGCCATTTCATGAGCTACACCTCTTCATAGCCTATGGGATAGAAGTTAGAACTGTGATTTCAACAATGCCTTGAAATCCTCCCAGTTCATAACCATGGGCTTCTTGCCTATCCTCAATGCATCCACATCGCTCTCCCACCACAACAGAGCATGAAGAACATCTTCAAACAAGCAAAACAAATCTGTTGTGTTTCTTTGAATTGATAAAAGCCAAATCAAACCTCCAATTGTTTCTACCAGCCATTCAATGTTTCGACGTTAACCATCATACATTGGTATTTCAAGCTTCACTTCCACTTTAAATGGAATATTGGAAGATGAAGGAAGAGAATTGTTTTTACTTGTCTCCAAGCTTCTCGCCTTTGGAATCCTCCAGGTCAACCTTGTCTTCTTCATGCTCAATCTCTACTGAGTGTCATTCCTTAAACTTCATCACCAACCACTGTGTCACCATCTCTGTTGATGCAACAATGCTCTGCTCTAGCCAAGTAAACCTAACTTCCGAGACCTCCTTCTCATGTTCTATATGAGAAGTCCCCACCATTGTTGGTTTCTGCTCCTCTCTAGACCTTGCAGCAATGCTTCTCAACTATCTCGATATCCATTGTGGGTGTTTACCATACAGGTTCTTCACCAAGTGTCTTCGAACTTGGGCTCTGATACCTTATGATACATAAACAATAGGTCTATGCCTATCCATCTCACAGCACAAATCTTTACAATGAAAATAAAGTGTAATGTCTCTGCAATTCTCTATCAAGCTGAATTCAAAGCTTTTCAATCTCTATTCAGATTTTGTTTCAAGGCTTGTTTGTTTGCTTGAGGTACTAAGGCCAATGCCCAGCAATGGAAGCAAGTCCAATTCTGTTTCCTCAATTATAAGATGCCAACATAAACGATAGCACTTTGTATCTCTCAATGTGCATACTTTGAATATCAGAGGGTTTAAAGTTTAAACCCAGCACTTTGTCAACAACACATCCAATTCGAAATCTATATATTCAAGCAATCAGCAAGATGCATCACTCTTCTTGTTGTCATTGTGATCATCACAACCACAACATAACACATATGTATATTCACATGTTTATAAGAGGATGGCTGTAGGTAATAAACAAAGCAGTGTAATGATTGTATTCGTTGGATGTATGTTGTTGAACAGAGCACAAGATGACTGTAGGTGGTCACTGCAGGCTAAGTAGAAAGAGTAAAATGCAGGATTTATCCCTTGTGGTATGAACAGAACACAATTAAATGTTTGCTAACCTGCAGATGCAAAGAACACCTTAATTGTCAATGTTTATATAGAGGATTTGATGCAATTATCTATTGTAGCATGTGATTTTCACAGTGCTAAGGCAACTACTTTAATCCAGCGATCAAGCGAACTAATAATTGGGCTGTAACTGCGAAACCACAATCCCAGCAATCCAATTTGAGTGCTGTGACAATCTATTGGGTGTATAGATGCAAAGAAACTATTATAAATTAAAATTACCAATTGAGCAGTTTGCAAATGTAGTGGGAAATTGAATTGATGATTAAATGTGTGAATCAAGCTGTAGAATGCAATTACGCTTTGCATAGAGAGTGGGTAATGTAATTCACAGCTATTTCTTGTGAATTACACAGCAGCTCAAGCCAATATTTCATACCAAGGAACAAAGCAAGGCATAAATGCTGTAATTTCAATTTTGATATGAAATGCATGGGCACTAGATTTCGTTACCACCAGACCACAGCAGACATACATAAAAACTCACCATAAACAACAGAATTTACTCTGGAGAAAACACAAAGGAGAAACTCCAGCATTGGATGGCTTTGCTCAGCTTTATTTCTCAGCAATTACAGAATTACGATGGTGTTTTGGCTCTCTGGGGTATCATAGATTACAAACTCAGAATTTTAAAGTATGACTAGTCACACTGCTGGCTTACATATAGCGTACTGAGCTCCCATAAATATAGAGCAAGCCAGAGGTGGGAGTTAAATAAAAGACCCTTACCAGGGTGCAATTATTGCTGTGGTCTATCCCACCTGAATGGCATGTCAAATAGGGGCAAGGCCGAGTGCAAATACTAGGCAAATTTGGAGGAATAGATACCTCTCATAACTGGTGCCTAGGCTGAAGGAAGTCCTTGTTATGTGATGCAGCCCCAAACCTCAGGACATGTTTCTCAAAGCAACTCCCAAAAGAAAAAATAAAAGCACTCTTGGGTGATCTTTACAATAATCCTTTGAAGTGCCAAACTGGGAATTCCAAGCTTTCAAAACAGAGTCCAACATGCTTTCAAAATTTGTAAAGGTAACTGACACACTTATCTAAACAGATTGTCAATTTCAGCATTAAGTGATAACCAATCTTGACAACCTACTTCCCACTGCCAGTGTATGAGTTGACCCATAGATCAAATGAACAAACCAATTCAGGGACTAAGGATGGAATCGAGGGATGCACTGTCATCCTATCCTACTTTAGACAGAGCTATCAATATTCCTTCTTGCACAAATGGCTGTATATGCTTTCTAACAGAGACCCATCTAACCATGGATCTCATATGCACCTCAAGCTAAGTTGCAGGAAACTCAAGTCTGGCACCTGTTTCACCCTTGAAAACTCGCTGAAACTCGGAAACCCGTATGGTACTTGACGAAAACTCATTTATGTCTGTACGAAACATGTTTCCTGTATGGGAAACACGTCTGTACGGACGGAAATGCGTTTCCCTCACGTTTCCTCTCTTGTACGGTGCGTTTCATTTTAAATAGAAGTCCGTCACTTAAAAAACCACCCCGTAAAGTCTCTTTCCTCCCACGGATTTCAGTAATTAAGGGTTAATACATTAAATTTTAAAATAAAATTTAATTATAGATGCTTCTAATTAGGTTGAAGAAAGTTATAAAGAGAACATCACTTCATTCTCTCCTCACACAAGCGACTTGAGCACTCAGGGCCCAAAATATAGCAATGTGCCTTATGCAAATTGGGATGTTGGGTCAGAATTTGCTGAGTTGGACCTCTATCTTGTTGCACTAAGTATTAAGGAACCTAGAAGTGGAATTGGAAATACTTCTTCCACTCTACATTCTGCTGCTGAGCGTGCTTCTTGTTCTATTTTTTAGGAAGACTATGAAGATGAGGATGGCTATTAGTATGAGCTCATGTTTTACTTTTTTTTCTATGTTAATATGTTCACTGTTCGCAGTTTGATACATTGTACTTGTAGCCTCATACATAAAGGCTAATTTTGGATATATAGTATATAGCCTCATTTATGAAGGTTGTTTTTGGATATTACTACTTGCATGAATGAAATGATATAGACTTGGGTTCATGAGTAAAATATGATGTTATATGTACGATTTAAATTTTATCTGTATCATTTAACATTTATCACTTGGCAATGTTGCTTGGAGCTAAATGTAATTAATAATTTATGGTTTATGTTTTATAACAATTTTATCTTTGCTTATATATATATCGCGTTTCCCCGTTTCCAAAATTTGGGGGAGTCACGTTTCCCCGTTTCGTCCCCGTTTCCCCATTTCATGCAACTTAGACCTCAAGGTTGTCAGGTTCAAGGTTGCATATTTTGAGTTTCAATATTTAATATGTCAACCTTTTGTATGAACTTGTTAAGTCAATATATGCATCCTCAAGTTTCGCACCCTAGAGGTGCACATCAGGTCTGGGTTTAGATGGGTTTGTGTTAGTGTCCATATCCAATGCACCCAACGCACTGTCTAGATCCAATGTACCACTATAGGGACACATACAAAACTTGATGGTTCACCCCACCCCCAATTGGGCTGAGGAATGCACCTTGCTTCTCTAAGTACAACTATGACATGGGTGCATCAGAAGGGCCATTATTGATTAATCTCAACTGTAATGAGGCAGACAGGGAGCGTAGAGCTCCTCATTTCCATATTGTAAGTGTCATAATTTGACATAGTAGGTTGAAACTAGAGATCTCAGAAAGAGTATAAAATCAGATTTGGATAGCAGGTACTTGAAGTTGAGAGCTTTCAAGTCTAATATTACTAACTTAAATCTTTTGTTCACTATGAAACATCAAATCTCCCTCCCACAGCCACACAAAAAAGGGAGGAAAAAATGTCTAATTTAACTCACTATACTTGGACATGGTAGGCTGAAACCCGAGATTTCGGAAAGAGTATAATATAAGATGTGGATAGTAGGTCCTTAAAACTGTGAGCTTTCAAGCTCAAAATTATATCTTCTGTTCACTATGAAATATAAAAATCCCCCCCCCATCCCCACACCAAAAAGGGGTAAAAATTAAGAAAAGACAATGTCTAATTTAACTCACCTTGTTAAAAGGATTGGGCGCTGGATTATAAATCAACGCGAAGGGGATCCTTGTGCTTGATTGCTCGTGTGTTTGTAGATATTTTAGCGGTACGTCCAAATTCCGATGAATTCTGCTTATACCTGTCTGGGCTCAGGCCTATTCAACATGGAGCTTTAGTCTCCAGATCATCCAATTTTAATGTAAAGTTTTTCAAAAAAAATTATAACAAATTCTAACCGTTTTTTACAGTAGAATACTCTAAATAAATTTTCAGAAAATAATTAAGGGCCGATTTGAGGAGGTTGTCATGTTTGATAAATTTTCGGGGGTTGCTGGAATAAAGCTGTATATAACCAGGTGCGAAAATTCAAACAATGAAATAACGATAAAAACATGAAGCGTGAACGAATGAAAGGGTGTTTTAATGGAGACTACCAGTCATTCATTCAGCAATCCAATCCAATCCAGTCCAGTCCCAAGCTTAGTCGTAATGGCCGCTCAAACACGCGCAAAGATATACAATATTACAAACCATGTTGCCTGATTACCAGAGTGTTACTTTAATACGTGAGATGGGGACCAACTCCAGGGCCACGGTCACGTGGGCTCACACTTTTTCACACTTTTTCGCTTGCCCACCAATCAGAGTTTAGTCTGTTTTGTAGCGAGCATGAGGGATGGGGTTGTCGGATGCGGTGTGTGTGACCGTGTGGGCTGGCGTATTTTGTGAAGCGGATGGGCCGCTTGCTTCGCTGGTGCATCATTTTTTATTATATTTGCTTCAGGAAAGCGTTGCTGGTCGTTGGCGAAATTCTATACTATTTTTGTTATTTTAATTATAAATTACATTGTAAAAATGAAAACGACTTCACCTAATATTGGTGATATAATGTTTTTTTTTCACAAGATAAAATACTATACTTTAATATTAAGTATATGATGAAATTACAACCGAAAGGAGTCAACCAAGACAAAGAACCAGAGTTACAAGCACCAACCAAAGGCAAATAGTGAAACACCACCCTGGCAGAAAGAGAAAATAGCACCAGCAGAGATAAGGCTACAACCAGTAGACCACATCTCCCAACTTACAAACAACCACCACACAGTCAAATGCACCAGCAGATCGCTGACAAAGCGAGCATAAAAAACCAAAAATTACAGCCGCAACAATCAGACGTCATACAAAAAAAGGCTATCGGACTCCCGGAGGACGTCATCCACCCAAAATTCGAAAAAAATGCGACCTTCCACCACCGAAAGAGCACGCTTCAACAGGGCATCAGCTTGCATGTTCGCCTCCCTGAGAATATGGATGAATTGAATATCATTTAAAATCTCACGGAGAGCTCGTATCTTCTCCAACTAGGGCCTAAGAGAGATGACATTTATCGGGCCCGTACCATTTAACCAGTTCACCACCACGAGTGCATCCCCAGCAATCCAGGACAGTTGCAACTGCCAAACATATGCAAAATGTAAAAGACACCATAGAGCACATACCTCACTACGGGTATTCGTACCAAAGCCCACATTCAGCCATATATTAAAATAAGCCTGATCATTAAGTTTAATAAATGCTCCAGCACCACAAGAAGAGGTCGAGTGCTGAGAAGCACCATCAAAAGTCCCATAAGTGCCCGATAATGTAACAGACGGAGCCCTGCAAATCTGAGAAGTAGTATCCAAATAAGAATCCCATAGCTCCAAATGTGCCGCCATCATCCTCCGAGCCACCCAAGAAGAAGTAAGATGTTTGTCTTCAAATATTTCCATGTTCCTAGCCTTCCACAACTCCCACATGAAAACCACCGCAATAGCCACCAATCTATGATTAGCCCAATGACATACCAGAAGCCCATCCACCACCGAAAGATCTGACCACACAGGAATGTCTGGAAATGGACCACGAATAGTAGACCACACATACCAGTGTTGATTGGTTATATAATGTTTATATGTGTGGATGTGCAGCAATGCACCCAATAATAGTGAGGTTTTGTTGTAAGATTTTAGTGTCTTCAATGGAATCGATATCCTCACTTGTTGCGCTAAGAGGCGCTCTACAACCCAATATGGGGGAGATCTTGTAATGTGATGTAACGGATGTAACGTTATAACCTTAGTAACATGTTGGCAAAAAATAATAGTGATAGTGAATATTATGGGAGAGATCTTGTAACGTGATGTAACATTAGTAACGTTTGTAACATTAAAGTAAAAAGAAGTAAAGTAATAGTGATAGTGAATATTATGGGAGAGATCTTGTAACGTGATGTAACATTAGTAAAGTTTGTAACATTAAAGTAAAAAGAAATAAAGTAATAGTGATAGTGAATATTATGGGAGAGATCTTGTAACGTGATGTAACATTAATAACATTTGTAACATTAAAGTAAAAAGAAGTAAAGTAAAGTAAGTATTGGGGAGATGTTGTCACGTTTGTGATGTAATGTCTGTTACTAACAAAATAATTAAAAAAATTCATGTCGGTTCATAAAATAAAAAATTATGGAAAGCATTTAAAAAAAATCCATGTTGGTTCATAAAATAAAATATTGTGAAAACTAATTAAAAAATAGATGTTCGTTTATAAAATAAAAACTTAAAACTTAAACCCAGATCTATCAATCAAGAGAGATCAAATTTCTTGAGTTTAAATTTAAAAAAAGAAATACACCTCAAGAAATTGGATCCCTCTGGGTGCTTGATAGATACGGGTCTAAGATGGATCTATGCTGGTGGTTATTGCATCGAGAGTATCAAGGTGCTCTACAGCCGAGCATGTGGGAGATGTTGTAACGTGTAACGTTATGTAACATGTGGTTCCCATTAAAAAAAATTGCAAATGATGCCGGCTTAAATAAAAAAGTATATTATATTGATTCCATCTTAAACCTAGATATACAACCGAGAGGGATAAAATATCTTGAGGTCTATTTTTTTTAATGTGTAAAAAATTAAGATAAAAAAATGTACACCTCTAGAAATTAGATCTCTCTCGGTGCTTGATAAATCTGGGTTTAAGATGGATTTATGTTAGTTTAGCAAAAGAGTGATTAATCTCAATTGTGCTAATTGATTCTTTGTAATGTTAAATCTAAATGTGTTAGTCTCAATTGTGATAAGCGAAAACTTGCAAAAAAATGTTTTTGTTAAAGTCCAAGTTTCTTCAACATGTTTACCTCTTGTTAGGTTTCTACTTTTGTACTTGTGTTTTTAATGGGGCATAGATGCAAGCCCTAGACAAATTTAGTGACGCCGCTCATGGCCTCTAAGTGAAAGGATTTTGATTGGGATGTTGTATGACCACTGCATTAATTGATATTCTCTCAAATTGGGGTAGGTTGAACTTGCCACAATAGGATAGAGGGAATACCACAAAAAAAATACTATGTCAAACATTTTTGCTTAGGAACATCACCATTGTATGATACTTATTCAAAGACATATGAGTCGCCTCTCTATTACTACTAGGAGTTCTTTAGTCTTGGTGTCTATTTTTAGTGGAGGTCTCCAAGTTGGATCCACTTATTTTCTGGGCTTTTGGCATTGTTGCTATAATTATAGAATCTTCATCCCTTGTATTCCATATTGGTTGTGAGGAATAGTACTTTAGACCACATATAAGCCTCAATGTGGCATTATATTTATGCCAACAAATAAATCCATAGACATGGCACTCATTTAACTAACATAATGATTGATTCGTTGCATGTGTGTGCTTGTTAAACATCCACCCTTGCTTTTATGTGTGGCCATGTGTGTAAGTATATGAATAATAAAAGAAAGTCAAAATCTCTTCCCTTCTACTTTAACAATAGGATTATTTCTATGCAGGCCCTACATGGACCCATCTTGCTAAACCCTTTTGCAGGTTCAATGCTTTGCTCCTCATTGTTTAGTTTGATTGGGACATCAAATGATAGGTAGAGGCCCTTGACACTTTGAAGGTATCAAATCAATGAGAGCTCAGGTTCCCTATGGACCCTCCCTCGACAAATCAACCGACCTCCATAAGAGCTTTGAGAATTTCTCGTTCTAGACCCTAAGGCGAAGTTCAGTAAATCGAGAGAGAGACCATCTCTAGGAAGTCTCACCATTGGACTCATTCTACACCTAATACTATTCTCTAACTCCATTTAAGCAATTAGTGTTCAATTCAAAGTTGATTTCCTTGGTGTTGGATGTTATAAGGGATGGACCTCTTTTATCCATGGTTCCCATGATTACACAGCAAGGTCCCCTTGGCCTAGGATATTATAAACCCTAAATCTCGATAAATCGAGAGAGAAACCATCTATGGGAAGTCCCGCAACTAGACTCATTCTACACATAGTACTATTCTCTAACTCCATTCAAGTAGTCAATGTTCTATTCAAAGTTTCTTCCCTCGGTGTTGGATGTTATAAGGGATGGGCCTCTTTCATTCATTGCTCCCCCATGATTACACAACAAGGCCCCCTTAGCATAGGATATTCTCCAAACAACAAAATCAAAGAGGTGTATTAGCCCCTTCAGTGTGATTGATGACTCAATTAAATAGCCCTCTTATTTTCTCTCTCCTCATTCAATCTGTATTTCTATCTCTAACATGCCTTGTCATCTATACTTTATACTTGTCATGGTCCTTGTTTCTGTATTTATTCATTATTTGTTATGGCTGACTAGTTACTTGGTCCCTTCTGTATTACTTTATGTTTTTGGATAGGATAGAATTAGGATATGCTTTCACACTCTCTCTTGTATTTGTCGAGTGTACTTTTAAGCTTTATTGACCTATTTTGTCCATTTTAACATAAATAACTTCTTCTTCTTTTTTGTATCAGAGATAAAAAGAAGGTCATGGCCTTATCATTGTAACCTACCTAACTTCAACACCATTTAAATTTATTTATTTTCAAATATAAACTTGGTGCAATTGTAATCTACCCAATTTCAACACTATTTAAATTTATATATTTTAAAATATAAACTTTTTTTTCCCCGAAAAAAAAGCATAATTTCATTTCATCCATTAGAGTACGAAATTACATTGATCGACACACTCATTTAGAGTGGTATATAGAATTGTTGAATCAAGCATCCTGTTGAGAGCTGAGATAAATACCGATGTTCTCACTACGTGAGCATTAACATCTTTTACAATAACGTGCATAATAAATTCCTTTGAAACTGTACAAAATTTGTATTGTCTATTTACAAAATAACTACTGAAAAACAGAGAATTATCATAACAGAGTTATATAACTGCAAAATGTGTATCTGCAAAAATCTGTCTTTCACCAAACTGTTTGACGGAGATAGCTGTAGTGTCACCACAAGAGCAAAAAACTGCAATAAAAAACCTGCGCTGACTCAATAATTCTATGAATGGTCTATGATAAAAAGCTTGTTCAATTCCATCTAAAAATTCAGATATTTTCCAAATTCCGACCCCCATGAGCAGCCCTTCCTTAGAGGCCTTATCCGCCTCAACATTATTTTCACGGTAAATGTGCCTACAATTAAAAGTTTCAAATGTGTGATTGACGTTCTATATTTGTTCCAAAACTGCAGCAATCCTCCGGTTGTTGCAATGATACGTGCCTATAACTCAATTGATCACATTCAAAGAGTCTCCGAAAACAGTAAGTTTATGGATAGAAAGTTCCACAGCATAAGAAATCAGAAGTTTGAGACTGAGAATCTTTGCCCAGTTGTTGGTTCCCCTCCCAAAACCAAACGACATCACATAGTAGTGAACAGGTGACAAGTAAAGGACAGCCCCTCCCCCACAATGATCATTCTGACAAGCCCCATCAAAAAAACCCCACGGCTGGGATCGATCAATTTCCACAGGTTGAATATTTCGAGGACTTGAAGCCTGACGAATCCGCTTAAGGGCTAAGAAGATCCCACAATTGTTAATAGCCACTAAAGCCGGGAGTCCCAGTTTATCATTGAACAAACATTTGTTTCGAGAGAGCCAAATGCCCCATATTACAACCGGGGGTAGTGCTTTGAAGTCATTCAAAGCATAATTGTTTGTTCACCTTCTCCATGCCTCTTCAAGGGTGTTCCCATCCCACGGAAAAAGTATTTTTAAGATTCTGGAGACAATATTCCATACCTCCCTAGAGAAACTACACTGAAGAAACAAATGAAGAGCGGTTTCCTCATACAAATTGCACAAGTAACATCTGCTAGGACCATGAAAACTTCTTTTCTACAGAAAATCCCACGTCGGGATCCTATTAGCCAAAACACACCACATGAATAATCTAGCTTTGGACGGGCATTGAAGTTTCCATACAGATTTCCACCACCAAACCAGATCTCTGTCCACATAGTTCTCATTAATCCACTGATATCCGAATTTTGGTGTGTAATTTCCGGAAGGATCCCCATCCCAAATAAGATTGTCATCTTCTTCATTCAGGAAAATCTGGTCCCTACTACGTGCTCTCAAATACTGTCTTAGTTCTTCCTCCAACTCCACTCCTAATCCAAATGTGTCTGCCCTCCTCCAAGCTGGGCTTCCCATCCAAACATTCTCAACATCCACCAACTGATTAAGAAAGAACAAATCTCGCTGCCTCAACTCCTCCATCAGGCCCTCTGACAGAATGTGTTGTGCTTCACATCCTACCCAGGGATCACGGCCAATCCTCACTCTATGTCCGTTACCAATATCCCAGACAAGATTATGTTCTATAACATCAAAGGAAGACACCAATTCTTTCCAAATGACCGATCCACCTGTATGAGACTTGTGAGGGGACCTGATCCATTCTTCCACAGTATCAGGCTCAACATATTTCTGAACCATAACCCTAGCCCAGAAGCCATCGGACTTAATTAACCGCCATCCACACTTAGCAGCCAGTGCCTTAGAAAAATGAAAAATATTCTCTAGTCCCCACCCACCCAAAGCTTTTGGGGCTGCAATTCTGTCCCACTTCACCCATGGAGTAACGTGATCATCCTCCTTACCATTCCACAAAAAACTAAAGCAAATTTTCATTGTAGCTTCTAAAATCCCTTTAGGGATCCAAGCAAGTGACATCCAGTATACTGGGATAGCTTCCAGCACGGACTTAACCAGGACAAGCCTCCCCGCTCGCGAAAGCCACCTGAAACTCCAACTCTTCAACCTCTTTTCCAACTTTTCCAGCAGCCAAAACCAGTCCTTTTTTAAATAGTCATTAGGCTTCAAATTGAACCCCAAATATTTTAACCCTTCCGAGAGAGTAAGAAGTCTGAAGGGAAATAAATTAGTATATAAATTAAATTCCTCCTCCCTTAATAGAGAAACAGTAAGAGAGGATTTCCCATCATTTATCTCCATTCCAGTTGTAGTAGAAAAAAGGTTCAGAATCTCTTTGAGTTTGTCAGCATCCTTTCTTGAGCCATAACAAAAAAGCAAGATGTCATCCACAAAGAGCAAGTGTGTAAGAGAGATGCCCGGAGCCACCAAAATCCCTTCAAAATCGCCTACCCATTTTGCTTCCTTTATAGCCCTACTCAGGCTCTCAACCACCAACAAAAATAACAATGGGGAAAGGGGGCAGCCCTGATGTAAACCATGTCTAGAATGAAAGAAGGGGGTCGCCGCTCCATTCATTAAAACAGAGAAGGAAACAGTAGAAATGCAGCTCATAATCCATCGTATGAAACCAATCTCAAAACCTAAATGGGTAAGCATAAGACGAATATAAAGCCAGCTCACCTTATCATATGCTTTTGCAAATCAATTTTAAGAACAGCTCCTTTCAGCTTTCTAGTCTTAATGCTGTGTAAACCTTCCTGAGCAATTCCAATCGCCTCATGAATCTGACGCCCTTCCAGGAACCCAAACTGCTCTTCTGAAATATGTGTAGATAAGATAGGTTTGAGCCTTCTAGCAATCACTTTAGTAACGATCTTATACACACAATTGCATAATGAAATAGGTCGAAAATCATTAAGAGAGGAAGGAGTATCCACTTTAGGAATTAGGGCAATGAAGGTGGAGTTGATGCTGGCTGGGACCCTGCCTGCCTTCCTAGAATCCTCGACAAGCTGTAAAAGATCATTGCCTAAAGTATCATAAAGAGCTATTAAGAATTCAATAGTCCACCCATCAAGCCCAGGGCTCTTATCCTTCTGAAAACTATCCAAGACCGCCTTCAATTCATCCCTTGAAATAGGGGCCATCAACTTCCGGTTATCATCCGCTTCAACGAACCGAGGGAATAGATGTGCTACCCTAATGACCTCTTCAATATTCACTCTCTCACTGGCTTTGAAAAGATCTCGGAAATGAGTAACCCCAACGGCAGCCAACCCTTCAAAAGTAGACATAGACTTACCTTCTAAGTCCTCAAGGCTCCAAATAGTATTGGCAGGTCTTCTTCCTTTTGCATAAGCATGAAAGAATTTGGAGTTATCATCCCCACTTTCCAACCAGATGGCCCTGCTCTTCAATCGCCAAGTCTCCTCATTCTGTAAAAGTAATATGTTCCTCTGATTCTCCAAATGAACTAGATGGTCCTTAGTAGTCTGAGAACCGTATCCACCTCCTGACTCATCAGAGATAGAGGATATTTCTCCTTCAATAGTCTTAAGTTCCCTATCGTCCCTCATCCTCTTCTCTGCAGCCCATATTTTAATAGGTTCCTTAAGTGTTCTAATATTCTCCGCAAAATGGAAGGCTGCAGAATGGATCGACCCCGGATGATAAGGTATCCAATGCTGCTGAATAAGCTCCATGAAAGTAGAATCTTCCAGCCATACCTTATTAAATTTAGGCGCAGGAGGTTTAATATGGCCAGCCTTCAACTCTAGAAAAATTGGATCGTGATCTGAGTTTCCCCCTGATCCAATCCATTGTCGAACAAAGAATGTTGACTCCACTATCTGCTCAGAAAGGAGAAAACGATCCAACCTCTTTGCCACTCTTTCCAAACCAATTCTCTTATTTCTCCAAGATGGATTTAATTGAACAGGTTCCACATCAATCCAATTGCCTTCAGATAACTTCATAACAAAGAAATTTGTAAGGGGATCCACATGAGCATGCGGCCCCCAAACCTCAGCATGACCCAGAGAAAAGTTAAGATCCCCCCCCAATATCACAAAATCCCCTCTGAGCAACTCTCTATCCAACAGAGAGGTCCAAAACGTTTCCCTTTCACAATATGGACCATAAATGTTTACAATAGTGAAAATTCTGTCAAAATCCAAGAATTTGCATGAAATTCCCAATACTGAATGCATCCCCCATAGAGAGAACACGCAAACCTTAGCTTCGTTCCATCCAATTGCCAAACCTCCTGAGCGACCCCTAGCATCTGAAGCTTCAAATCCCCACCCTAGGAACCAAGCTTTTAACCTGCCAATAGCTTCATCACCACCACACATAGTTTCTTGTAGAATCAAAACATCGGGATGCTCAAGGTGCAGCATCCGTCGCATCGCTGGTCTTTTGGAGGGACCAACAAGACCTCGCCAATTAAATGACATGACCTTCATCTCAACCCATCCTTATGGGCATCCACTTCTCTAAGTTCCCTTTCAATTGAGAGTTGTTTGCCATTCCTAAGATCCGAGCGAGCTCTGGACTTAGCATGAGAGATAAAAGACTTCCTTCCTCTGGTTTTAGGTAGTTTTGGTTTTTCCTTCCCTAACCCTCCCACTGTGGATTTGTTCACGGAGCGCAAAAAATAACCAGACTTTGAGGATCCGGTGGGTGAAGAAGGCTCCGGCACGACTTGCACAAGGACAGGGGTATCATCAAGATTTACAAGGGGGGGACATTCAATCCGGAAAGTTTCCAAAACAAGGGAAATAGAAGCATGATGCTGGGGAAGTGAAAGGGATGCCATCGACTGTGAAGATATATGTAAATTCCTAAACCCATCCACCCAATCAAAACCAGGAAAAGTTAAGTTCTTAAAAAAAAAACTGAAGGAAGGGTTTAAAAAGGGAGTAGAAGAAGTACCAGCTGCAATGTCTGATGACCGAGTAATAGAATGCAGGGATACCGTCGGAGCAGTGGTCAATGGCTGAAGGAGTTCGTTCTCTGCAGTGCCCACGATAGTACCCACCTCCGGTACAATGTCGTCCTCCACCAGAGTGTTATCATTCTCCACTACCCCCGTAGGAACCTCCACAGAGGGACGTTCAATTTCCTGCTGACCCAACAAAACTTCTTCCAATACTACCCCTGCCTCCTTCTCCACAAACCGACGTTTCAGAGAATTGCCAAACTTCATACAGACCAGTAAGGAGCAATCAATGGCCGGATGCCCATATTCATGGCACCGTCTACAGCGAAACGACACATTTTCATAATCCAGTGTTTGTGCAAAGGTGTAAGGCCCCCATTTCAAATCCATACTATCAAATAATCCTTCCCTGACATTAATACTTACCAGAATCCTTGCCACCTTCTGAATTGTTGTTGCCTCTAAAGAGAAGTCGGCTTCCAAATAATTTCCCAAGAGATTGCCAATCCTCCAAAAATGTTCCTCAACCCAATACTGTAAAGGTAGACCCGGTAACCTAACCCAAAGCGGTATAGTGTCCATTCTTTCACGACTAGCATCGAACATCGGATTCCACGGCTTAAGTAGAAGTGGAACCTTGAAAATCGACCAATTCATGCTCAGTGCCCACAGTGCATGGGCATCTGAAGTAAAATGAAAGGCAAACCAACCTCCAGAAAGACACACAATCCGAGGGACATATCCACATTGTCCCAACCATGCTCTGGTAGCCCACTGTATCACCGATTTATGGCTCACCGCCTTACCATACACCCTGCCCACCAGAACCGACTTAACCATCTCAATAATCTGCTGGAAGCCAATGTCTTCACCAAAAGCGTAATTCAGGGCTTTACTTGTGTTTTTGATCCACTTCCTACGCGTCTTCACACGGAGGTCATTAATCCCCTCATGACCTTCCCCGCAACCTAAAACCTTCAGTGCAGAATCCCCGGACGGGCTTGAAAACCCACGATGCTCCGTTGAGTCCAAAACCGTTGCAATGTTACCACCAAGGGAGGCACCGCGACCATACCCAACCTGTAAATCCACCCTAGTTATCGACGCAACATTGTTATCCCTCTCTGGCGATACATTAAGAGAGCCGCCTAAAGAGTTAAGATAATCTGGAAAATATCCTAACCCTGAACATAATGGATCAGGTGGGAAGGAGCAGAGATCCTTGATGCCCCAAATATTATCAGCGCTAACCTCCGGCACAAAACCGACTCCAGTCCTGTCCCAAAACGGTGAGACCGGCTGAGAAGGCACAGAAACAGACTCCAGAATAGCCCTAGTGCCAGGAAGAGGCAAGCCATCGGTCGAATGGCATTCAACAAAACCACCACCCTCGAAACCACCTTCCCCATTCAAAACCTGGATGGCGCCAGGTGGCGAGCTCCATATGTCACGGTGCTGCAACGTGTCCCTGCCATAGTCCACCTCATTGAGCTGATCCATACCTAGAGAGCCTTGAAGACTTCCGGTGGAGAGAATAGGGTAGAAAAACAAGTCACAGTAAAAAAACTTACCAAAGTCTCGACGGTTTAGCTGACCATGAAACCGCCAACATAGTGGGCTTGGGAACCGTGCATACACCACTGACACAACTGACGGCCTGCTGCCGCCTCCAGTGGGCTACACAGTCGCCTGCTAGCTCCATTCAAACCCTAGGAACCATTGCTGCCATCACCTCGACCCATTTTAAAATATAAACTTGATGCAAGAATCGTCATTAATAACGCATTATATGACAAAACTATATGTTTATTGTACAATAATACAAATTCTCAATAACTTCTATAGTTTGTTTGATTACACTCCTATGGGGAAGAAACAGGAAGGCAGGTTTATGATATTGTGATCAAAAGGCAAGTTAAAATTCATAGGGGTAGTGATATCCTTCGGTGGGGTCATCAGCCGATAGGAAGGTTCTCCATTAAAGATACGTATCACTTACAGACCAGCTCGGCTAATCTTGAGGAAGAGCAAGTATGGCAGTATTTGTGGGAGGCTAAGTTTTGGCCTAAAATTACTCTATTTCTCTGGCTGGTGTTACGTGGGCGAATTTTGACATGGGACAACATTGTTAAGCGAGATTTTGAGGGTCCTTCCATATGCGTTCTCTGTGGCCAGAACAACGAGACTATTGCCCATCTTCTTGATGAGTGTAGCTTTGCTGCAGCTCTGTGGGATGAAGGAGTTAGGGTTTTCAAGAAGACCGCTCGGGTTAGGACAAGACCTGAGCAAACCATTAGACAATGGAACGGGAAACCCTTTCAAGGGAATATACTGAATCGCATTTGGCAACTTTACACTGGTTTTCTCCTCTGGGAGGTTTGGAAAGAGTGAAACAACCGCTTGTTTCAAGGGAAAAAAAACTCATGGAAGGTAGTGTGGGGGCGTCTTAAGCAGGAGATAACTGAAACTCTGAAGCTCACTAGATGGAACGAACAAGATATGATTGTTCCTGATAATGAAGTGAGATTACTACATACCTGGGGTATTAGTGACCTTCCCCAGTACATCGGACTTCAACATTCTGGTAGCAAGCTGCAGGAGAGTTCGTCGCAGTGGACACCGCCTCAGCAGGGATGGCTCAAATTGAACTTTGACGGAGCTTCCAAAGGGAATCCAGGTATGGCAGGGTATGGCGAGGCGGTGAGAAATGACCAGGGCGACGTCGAGTTCAGTTATGATGGAAACTTAGGTTACGAAATTAATAACGTAGCGGAATGCGAAGCTTTGCTCCAAGGGCTAAGTTTAATGGCCAAGCGTGGAATCAACAGTTGTATTGTGGAAGGCGACTCGAAAATTCTCATACAAACTACTATAAAACTCTTAAATGGAACTCAGGCAGTGAAGCTGGCTACCTCGTAGCGTCTGGCGTGGCGCGTGTCCTATCTGGGAACCCTTATCAGAGGATTCAATTCCATTGTTTTTCAACACGTCAGGAGAAGTGCCAACTGTCTGGCTAACGAGTTGGCAAATCAGGGAGTCGGGCAAGTAAATGAAAGATGGGATGGGAATGCTGTGGACGTACCTTCGGATACGTGTCATCTGAATTGCTTTAAGATTGCCGAATGTGATTACGATGGATGGCTGTCGAAATGTGACGCAAGAACCTGTCCCATTAACGGTGATTGAATTAATGTGGGTACACATCTTGCATTATAGGGACAACTGGAACGATGGTAAGATGTACCAAAGGACGATCGTAATGGTTCTCGGAGATATCATCTCAGGTGGTGATTTCAATTCAGAGGATTTGAAGTGTGAGAAAGACAGGGTGGAGAGGCTCGTGCTGGATCTCGATGGAGTTTCATGATAAGCAAAGTTCGTTGAGGATGAAGGATGAGTCCTGGTTCAATTACTCCAGCGCCAGGTTCATGATGATGAAGTTAATGGTGATAGGAGGCGGCTCAGCCTTAAATATGGAATGCAGGGGTGGTAACAGTAACAAAGTGTCTTGGCAGAATTTCCCTTGTGATACGCTTCGTAAGTATACTATCGTTGTGAGTGTGCAGAGGATTTGTAAGGGTGAGGGCACCATGCCTCCGAAAGGTCATGCCATGAAGCGAGGTCGTAGAGATCCTGGTGAGACTAGCAATATGGGGGGAGGTGCAACGCCTCAGACTGGTCCAAGTCGGGATCAATGGAATGCTGCTGCAACTGCTGTTTTCTTTCATCGTTTCTTTCCGTTGGGGATTCGGTAGGAGGTGGAGGAAATTGAAGCTGATCTGTGGCGTCTGGTGGGGGAGGTTGACTTACCTGAGGAAGTGGAGGCCATGGCCAATTGGATCCATGACCCGGGGAATACTCTGGGTCGTATGGCTCTGTATAATCGGGCGATTGTTACCCTTTGGGTGACCAAAACTCTGATCGCTCAGTGTTTAGATACTAGGGGGGATGCGTTATCTGGCTCTCCACGACTTAAGAGTTTGGAGGATTTAAGCAAGGACACGGCTGAGAATTGCCATTGGATCCACATGAAGCTTGATTTGTTGGCGGATAAACTGGGGATCACCTATCTGGATCACCCGAAGCAGGAGGCTAACCCTCGAGGTCCCTTACCCTCGGATAAAGGGGAGGCTGCGATGACTCCAGTGATGGTGCACAACAATGATGAGGCGGGTACTTCTACATAATGCTATGTCTGTTTGGTTTTCTCGGCGAGGCATTTACCGACATGACTTCTTCTAGCTTTGGTACAATTTCCTCTTTCTTCAGGGCTCAGGTTCTTTTTGGTTCTGCTCTGATCATTTTCTGGGTAATGGATCTGGGTTCAGGATAATGTTGTATGGGTCCTTTTTGCATTCCTGGGGTTTGGGTAATGTGGAATCACTGGCGACAGCCTTCGGTTTCGCTGACAATTTTTGTGGTTGTTTTATGGCTTCCTGTACTGCCTGTTGGCATTTTTGTAATTATGGTTCGAATTTGTGGGTGACTTAGTAGTTGGTGATGCTAGGTTTAAGGGTGGGTTGGTCTACTCAGTGGTGGCTTTCAAAGCACCAGTATGGATATTCTGTAGAAGCTCAACGAGCACTCTGTTGATTGTAAAAAGGACAGTTTGTATTTTCAGTTTATGATAATAGAATGAAAGGTTTCTTTTTTGCTTAAAAAAAAAAAAATAGTTTGTTTGATTACCTAAAAATTATAACTTATTTAATAATTATAAACAATTAATATAAATACATAACTTGTTCATGGCATATTAAGTGAATATGTCATAACCTTCCTAAAACTTGTTAATGGCATATTAAGTGCATATGCCATAACCTTGTTAATGTACATGATATAGTGATACCAAAGTTAAATGCTATATAAAAATTGCTCCATGGTGCCATATGGATTTTTATGCATAGGTATTCAACACATTATGAACTTATGGTGTAAAATTAGTTTAATACCTGGTCTTAATATATCTATATTGACATCAAGTCTCTATGCTCGACCTATCCATCATATGATTATTATCAGCATAGATCCATCTTAAACATGTATCTATAAAGCACCGAGAGGGATCCAA
Source organism: Larix kaempferi (assembly GCA_027924585.1). Lineage (NCBI taxonomy): Eukaryota > Viridiplantae > Streptophyta > Pinopsida > Pinales > Pinaceae > Larix > Larix kaempferi. Next base: position 20,851,021 of record BSBM01000186.1, on the reverse strand, counting down.
TTTCTTGAGGTGTATTTCTTTTCTTAAATTTAAACTCAAGAAATTTGATCTCTCTTGATTGATAAATCCGGGTTTAAGTTTTAAGTTTTTATTTTATAAACGAACATCTATTTTTTAATTACTTTTCATAATATTTTATTTTATGAACCAACATGGATTTTTTTTTAAATACTTTCCATAATTTTTTTTATTTTATGAGCCGACATGAATTTTTTTAATTATTTTGTTACAAACGTTATTTTGGTACAAACATTATTTTGTTACATCACGTTACAACATCTCCCCCATACTGGGCTATAGAGCACCTCATTTCACTCGGTGCAATTACAAAGTATGACTTGATAGGTTGTAAAACCTTGGTTTTTTGAAAAAAAAAGTTGTAAAACCTTGGGTAATAATCTTTGATTATTAATTCAACATGGTAATCAACCATACATTAAACAGTGGAATTTTCGAATTTTGAAACATGCAATGGTTAATACACGTTCTGACACTTGGCTCTTACATGTTCTTCTCATATGAGCAACTATTATCACTTGTACTTCAAGTATACACTTGGTATATCCTACGTTCAACAAGTGTTACTCTATGAATTAATGTCAGAAATAAAGTACGAGATTAAACTATTATTTTTTGTGTTTCTCAAAGGTTGTCCAAGAGTTTAAAAGTTCAAGATAAGGGATGATTGGAGGGTTTTGAATGTAAACTTTTACTTTTCAAACAGTGTTTAAGTTATACTTAGATTATCAATGTTTAATAACCAATCTCATTCAAACTTTTGATGGCTACAAATGAAATTTAACTCATAAACATATCTGAGTTTGATGGCTACAAATGGAATTTAACTCATAAACATATCTGAACTGGAAGCACAAGAGAAATCTACCAAAATATTGAGAGTTGAATTAATACAATAGCCATACACATGAAAATTGCATACTCGGATTTTTAGCCAATTTGACCCAAGCAAAATCCCGACTTGGGGAAAACCTCTAAGAGAGAGGAGTAATTTTATTTCTTCTTCAAAAAGGAATGTACAGCAGTCAAATTTCACAGTGAGTACAACTTATCTCTATAGAAGACCAAAAACAATGCCTTGAATTTCTGGAAATTTGTGCCCATCTCAGCTCCTCGGATTTCGTGCTAGACTCAGTCTTTAGCCTCGATAAGTGTGCCCACTAGTAAAGGCGTGCAAGTATTTTTACACTACTGCATATATTATAAATTCAGAGTATTTTACAAGGTTAATAAAAGTATATGTAATTACATATGTGGGTTTTTGAGTATTATAGAATATGTGTCTACTTTGTTTTGTAAAAGTAAAAGGATGTATTGTTTACGGTTTCAAAAAATTAACTAAAAAATGTGAATACCATAATTAGGGTTGAGCATATTAATCTTTAACTAGACTCTGTAATTTCTATAATAGAAGTATGAGAGTTCTATGCTTGACTATAACAATTATATTAAACAGAGATAATTAATTTTCAACTCTGAATGTAACTTCTATTTTAAAAGACTCTACTTGTGTCGTTCTTTTTTTTAATGGCTACGTAAATACAATGTAAAGATATATAATATCCAAAAATGCAATTATATAAAAGGAAAACCTTATAAATACATATGGAAAATACAAACAAAAAATATATTTATTTCCCTGTTCTTATTGTACATGTATATTTATTTCCATAGGATGTCTTGTATAGCAACATAACAATAATCATACTAGATATTTTCAATTGAAAACCAATAAAAACAAACTTAGCATTTATAAAATTACTTATATATTCCTCCAATTGGTTTTCCATAACAGATCTTGGTATCCCCCAAACCACCCAACTGTATACATGCTTAGGAACACTTCTCTCTTTCTATTCTCAGCAATCACCTCCGAGCCAATCCATAATACCATTAGGGCTTAGTTAAGCTTAATATTAATGTTTACGTTTCAGTTTCTCTCAATGAAAATGTCCTCACAAAACTTAACCAATTATGTCAGACGATAAACACTCTTTCAATAACCACACCTAACACTAGTAGTGCTTGGAACAATGTGTAGATAAGAGTTATTTGTATACATGTCTATGCTTAGTTCAAGAAAAACTCTCTTTTACCAATGTTTCAAGCTGTAAGTACTAGGCTCTTACATTAACTGCCTCATACAACACTTCATTGTGCTCCCGATATGAACATAGAAAGTATTCATGTATGTTGTCCCTCAGGTTGTACCTCAACCATAAATGAGATTTTATTTGATAGTTATGCCCAGCTACATATTCAAATATTAGAAGAAAGGGGGCCTTTGGTTAAGATGCAAATGCAAAGGAGGGTTGTGCAGATAGCACCATCTCCGCGCCACTTTAGGTTAGTAAGTTAGTCCTCTGACCAAGGGAGGGATCCCTCAAAATAAGGAGGTATGAGTCCTAGTTTGTCACCCTAGGTACCTTTTAGGCATGCATGAAAAACTTGATTGGGTTTAAAACTGAAATCTGAGGTGCTCGAGGGAAAATCTGAGCCATGAAAACAAAATGAAAATGAGTGTTGTATTTGAAAAGAAGGCCTAAGTATCCCACAAAACTTTAAAACTAAAAATAAGTGCAACTCACAGGCGCCTTAATCATAACCAACTCTCAAAAAACGAAGGAACAACAACATAAAACACATTCAATTGACAAAGTATGTGTTTTAGCTTCCCTTTGATATGCATCTTAGCTACTGTTAGAAAATCACACAGGTGGGTAAATTTCATATTTGTGCAACTCTAGGCCATTAGACGAAGACTTGACATACTGTCTCAAAAGTACATTAAGCATGCATAAAACACCATTAATTCAACAACTAGTGGCAGTCTCACTTCAGTCTTGGTTTCCCAGAACAATAGCATCTCATACATTTCAAAATAAAGACATTTTTAATTCAAAAACCCCAGTGGAAATCTTGCCTCAGCCCTTGCTATTTCCAAAGCACAACATCCCATTCATTTAAAATAAAAACACTTTACATCCAAAAACCCCAGTGGCAGTCTCGCCTCAATCCTGGGTACCTTAAAATACAACATCTCTATTTTTTTTACACAACAGAATACAACGGAGGGGATTAATTCATCTATGCCTGAGTCATGTTGTCTTTTAGATCAATAGCAGACTTTTAGTGGTCTGAGACTATGAAGAATGAGAAAAGAAATAGGAGAGCAAGCTGATGTGATAGATCTAGGCAACTATCTTCAGCTCCAAAATTCATAAGAAAATGATAAACCTCCATTTGCGCCCTTTCGGGATGGGTTTTTATATGTCACTTGATGCTAACTATGCTCTTGTAATGTACCTTTAAAAAATGGACATGCAACACTATCATGTTCTTGGAGACCACATCTTTCTTTGCTAACATAATTGAATTTCAGGGGCAACCCATCCCCCGGTATGCATTAACCGATAACCTCCATTTCTCGTGCACCTTTCACTATCTGGCCGTTAAAGAGTGAAACTAATTCTAGTACTGAACAACACTATAGTACCATGTCAGGTACTGAACAACATTAGTGAGTAAGCTTTCCTAGTATGATACTGGCAGAAATTACCCGATGCTATGTTGGACATGAGTCGTTGTAAGAAGAGATACATACCACTTTGCCACAATGCACTATGAAGCGGACTTGGTAGAAGCAATATGGTCCTCAACATGTCCATCCAAGCTTGCAAATGATCACTTTCTTAGGCCTCCGAACGATATAACAAATGCAGAATGAGGGATGAGAGAGTGATATGTGGCAAGAGTATTATAAGCCGCAATTAGTAGGATAATTTTATGTTTTCTTGCAAAGTTCACTAAAAGTGGGCTTTGAATTTCTCGCCATTATGCCAATTTTGCAAAATTCACTGAAAGCGAGTAGTGGTTCAGAGTGACCGGTAAGTTTCATAAATGAAAATAGTCGAACCCAACTTTGTGGAGAGACAACATATCATATAACAATAAGAAAAATGTCTTCAGTGTGGGTGGCACAAGATACATGGCTACAAAGGGGCAAAATATGGGATAGTGATCTTTGGGGGAAGACTAGATAGCGGACTGAGAATAGTCAAGGCCATTGTGAGCTTATATATGAGTGAAGGTGTTATTGAATTTAACCTTTTCTCGTTACAGGATAGCCATGAAATGATTAACTAAGGATTTGACGGATCAATGAATAATTTCAGGGTGACACTTTACATGTACGAGCATAGGGTTAGGGGGAAGGCATATACGTGTAGGCAACTAGTAATGATGAACAACATAGTGTATGAACAAGATGATTAGACACTATGTATGCTATGGAAAATGAATAGGCAAATATTTCAGGATTTTGGGCGATGTTTGATTTGAAGAGACCGTGGCTTTACACAAGTCACATGGCTTGTTTGATTATTTGAGCCAAAATATGTTATCATGGAATGACATAAACAAATATTTATTTGTTTTTGCTCCTTACTGCACTCTGAGAATGATCTATATTCATTTGAAAAGGTGGTGTGCCTTGGCCTTAACTATCAACTGGATGCGTCCTTCTTTTTTCTGACCCGTACCTTGATCCCTTTTTAACAACCGCATTTCACTTTGGGAAAGAGTCGCATGGTACAAATCTAGCTTCAAGTGACAAAACTTCTCTCTGACACTGTCTTGTATTGCTATGCCTCTGATGATCATGATATTCTGAGTAGAGGTGAGATTTGATCTGAACCATAATGCACATGGCTCCTTTAACATCTTGTTTCATACCTTTGAACTGTCGACGACTAGGATTTTCCCTAGAAAAATGTAAGACTTAATCCTGGCCATCCAAGGAAGGTATTCCTCTTTACCTTTACTGAATGGTACTCCACCTTCGATGGTCCAAATCTACCTTGAAAAAATGCAAGGCTTCATCCCAGCCATTGGTGAGAAGCGGCCTTGCTTAACTTCAATGCTTGCCCTAATACCTCCAATGATAATGATTCATCCTATATAGACGGATCATCGTATCTGAGCCGTTGGCGAAAGGGTTGCCCATTAACTCCATCGTAATTTTGAATGCCTCCAATGGTCTATATCTATTCTTGATCATCTGTGTAGCTCAATTTGGGTTGTTTGTGGGAAATCCCCATCTTTATGTCCTCAACACATTTCGAAGCCTCCAACGGCTTAGATCTGCTCTAATAAGTTGCATGATTTAATCAAAAATGTCGATGCAAAGCAATCACCCACTCACTTCTTTTGATGCGCAAATTCCATGAACAACTGAGATCTCTTCTGGCTGATTGACCATCGAATCTATACTTTCTCTGCCATTCTAGCTATGATCTTTACCAAACTATATAACATTGATGGTGGTGGCGAGAGCAGAGTAAGAAACAACATTCAACTCCTTTTGTGGGATGGATCCTCCTCGCGATGTGTCAAGAATCCAACTCGAATCTCTTGGGATAGTAGACCAGTGCCTTGGCTTCCATTGGGTCATGGATTATGTTATGAGATCGCACCTTGAGGACCGTTGTACGTATTCTTGTGGAAGAACAAAATATCAATTGTGAACTTTGCTTATTTGCTTCATGGATCAAAGGGCATCAATTGCAGTGCCTTTTAGGGACAACATTACATACATGAACATAACAAAAAACCAAAAGTAAAGAAAAATATAGTATATGATTGGAAATTTTCATTTATGCAGGAAAAAAGGGTTTTAGGTACCTGCTATTAACAAGGTATTCTAGTAGTTGTCCTTCCAAACTTGTAATCTTGAAAGCGTTGGAAGGAAGGCCTATAACCTCTTGGATCATAAACAATCTTAACCATAAGTTATTGAATTTTGCATGCTTCTGAGGGTCTTCATGTCTTTTGTCCCACATCAGCACTAGGTCCCCTTTAAGGAATTCTTTGTATTTGGATTTCTTGTCAAAGGAGGTCTTCATTTTATCTTGATATAACTTGAAACCTTGGTAAACATTTCTCATGTGCTCATGTGCTCATGTTACTCTGTCAATCGATTTATCCTTCTTTCAATTTTGCCAAGCTCTGCTACCACATCTTGCAGTACTTTCATAGTTGGTAGTCCTAACTATATAGGGAGGACCACCTCCAAACCGTACACTAACTGGAATGGAACCTTCCCTATAGCTCACTTTGTGGATATTCGGTCGGGCCAAAAAGCATACATGAGTTGACTATCCCATGACTTATTTTTTATGAAAGAGTCCTTTTTATAATCTTCATGAGATTTGTGTTTGAGGATTCAACTTGACCATTACATTGGGGGTAGTAGTTAGAGGAATGACTTAAAAGGATATCAAACTTATGGAAGAAGGATATCATTCTAAGTGAACTTAAATATTTGGCGTTGTCGGTTACTATTTTCTTGGGACAACCAAACCTAGATAGGATATTTTCTTCAAGGCTCTTGATTGTGACCATGTCATTTGCTTGTTTAGTAGGCATAACCTCTACCCATTTAGTGAAGTAATATGTGGCAATGAGAAGACACTGATGCTAGTTACTAGATGTGGGATGAATCTCCCCAATGAAATCCATGCCCCATTGTTCGAAGTGTGCCTCGACTTGAACATGCTTTAAAGGTAATGCTGGCAATTTTTGTTTTCCTGAGAAGGTTTGACAAGGCACACAGGTTCTGACAAGTTTATGCATGTCTGAAAAAAGAGTAGGCCAAAAGTATCCAAATCTGCGTATCTTGTAAGTTGTTTCCTTTGTGGTGAAATGTCCACTGCATATTGCTTGATGCATACCTTTCATCACTATTTTAGCTTCTTCTTATATCAGGCATCTAAGTAATAGGCCTTCGTGATCTCTCCAGTGAGGATCACTATCAATGGTACAATATTTGATTTCTTTTAGCTTCGGGGATCTCCTTTGCAACTTTTCCAACTTGGAAGGACAAGAGACTGTGGCCAATAAGCATACAATGTCACTATACCAATTATATTGAAAGTAACAATGATGAACAAACTCATCTACTTCCTTCTGATAGCTTTCTTCTTTTTCTGTACATATCGAATTTATCCCCACTGCTTGTAAATTTGCTTCTACCATTAACTTATAAGCTAACCCCCGCCCTTTTACTAGCTTGGTGGGTTTCACAACCAAATCAAATTCTTGAATTTTCGTAATCCATTTACCCCACCTTCCGTCTGCTTGAGGTTGGCATAATATTTGCTTTACGTCGACATGGGGAACAAATGATACTATCCTGGATTGTAATACATATTCTATGAAGGATTTTAGGGCTTTGACAATTGCATATGCTCATTTATCCATAATGTTATATTTAAGCTCACCATCTCTAAGGCCTTTACTAAATAATGAAATTGGCAGTTCAAGTTGTTCTTCATTCTTCTGCAATAGGATTGTGGCTACTATGTGATATGAAGTGAATGAGAAGATCAAGAATTATTTTTCATAGTTGGGACTAATCAATTCTGGGGCCTCTTTGAGTTCTCTCTTGATGGCAACAAAAGCTTCTCTTGACTTATCATCCCATATGACCTCATAATATTTCTTCCTCGTTTGAGTCATATCTTTAGTTACTTAAGGAAAGTTTGGTACAAATCTTCTTAGAAAATTTGTTTTGCCGAAGAATGTTTGCAAGCCTTTCTTATGTCTAGGAAGAGGAATGGTATTAATTGCCTCCACCATGTCAGGATCAATTTTCACCCCAGACACTATATGATCAAGTAATTTGCCTTTTTCCATCCCAAATAAAGATTTGTTAAGCTTCAATGATATGCTAAATTTCCTACACCTTTCAAAAACTGCCTTGAGATGCTAGATGTGATCTTTGGCTTTTTTGGAGAAAACTGTCAAGTCATCCAGGTAAATAACAATAAATCGGTCTTTTATATCAACAAAAGTGAAATCCCTAGCTCTTTGAAATGTAGCTTCGACATTCATTAATCCGAATGGAATTCTTTGATAGGTGAAAGCTCCCCAGAGTGTGGTAAATGTGGTTTTTAGGATATCTTCGGGATGCATTCTTACTTGATTGTAACCTAAAAAACCATCTAACATAGACATCTTTTCCGAGCCTACTACCCTTTGTAGCATCTAGTCCATTTTGGGTAATGGATAATTACCCTTTAAGGAGACTTTGTTTAGATCCTTGAAATCCACACAGAGCATTATTTCCGTTATTTTTCTTACTGGAACTAGTTTCGTCACCCATTCAGAATATTAAACAGGTATTATGATTTTTGCTTGGAGTAGCTTTCTCACTTTTTGTTCAATCAACGGGCATAGCATTAAAATTACTTGGCACTGCTTTTGTTTGAAAGGCTTGGCATCTTCTCTCAAGGAGATTTTATGTTGAAAGATACCAGGTCGTATGTTTTAAGGTCTTCATAATCCCATGCAAACACATCTTCAAACTGTTTAAATAGCTCAATGTACTGATCTTTCTCTTTGTTTGTCAGGATTTTAGATAATTTGACAATTTTGGGATGAATTTCATATTTCAAATTATATTCCTCCACTTCGGTTGCATCTGGTTTGATGGTGGGTTTGGTTGGAACTTCGTCAGAATCGAACAACCTTTCTAAGGGGACCAATCCCTTTGGTATCTAGTTAGTCTTAAGCTGAATGACCTCTTGCCTTCCTATAATCTCTAGTGAACCTCCTTGCTTAGCCTCTCCCATACCTATATCTTCTTCACCTTGCTATTCTTATGAATCAATATGCATCTCTGCATACTCGTCAACCATGCATGTGAACCTTTTAATATGTTCATCATCTTCGAACACTTGCCATTGTTTAACCTTGTTGGGAATGGCGGGCCTATACATTTCTTTGAAAATATAAGATAAATGAGTCGTATCTGGGGGAACGAAATCTACTGCAGATTTATCCAAATCATTTGTCTAGTGATTTAATTCCCTTGATACAACTGTGATATTTATGGCTTCAAAGAAATTGTTGAACAAATCCCAAATTGCATGCTTGTATCGCTTCAACCTGGGGTGTTTCAATTGGCACCTACCTCTTGCCTGGTTAACTATCATATCTGAATCTCCAAATATTTTTAACTGGGTGTTTCCCATATTCCTCATTGTTTCTATCCCAAGTATCAGTGCTTCATATTCCACAACGTTGTTGGTACAGTCAAAACAGATCTTGGAAGCACAAGGAAACTCTTTTCCAGATGGAGATTTGAGCAATACACCAACTCCATTTCCTCTTTTATTACAGGTTCCATCAAAGAATAGCTCCCATAACCCAGAGGTATCCATAGGTGGTTCTTTAGTAGGCATTATCAGTTCAACTTGGTTTGAACACGGATTTGGGTGACTAAGGAGAAAGGTTCCCAATTCATCAGAATTATAAGCAGGGAAATTAGTCTGGCGTTCATGATTGGTAACAACATAGGTCATCTTAAGTTCCCTATATAGCCGGTGCATATCTCCCCTGGAGATTGGGATGGCAGCATAAGATAAGTCAAACAAAATATTCCCTCCCATAGAGGTTCCCTAATGCCTCGATAGTAGCATGCCATATGAGGGAGGAACATCTGCTATCTGGGGGGACGAAATCTACTGCAGATTTATCCAAATCATTTGTCTAGTGATTTAATTCCCTTGATACAGCTGTGATATTTATGGATTCAAAGAAATTGTTGAACAAATCCCAAATTGCATGCTTGTATCGCTTAAACCTGGGGTGTTTCAATTGGCACCTACCTCTTGCCTGGTTAACTATCATATCTGAATCTCCAAATATTTTTAACTGGGTGATTCCCATATTCCTCATTGTTTCTATCCCAAGTATCAGTGCTTCATATTCCACAACGTTGTTGGTACAGTCAAAATAGAGCTTGGAAGCACAAGGAAACTCTTTTCCAGATGGAGATTTGAGCAATACACCAACTCCATTTCCTCTTTTATTACAGGCTCCATCAAAGAATAGCTCCCATAACCTGGAGGTATCCATAGGTGATTCTTTAGTAGGCATTAGCAGTTCAACTTGGTTTGAACATGGATTTGGGTGACTAAGGAGAAAGGTTCCCAATTCATCAGAAGTATAAGCAGGGAAATTAGTCTGGCGTTCATGATTGGTAACAACATAGGTCATCTTGGGTTCCCTATATAGCCGGTGCATATCTCCCTTGGAGATTGGGATGGCAACATAAGATAAGTCAAACAAAATATTCCCTCCCATAGAGGTTCCCTAATGCCTCGATAGTAGCATGCCATATGAGGGAGGAACGTCTGCTATGACTATGTCCATTATGACAAATTTCTTAGGGATCTGTACCATTCCTACTATGAGGTCCTTGATCATCCCAATACATTGAAATCTTTTGGAAACAAAGGAGAAGATATCTTTATAAGGCTTGGTGATGTCTAGACCAAGTTTTTTCATGATGGCCAAAGGCATTAAGGAATGTAAGGCACCAGAATCATACACAAACAATTATACAAGTGAAAGTTCTGGAGATCCAAAGTGATATAAAAACGAGGAGTAACACAATCTGCATCGTAAGGCAAGTTTCCAAGGACTATCCTAGGGGCATCATCTTATAGGTTGATATGGCCATCTTGTAAAGGAGGCTCGTTACTTACTCCAATTACATTAGCAGAAGAATAAGCTAATTTATCTAGGCAAGAAGATGTTGTGGGTACTACAAGGGAAGGAGGGGCTTTGGGCACTGTAGAGTTATTGGTATCTTTGAGGCCTAAATAAGATGATTTTTTTTATGAGCAAGGAACCTCAAAAATTTAGAAAAAGGCATTGGGATCTTGATTTTACTTAACTCATGCTAAATATCAAAAGTAAGGGCAAGAAGAGGACCTGTATCTGGTACCTTGGTAACATGATGCTACTTTATTGGAGTTTGAACTGGGCCCGAATGTGCTTTATTGGATTCTGGACCTTTGATTTCTGGCCTGAGTGGAATGATAGTTTGTTTGACATCTGCAGCCTTTAGGATCGTATCCCCTCTTGGTTGTTGTGCAGCTTTGCCACTATCCCTTCGATTCTCATTATAGGATATATCTCCTATTCTCTTGATATTATGTTCTGGTCTTCAAGGGAACCCCTGTAGCCTTCATGTTTTCCTCTAAATCCTCAATGTCACAAAACAAAGCCTCTAAGTTGACTGAATTTATTTCTCTCAAGAGCAAAGAAAACTAGGAATCAAAAGAAGCCGAGTATGTGAGCATGGCGACTGTATCTGAGGGTTTAATTTGACTTCAGGTATTTGATAATACAACTTGTAGAACCTAGTGGTGAACTCCTTAATAGTTTCACCATTATTCATTTTGAGGGTATTGAACTCTGTTAGGATATGCCTATTGTCTTTCTTCACACCCCATTTTTTCATAAACTTCTAGACAAACTCCATCCAATCTGTGATGGAGTTGTTAGGAAGATTCTTGAACCACTTTCTGGCTTTCCCTCCAATGAATGTGCAAACATTCTGGAAAAGACATCATCCTCTTCTATAACAAAGTTGTCAGTGCAATCTTTGAACATAGTGAGGTGATCTTCAGCTGAAACCCCATTTTCTCTACTGAACTTAGGAAGAATCTTGAGATATACCTTGAGTAGGTCACACAGTTGGTGTGCAGGAGGCATAACCAACAACTTAAATATTGTGACCAACTAGGGGTTGAGCGGGTTAGGAGCCGCCATACTAGGGTCTCAAGCAGACGATTGTGTCTGACCAATGGGAGAGTGGTGCGGAGTGGGAATATGAAGGACAACAAAAAGATGATTAGGTTTAGTGAACGTGTGAGTGGAATGTGGGGTTTTAGCGGGCGTAGGAGACCTCAAGGAAAAGGACTTGCTATGTGGGGAAGTGTGCTAGGTGTGAGGGTTTAAAGGAGATAGGTATGAACACTCAACTGGTGGGTTGTGTGCAATACCTGGTAGTGGGTCACAACTTCTAACAATGAACAGTGATATGACAGGTATTTCTGAACAACTGGAGGAACCGTTTCTTTCCTCTTCTTCCAAACAGGGCTAGAGTATGCTAGGGGAGAAATGAGATTTCCCTTATCTTTAGATATACTAGTTATTATGGCTCTTAAATTTGGATTTTCAACAAATAAACATATTTCCCAGTGGAGTCGATTTGTGGGGTGGAGTTGCCAGTCAGATACTACTTATTAGACTTCCTTTTGGGCATAAGGTTTTGATCTCAAGTACTGATAACTCAACTTACATTTCAAACAAAGCAAATACAACTTCAGAAATAATAATAAAATGCTTCTTGAATATAACATGAAGAAGTATCGCTTTCTTTCTACCCTTTCTTCTCTGACCTAGAAGGTATATCGATCGTAGTTCTTTAGAATCGATATATCATTCCCCGGCAATGGCGCCAGTTCGCCCTGTTGTCCCCAAAGTTGTACCTCAACGGGAAAAGATTTTCTTCGATAGTTATTCCCAACTACAGATTCAAATATCACAAGAAAGGGGGGCTTTGGTTAAGATGCAAATGCCAAGGAGGGCTATGCAGATAGCACCATCTCTGCGCCAATTTAGGTTAGTAATCCAATCCTTTGACAAAGGGAGGTAACCCTAAAAATAAGGAGGTATGAGTCCTAGTTTTTCACCCTAGGTTCCTTTCAGGTATGCATGAAAAACTTGATTGAGTTTAAAGCTGAAATTTGAGGTGCTCTGGGAAAATATCAGCCTCGAAAACAAAATGAAAATGAGTGTTGTATTTGAAAGGGAGGCCCAAGTATCCCACAAAAATTTAAAATTGAAAATAAGTGCAACTCGGAGGCGCCTTAATCACAAACAACTCTCAAAATAGGAAGGAAAAACAACATAAAACACATTCAATTGAGAAAGTATGTTTTAACTTCCCATCGATATGCATCTTAGCTACTATTAGAAAATTACACAGCTGGTAAATTTCAGATATGTGCAACTGTAGGCCATCATATGAATACTTGACATACTATCTCAAAAGTATATTAAGCATGCATAAAACACCATTAGTTCAACAACCAGTGGCAATCTCACCTCGGTCCTGGTTTCCCAAACAACAACATCCCATAGTTTCAGAATAAAGACATTTTTAATTCAAAAACCCCAGTCACAATCTCGCTCCAGTTCTGGGTATTTCTAAAACAAAACATCCCATTCATTTAAAATAAAAACAATTTACATCCAAAAACCCCAGTGGCAGTCTCACCTTGGTCCTAGGTACTCTTAAAATACATCATCTCTATTTATTTTATACAACATATTACAACGGAGGGGATTAATTCATCTCTTCCATGGTCCTGTTGTGTTTTAGATCAAGAGTAGACTTTCAGCAGTATGCATCTATGAAGAATGAGAAAAGAAAGAGGAGAAAAAGCTAATGTGACAGATCCAGATGATTATCTTCAGCTCCAAAACTCATAAGAAAATGATGAAACTCCATTTGCGCCCTTTCAGGCTGAGCTTTTATATGTCGCCTGATGCTGACTATGCTCTTGTAATGTCCCTTTCAAAACCAGACACACAACATTATCACGTTCCTGGAGACCGCATATTTCTATTACTAGTATAACTAAATTTTTGGGACAACCCATCCCCCAGTATGCATAAACAATTGACATCCATTTTTCATGCACCTTTCACTCTCTGGCCATTGAAGAATGAAACTAATTATGGTACTGAACAACATTAGAGTACCATGTCTGGTATTGAACAACATCGGGGAGTAAACTTTCCCAATATGATACTGGCGAAAATTACCTGATGCTATGTTGGACATGAGCCGCTGCAAGAAGGGATACATATTGCTTTGCCATGATGCACTATGAAGCGGACCCAACAAAAGCAGTCCGGTCCTAAACGCATCCACCCAAGCTTGCAAATGATCACTCTCTCAGACCTCCATAAAATATAACAAATGCAAAATGATGGATGAGAGAGTGATATGTGGTAAGAGTATTATAAGCCATAATTAGCAGGGGAATTTTGCATTTCCTTGCAAAATTCATTGAAAGTGGGATTTGAATCTCCGACCATTATGCTAGTTTCAAAAAATTAACTGAAAGTGAGAATTGGTTTAGAGTGATCAATAATTTTCCTAAATGAAAACAACCAAACCCAACTTTGTGGAGAGACAACATATCATATAACAACAAGAAAAATTTCTTCAAGGCGGGTGACACTAGTTACATGGCTATAAAGGGGGAAAATGTGGGACAGTGATCTCTAGGGGCATACTAGATAGCGGACTAAGAATAAATGAGGCCATTATGAGATTATATATGAGTGAAAGCATTATTGAATTTAACCTTCACTTATTGTAGGATAGTCATGAAATGATGAACAAAGGATTCGATAGATCGATGAATAATTTTAGGGAGACACTTTTCATGCACGAGTATAGGGTGAGGGGGATGGTAGATACGTGTAGGCAACTAGTAATGATGAACATCATAGTGTATGGATGAGATGATTAGACACTGCACATGCTATGGACAATGACTAAGCGTATCTTTCAAGATTTTGGGGGATGTTTGATTTGAAGAGACTATGGCTTTACATGAGTCACATAGCTTGTTTGATTATTTGAGCCAAAATATGTTATCATGGAATGACAAAAACAAATATTTCTTTGCTTTCACTCCTTACTGTGCTCTGAGAATGATCTATATTCATTTGAAAGGGTGGCATGCCTTGGCCTTAACTATCAACTAGCTACGCTCTTCTTTTTTCTGACCCATACCTTTATCCTTTTTTAACAACCATGTTTCACTTTGGGAAGGAGTCGCATGGTACAACTTTGGATTCAAGTGACAAATATTCTCTCTGACCCTATCTTGTATTGTTATGCCTCCGGAAATCATGATCTTATGAGCAGATGTGAGATTTGATCTGAACCGTAGACGCACATGGATCCTTTAACATCCTGTTGCATACCTTCGAACTATCGATGACTAGGATTTTCCCCAACAAAATGAAAGACTTAATGCTGGACATTAGAGGAAGGTCTTCCTCTTTACCTTTGCTAAATGGTACTTCACCTTTGATCGTCCAGATCTCCCCTGATGAAATGAGAGGCTTCATCCCAGCCGTTGGTGAGAATGGGCCTTGCTTAAATTCAATGCTTTCCCTAATACCTCCAACAATCATGATTCATATCGGGTAGACGGATCATTGTGTCTGAGCCATTGGCAGAAGGGCCTCCCATTAAATCCACCATAATTATGAAGTTATCCAAAAGTCTATATCTATGTTTGATCATTTGTGTAGCTCAATCTGGGTCGTTAGCAGGAAATATCCATCTTTCTGTCCTTAGCATATTTCAAAGCCTCCAATGGCTTAGATCTACTCTGATAAGTTGCATGATTTAATCAGAACCGTCAACGCAAGGCAATCACCCGCTCACTTCTTTTGATAAGAAAATTCCATGAAAAGCTCATATCTCTTATGGGTCACTGACCATCTTCGATCTTGACCATTGACGTCATACTTTCTATGCCATTCTAGCTATGATATTTACCAAACTATATAACATTGATGGCAATGGTGGGATAAGTGTGAGCGACAACAATGTACTTATCCAAAATGAACTTGAACCCTCAAGTATTTATCCTCTTTTTTCCACAACCACATATAACAGTCACATTTTTACTATTCTTCCTTCTCGCTCGAGTTTTGTATTTATTCCTTGCTCTCGCCTATATGATTGTTCTTTTTTTTAGACTCTTTACTATCCTTGAGTAAAGGAATACACCTCATCCTAAATAATAGGAGCTATGGATAAATCTATGGAAGGGGTTTTTGACCCCTTGCTTCATCATGAAAATGGGACAAGTTTTGATTGACACATAGATTCCTCACCTCGCTCTAATTTTCCACTAATGGGATCATAGCCCCTCATTTATTTCAGTTCTTCCCAAATATATTTTGGATGCTTAATTAATAGAAATAATTGTATACAAAAATTACATTTACACTCATTTAAACAATGTCTCATGGTGTATCACTTTCAAAGCTTTAACAAAATTTTATAACTACCATAACAACAACTAATTAGAAAAAAAAATTTAATCATAAGGGAATTATTCCAGGATATCTCATCCCCTGCCCATTAAAGCAACACTATCTTCAATGTCCTTTATCTTTATAATCATTTTGTTTGAATTAGAAATGGATGCACCTCTCTCATGGTATCCTCCATTTCCCAAGTGGTTTCATCTAGTTCAAAATGTTTCCACTGTATCTATACCTGTGCGATGCCTCAATTCTAGAGGAGTATTTCTCTCCTGTTTATTGTGCGTAACGGTTTTGGCTGGAATTCTCCCTTTGGTTCCACCTGAATAACATTCCAATCAATTACATGATTAATATCATGAATATAATTTTTTAGCAATGAAACATGAAATACATTGTGGATTCTGAGGTTAGCTGGCAATACAAGTTGATAGGCCATGGGTCCCATTCTGGCTAAAACTTCAAACAGTCCAAAATATATAATACGACCCAGACATGGGAATATATGGGGTTAAATGTATATTATATGACCCCAAGGGGGCATATATGGGGTTGAATATGTATGTAATGAAGTAAATGTATATGTAATAGTGGTCAGTCGAATGAAGGGGCCTTATGCGCAATGAGTGAATATGTATATATAGAGGTAATGTAGTCATTGTCAAGGAACATATGAAATGGTTATATGAATGTCTTGGGGTATTTGGATAAGGATCTCCTCTTAAGGATTTATTGTGTAACTTGTCTTTCTTATCTATATTGGAGTTGTGCTCCATGTTTACAATTATGTACATGGTGTGTACTCTATTATCTTATGCTATCTTAAGGGTTTGGTTCATAATATTGTCTAGGATTTAGAAACTTCCATAATTTCAAAGACCTTCTTTTTGGATTCACTTTTAGGTATGCATGTTCTCCAACTCTAAATTCTTTATGCAACCTTTCCAGGTCTACATAACTCTTTTTCCTGTCTTAAGTTGTCTTTAGGTTCCGCTTGATTTTCTTTACCTCTCGTTCCACTTCTTTTAACATATCAGGACCAAGCATGATCCTATCCATAGGGTCATCCCAACTAATAGGATTAGTACACTTCTTGCCATAAAGACTTTAAAATGGACTCGGTTTTGAAGATGTTTTATACCCATTATTGTAAGCAAAGTTTTCCAAGTGTAGATAACCCTCCCATTGAGTTGGTTTATCCATCACATACATGTGAAGCATGTCTTCCAAAATCTGATTGGTTCTTTATGTATGTCCATCTATTTGAGGGTGATAGGTTGTAATAAAATTCAATTTTGTTTCTAACCCTTCAAATTGTCCTTTCCAAAAATTTGATGTAAACTTAGAATCCCTACGGGAAATGATAGTTTTAGGCACCCCATGAAGTTTAAACAATTATTTCATAAAAAAATTGCTACATTTATTGCTTTAAAGGTAGATTTAATAGGTATGAAATGAGAATCCTTGCTTAGTTTATCTACCACAACCATGATTGCATCATATTGTTTCTTTGTTTTATGCAAACTTGTTATAAAATCCATGGAAATGACTTCCCATTTCCACTTAGGAATTGGTAAAGGTTGTAATGGTCCTATAGGATGTTGATGTTCAACTTTAATTTGCTAAAATTCAAGAAATCTTGCTATATAATCAACTATGTCTTTTTTTCATCCTAGGCCAACAACAATATTTTCTAGCCATGGTAATCATTCTCTAATATCAAGGATGTATTGAATAAGAATTTTATGCATCTCATCCAAAATTAGTAGTTTCGGATATGCTAAGTTAGGTATATACAATCTAACCTTAAACAAAAAGAATTCTTCTTCGACCATCCAGTAATCTTTACATGTCTATTCATATTCATTTTGTTGCAATTTTATCCTTGTTTGCTCATAAAATTCATCAATAACAACAATCCATTTTACCCTTTCTTTTAGATCAAATCCACATTTTCTAACCGTTACATATGAATTGTCTTCATACTCCTACTTAATGTATCGACAATTCTATTCTCTTTCCCTTAATGTGCATAGTTTATAAATCATATTCACTAAGGAAAGTAAACCATCTAACCTATCTAGCATTTATATTTTGTTGATAAAATAATTATTTCAGTCCAATATTGTCTATTAACAAAAAAAATCTTCTAAGTAAGAGATAATGTCGTCAAACCTCCAAGGCATGAATTATGGTAGGAAATTCAAGGTCATGGGTGTTAAGATCCTAATGGACGGCCTTCACTAACACCTCGGGGTTTTGGTGTAACGGTTTGTATCATTTGGTATCAGAGCCTCCACCCAGGTTCAAGTCATAGAGCGGGTGGCAACGTCGGCATTGCAGTGTTTTCCCGAGGCTCGTACGGCGCAAAGGGGACACCATCGTACGAGCGCACATCCATCCCAGAGTCTGGACTGCAGAGCGTGGTGGGATGTTAAGATCCTAATGGACGGCCTTCACTAACACCTCGGGGTTTTGGTGTAACGGTTTGTATCAATGGGTAGCATAGTTTCGTTCATGCTCTTTTAATTTTTGGGACTTGTAGCATACTACAAGATTGTCTTGTAGAATTACTCCATCTAGTCCTTCCGTACATGCATCAGTACTGACTACAAAGTCCTTATAGAGGTCTACAATCTCCAAAATAGGTGTTGTAGTAAGAAGATGGTTTAGTTGTTGAAAACTCTCTTAACACTTTTATGACTAAACAAACTTTACTCCTTTCTCCTACAAGGATGTTACATGATAGGCTATATTTGAAAACCCCTCTATAGATCTCCAATAGTAACCTGTAAGGCCCATGAAGGGTCTCATATCTATTACATATTTAGGAGTAGGAGATCTATCGCTAACCCCTATTTAGTAAATATGCCACAAATATTGAAAATGTTTATGGTAGAAATCACACTTGCTAAATTTGGCATATAGTTGATGCTTCCTTAAAATATGCAACAATGTTTGGAGATGTTCTTGATGCTCTTCCTCAGGTTTTTATTAGATGAGTATATCATCAATAAAGGAAAATTTATCCAAGCACATATTGAAATTATTGTTCATCAGACACATAAAGGTAGTGGGTACATTTGTAAAACCAAAGGGTATGATTTCAAATTCATAATGGCCATATCCGGTCCTAAATGTTGTCTTATGAATGCCCTCGTTTTTAATCCTTGATGATATATTGACCTTAAATTAATTTTTGAGAACACCTTTGCCCCTCTTACTTGATCAAATAGGTCATCTATTATGGGCAGAGGGTACTTATAATCTATGCATAACCTTAAGGTTCCATCTTTCTTTTTTAAAAACAAAAATGGTTCTCTCCAAGGAGATACACTGGGTCTGATATAGCCCTTTAATTCTCTTAGCTCTGGGGTACTCATTTTGTAAGGTGTTTTAAAAATAGGTGCAACTCCAGGCATTAAATCTATTGTAAAATCAATGTCTCTTTTGGGAGGTAAACCTGGTATTTCTTTTGGAAACAAATACTTGAACTCTTGAAGTATTGCAAAGTCTTCAAGTTTTGGTTCACCATCCCCTACTGAGTCTAATACCTGAACTGCATAAAGTTTGCACCCTTTCCTAGCACACTTCTTTAATTGTAAGGTTGAAAGTTGTCTTATAAAAACAAATTTTGGGATACATGTTATGGTTCTAGAGTTTCCATCCTCATCTTCACAGGTAAAGGTCTTGTTAAAATAGTAGAGCACTACTTCATGTACATCTAACCAATCCATTCATATTAACACATTGTAGGAACTTAAGGATAAAATATTCAAGTCTGCTTCAGTAAATAGTCCATTTGTTTCTAATTCACACCCCTTTATCACTTCTATTATTTTTCTTTTGGTTCATGTATCTAGCTAGAATAACCATGCCTTATTATGTTTACTCTTCTTTAATATACAAGATTCAACAACCTTGGGAGAAATGTACTCCGACTAGAACCAATATCAATTAAAACATATATAGTTTTCTTAACAATTTTACCTTCAACTTCCACCATGGATGATTGGTGGTTTGCTTGTCGATCCTCTAAGGAAACATGATCCTAGGACTCCCTGCAACATCATTAACTATTGTAGCCTCTTGAACATTATTAGTAGTCCTAACATTCTCCCTTATGTGTGGACAACTTCTTTACAAGTGTGCTTCACTACACCCCCCAACATTTTAATAGTCCTTGAAAAGATTCATTTAATTTCCTTCCTATATAAGTACCAAGTTTATTTTCACTTCGAGCTGGAAAATTATGATGAAAGTCACTCTTTTAAGGATTGTTAGATTGAAATCCTTTATACTAGTTTTTGAACTATGAGGGTTTGTATCCCTTCTTCCTTACTCAAACTTTTCCTTTCTATTGCCTTTCCAAGCCTTGGAAACTTCAATTCTATGCTTATATTGATCATGACAACATTTAGCTTTTTTATGGTTTCCTCCAAAGTTTTAGTTTCATCAAACTAAAATTTGTCTCGATATGACTAAGATAAACTACTTAGAACCATTGTATTTTCACCTTCTTGTCTCAAATATATGGAACATATCTTAGCAATTCAAAAAACTTATTATCGAGATCATCCATAGTCACATGCCTTAGCTTGAGTTCATGAATTCCTTTATCTTTCCATCATAATACCATTGTGAGAGATATTTTTTTTTAAAGGACTTCTTAAAATGTTTCTAACTGATTTTCTTCTCATTAATTTTCCTTACCAGTTTAAGGTCTTGCCACCGTATGGATGCCTTACCATTGTTATTATGGCGTTCATGTTGCTAGAATAATCATATACTTGAAAATATTTATTCATGCCTAACAATCAAGCCTCAACCTCAAAACCTATCTTCACTTCAGTATCGAAGGTTGGTGGTCTACTTTTCTTAAATCTCCCCTTCAAGCCATCTCTAAAATCCTTTTTCTTCCTTTTATGAGACAAGACCTTTGAACTGCCTCTTGTAGAACTTCATGTAGCAGTTATTTCATCACTAGAAGAATATATAGATGTATTAGTTCTATTGGTAGAACTTAGATATTTACTTATGTGAGACCTTTTCTTCAAGGGACCCTTCCCAAGATTGCTATAGGTTTGACAATTTTGTTTCTAGTTCTTTATTTAGTTAGATATTGCAAAAAAATGGCATTTGAATCTTGGTGTTCCTCTTGAGCTTTAGCCAATTTTTATTGTCTACTTTAAAACTTTGTAATTCTACTTGAGGATCCTCATTGTTTCAATCATTTTCGAGTGAATTTCTGGCTTCCTCCTTTCATTTTATTCTACCGACATCCCTTTATCTTATGGGTTCGCATCTTCTTGATGACTGGGTATATTCCCCATGGTAGATAATCTCCTATACCTTTTCTTCTTCTCTGTATGTAACCAAAAATACTTTGTTAGTTAATTTAAAATAAAATAAAATTATATTGCCCATTATGGCCTCTCAGTGTTGTAATCTACAATTCTTATACCAATTTGTAACCTGCCTAATTTCAACACCATTTAAAAAAAAATATAAACTTGGTGCAAGACCCATCGTTAATGATGCATTATGTGACAAAACTATATGTCCATTGTATAATAACACAAACTTCTCAATAACTTCTAGAGTTTGTTTGATTATCTAAAAAATTGTAACTTGTTTAATAATTCTAAACAAGTAATGTAAATACAAAACTTGTTAATGACAAATTAAGCACACATGCCATAACCTTATTAATGTACATGACATAGTGATGCCAAAGTTAAATGCTATGTATAACAACGCCAGCACGATGGCACCATATTGGTTTTTATCCATAAGTATTTCAACACATTATGAACTTAATATGGTGTAAAAGGGGTTTTGATACCTCACGCGCGCACGCGCATGTGTACACGTCAAGTCTCTATGCTCAACCTATCCATCATATCATTATTACAAAGTATGACTTGATAGGTTGTAAAATCTTAGGTAACAATCTTCGATTGTGAATTAACCATGGCAATCAACTATACATTGAACAATGGAATTTTCAAATTTCAAAACATGCAATGGCTAATACAGGTTTCGACACTTGTCTCCTGCCTATATTTATCCTCTGAGCAACTATTATCACTTGTACCTCAAGTATACACTTGGTATATCCACAACTCAACATGTGAAAATGTGTACTCTTTGAATTAATGTTAGAAAAAGAGTATGGTTTAATGGAGATTACTCATTTTTCACTCCATTTTTTTTGCATGTTGCTCGGAGGTTGTACAAAAGTTCGAGATAGGGGTGATGGAGGGTTTGAAGTCGAGCTTATGGCTGAGGGACACACTACCTTAACTAGGTATTCTGCAACCAGTGTTATCATAACCGGTCCATTTCTGGAAAAACCGGTCGGTCCGATCGATTTAGGCATCTAGTCGTCCGAACCGCCTCCTTGAACCAGAAATGGCTAGTTCTGTATCAAACTAGCTGGTTCCATACAGAAACCGGTCGGTTTGGTATGGAACCAACCTTTTTTCACCTGACCAACGAGTTTCGCATTGAACCGACTGGTTCCATACTACATTGTACAACTATGGCTCTGTGCCCTAAAAATTCAATTTAAAAAAAACAAAAAACAAAAAGAAGGCCTACACTAATAGTAAAAAAACTAACCCTAGTAATCATTTTTTTTTAGTAAGAAAACTATACATTAATATAAAATGCAAAGTACATAGAGCAAAGAGTTGAATGTCTTGCCAAAGAAAAATCCCCTCTCTCGAAGGTGAAAACAGGGAAACCCGACCAGTGAGTCATGTATGTCTTTAGAACTTACAGAAGTAACCATGAAACCAGAGAAAAATTATAGTCATCCAAAATAACAAAAGACCTCTCTCCAGGAAGGAGAAAATAGGGACATAAATAACTTGTCTTAAGCTGTCTGAACATTCTGACCGAACATTTACCATAGTACTATAGGAGCTACAAGCTAGACCTATATGGTTATAAAAAAACCCAAACATGAAACAACTGGATGGAAACCAACAATAAATTATGGAACTTGCTTGCCATTGTCTGCATTTGGAGAGGTTGTAGTGTTGGAGCCAAACCATTCTCCAGCCTCGTTGATCTTTGGGAAGAAGGGAAGGCCCATCTTCTTCACCATAGCGTCAATTTTCATGTGCATAAAACGAGTGTCCTGGTAGAGATCCCTCTAGAATTCAGCTGGAACTGCTTCCTCTCGTGCCTTCTCTGCATTCTCCAAGAGTACTTGCCCAAGTAGGCCCTTGACGATCCAATATAATGATACTGCTTTCTCATATAGTGTGTGCCTGGTTTGGGATGAGCTGGGGTCTTGAATCCAAGCTTTCGGGATAGCGAAATCCTCCAGTGGCTTAGCCTTATCTAGTTCTTGCCATAGAGCTGCTTCCTTACGTTCAATTTCCTCCTGGATTCCCTATGGTATAGTGGCTTTGTACATCCAGGAAGGTTGTGTTGTGCGTAGCTTCTCCCTATTAACTCACGGATGGCCAAATTTTTTCCTGGCTGAGCTACCACCTTCTTGAGCCATTGAGTTGGTTCGAGAGCTTGAGAGATAGTAGGACGAGGAGTAGCAGAGTGTGCAACAACAAACAACAACTGAGAGAATATATGGGAGATTGTTATCAACATTTCCAAATAAGTAGAGATCTCGATCAATCTTTCCATTCCAGTAAATGATGAGGATTGAATGCATTCATACTGTATAATCGACCATATCTTGCAACCTTAAATGCCCATGAAAACTAGGGTGGTTGAGGAACCTACGGATCGTCCTATGATCAATTGAAACCATTAAATGCCATCCATCTTCGGTACCTGGATCCCATTTGTGATAATGCATGCCCAAGGGTTTCCTAATTAGGAAATCATTTCTCTCTTGGATATTTATGCAAAGAGTCATTGTCATATTATGGTTATAAGTGGCGGCTTGATAGATCCTTATGACTGAGTTAATTTGCATGTGGTTGCATGCGTAATTTGTCATCCCAACTCTCCATCTGTACGAGAGCATTCGGATAGTACTGTCTTTTTAGTTAGAGGATCCTTGTCCGAGGCCACCACCTCTATGCATACTTTCCAGATGGGATATTGCCCCCCTTGCGTGGTGAAGTAATGAAAATCATCGATATTACATTCCGCTCCCTTGTTGGCTAGAATGTCGGCTACCTTGTTGGTTTTCTATTTGACGAGGGAGGGGATTAGAGCTAGTTGGCTAGAAGGCAGAAGAGAGAGAGTTTCCAATAGGCCTAAAAGGCGCCAGCTGGGTGACACTTTTTTCGCCAACGTTCCTTGGAGTATTTTGGAAAAAATCTTATACGACACTAAGGAGTCTCCCTCCACCACGAGTCATGTTATGCTCATCTTGATGGAAAACTGGATGTCGTGTGTTAGAGCCCAAAGTTATGCTACATTGTTGGTGTCTGAACCAATGCTTCCTGCTAGAATGTGGAGGATTTCGAGTTGATCATTCCTGTAGACAATCCCATAACCGGCTGGTCCAAGATTCCCTTTAGAGGCTCCATCATAGTTCATTTTCACAAAACCCTGAGGTGGTATGGACCAGATCATGGGTATAGAAGGTGGCTGCGCGCTTAGGAATGCATGGGAGTCCTCCCCAGGAGGTGGTGAAATTCCCCATTTTTTAAGAATTTGATATTCCACTCCTTCATCCGAGAGTTCCTCCAGAGACCAAGGTTTGAGTCTGAGCGTTTCGAGGACAGAGGTCTTGATGATGCTTGAGACATCAGTTCATGATAACTGCTGGGAGAGAAAATTTCATCGATTTCATTCTCTCCAGATATTCCAGAGAACGAATCCCGAGAGGATTTTCCAAATCCTGTTCAGAACTAGACTCTTGAATGCCTTGATTCTCCAATTGGTGATGGTGGTGGAAATGCTACCTTTGTTTCTGTCTGAGGTTTGCATTATTTGTGCGAGTTGGTCCCATATTAAAGATATGAACTTAAATTGCTTGAGTAGATGTTCCATGGTTTCTTCTTGGCTATTGCAGAGAGTGCATAATAAGGGGCCAGAAAATTTGCGCCGCTTCAAGTAATCCCAGGTAAGAATGCAAGTATGCATGACTTGCCATAAGAATATTCTAACTTTGGGCCAAAGATTGAGAGTCCGTATGTGTTTCTAGGCCTCCAGAGCTTGAGAGGGTTTAGTGTCAGCATGGATGGAGTAGGCCTCCTTGATGGTAAAGGTTCCCTTGGACGAGTGCCCCCAATGCAAAATGTCAGGTTCGTCTTTGCATCTGATCCATATTTTTGATAGTATCTCTTTCCAGTTTTCTATATCTATATGTCGCAGAATATTAAGCCGTGTTTGAGTAACTTTCTAGTCTTTCCAACCCTCAAGCATAGAGTTATCTGTCCAATGGTATGCCACCTTGTACAAACCCAAATGCATGGAGTTGTGCTGCAACTCCTCCAGACGTTGATTTTCACATAGGGGAGGAAGTTGTTGCCAAGAGTCTTGCCAGAAGTTTGTTGTTAAGCCATTTCTAATTTCCCAAAGGGCATGATCTTGAATAAGCTTTTTGTTGCTCCAAGCTGCATTCCAAATAGTTGAGCCCGAGTGATGCTCATTCCAGCGTATGAGTTGTTCCTCATTGGATATTGGAGCATATTTTTGCCTCCAGAGCTTTGCTAGACCTCCTCAGGGTTATTCAACCATCTCCACCAAATTTTGGCTCTAAGAACTTCATTGAGGATTTGAGGGTCTCTTAAACCAAGACCTCCTTTAAGCTTAGGTTTGCACAATTCTATCCAATTCACCAAAGCCCATTTCTTTCCCTCTTTGGTACCTTTCCATAGAAAATTCCTTCGGATAGATTATATTTTTTTGAGAATAATTTTCGGAGCAGCTAGGGTAGAGAAGATATAAATAGGGATGACTTGGAGTATAGATTTTAGGAGAATTAAACGTCCTACTAGGTTCAGGGTTCTGAAGGTCCAAGAAAAGAGGCGCCTATTGAGAGAGGTTAGAATATCTTCCCAAGTGCATTTTCAGAGTACATTGTCTGAGATAGGGATGCCCAGGTATTTGGAAGGAAGGGAGCTCCGTTGAAAACCCAGAATTCTGGAAATGTACAATTAAATCGCTCTAGGGGTGTTGAAAAAGAATATTTGAGATTTATTAGGGTTGATGGAGGTACCAGATGCTACACTGAAATCCTTTAGAATGGACTTAATTTCATTATCTTCCTGAATAGTTGGGATTCCCATCATCATGGTATCATCCACAAATTGATTGTGTGAGATTGGGGGATCAATGCCATGAATGGGAATACTGTGTAGTGAGCCCTCAATGATTTCTGCTTTGATTGATCTGTTGAGTCCTTATACCATAATGAAAAATAGAAACAAATAGAGTGGGCCCCCCTGCCTGATTCCTCTTGAGGGCTTGAAAGGGGCCGCAGGTGACCCATTGATGAGAATGGAGAAAAACGTAGAGGACATGACATTCATGATCCAAGAGATCCAATTCTCATCAAATCCAAACACTCTCAGTATATTCCTCATGTATTGCTAACTAATTTTATCAAAAGCCTTTGAGAGATATAGTTTGAGGAGCATACCTTGACTTTTGGTGGATTTGAGGGAGTGAATCACTTCATGAACGAGGAGAATACTATCCATGATTTGCATTCCTTCAACATATCCCGTTTGTTCCAGTGAGATGATGTGAGGGAGGATAGGGTTCAATTTGGTAGCAATAACTTTGGTTATGATCTTGTAGATGACATTGCAAAGTGTGATGGGTCAGTAATTCTTAGTTTTGAGACTCGCTTTCCTTAGGGATTAATGTCAAGAAAGTAGCATTAAACGCTGAGAGAACCTTCCCAGAAATCTGAGAGTCTTCAATAATTTTCCAGACCTATTCTCGAAGGAAATCCCAGTAGTGGTGGAAGAAATCCATTGTGAATCCATCCAGCCCCAGATATTTTCCATCCTTCATGTTATGGACAACGATATTAACTTCCTCTCGAGTGATAGGTCTCATAAGGGAATCATTTTTCTCCTCCGAGACCAGAGAAGGTATATGCATGATACTTTTGTTAATAGATGGAGATCGATTCATCACTGATTCCGAAAGAATGCCCCCGTGTTAATGGTTGAGCTCTCTTTCAATATCCTCATGACTGGTGAGTGTATTTCCTTGATCATCATCCATGATTTTAATCCGGTTTATGTGCCGTCGATGGATCACTGATTGATTAAAGAATTTGGAATTCTTCTCTCCCTCTTTGAGCCATTGAACTATGGATTCTTGTCTACAAAGGATTTCCTCTTAAGCGTACCTTTCCTCAAGTTATTGTTTAACCTGGTCTTCCTCATCCTTAAGCTGATCCATTTGTCCTTGATTCCTATAGATGATTTGAATTTCCTGGAGGTGGTTCTCCAGAATTCTCCGAGCTTGAAAAATATTGCCAAAAGTATTTGTGTTCCAGTCTTTTAGTTTTTTTTTTTAGGACCTTGAGTTTATGCTGGAATTTAAACATAAGCACGCCATGTGGGGTGATGATTTCCGTCCACCATTACTTGATATGTTTTTTGAAGTCAGGGTGTGAGAGCCAAAATTCTCCAAACCTGAAGGGTCTATGTTGAGGGAACCCAACCACATCCATCCATAGCTAAATTGGCCAGTGATCAGAACCCGTGATCAACAAAATCAAGGAGTCGAGAGAGAGGCCTTCCAGCATTAAGGGTTCCGAGATGAGGAATCTATCAAGTTGACAGGAAATATTTTGATGGCCAAAATGCCGATTGGTCTAAGTGAAATCTCCGTTTGCATGTTCAATATCAATCATGTGGAGTTGATCAATAGTGTTCTTGAATAGTCTGCTATCCTCTTCCAGTCTGCGAATGCCTCCCCTTTTTTCATCCAGAGTCAAGATGACATTGAATTCTCCTTCAATTATCCATCTATCATGTTGAATATTATGATTTAGGATTTCCAAACTGTTTAGAAAAGATGCTTTGTCTTGTGGAGTGGATGGCCCATAGACATTAGTTATGTAGAAGTCTTTATCTGACCCGATCATCCTTGCTTTGGCCGTGAGCGACCAAGTAGTAGAGAGAAAAGGATTAATGATAACAGAGACTGGGTTCCAAAGGATGGTCAGACCTCTTGCAGTACCACGTGCATCAATGCTAGTGTGATTGCTCTGCCTCCAGCAAGATGAGAGTATCGATTCTGCTTCCTACCCAACACACTTTGTTTCTTGGAGAAATGAAATGTTTGGCTTATTTGATATGATTCGGTTCCGTAGGAGCCTTTTTTTGCACCTACCGTCCAGTCCTTTGATGTTCCAGGAGATGATATTCACCATTATGAATAGTTGGGGAGAGGTTGATAACTATCCGTTATCAAATTGGTTTGTCTGGAGTTTACCATGTAGCTACCAACTTCCTGAATGAGTTGTTGCATCAGCTTTCTGCCTGGTTTATTTTTTTCCTTCGTGTTTTTTCAATTGTCTTTGGATGGATCTTTGAGTATGCCTAGGGGATTTGCAGATCTGACGGCTGCACCCATAGATGAGTTCATGAAAAATTTATGAACATTTCTAAGATGATCAATTGGTATGGAATACAGATCCTTTTTTCCTGAAGGATTTCTCAAGATTGTCTAAATCAGCACCCTCCAAATCAGTCTAATCAATTTCCATGACAATATCTCCTTACGTGGTATGGGGGTTGTTTGGAGAACTAGGAGGGATAGGAAGACATATCTCCGTTCTTTTACATTTGAGCTTGGTGTATTTTTAGGAGGAGGTTTGGTTGTATTGAGGTCTTCCTGAGTCTCCATGGTTTGATCTCCCTGGTTATCCTGATGTGAGAGAATTTCAAAGGAATTATTGGTGGATGGTGCAGTATACTTAGGGATAGGCTATTTTTGAGGATTCTTACCTTTTTTATTGTGGATTTGGGCGAAAGCTTCAGCATGATTAGCCAGGTGGTTAGGGGGAGGTGGTATGGAGTTGGCATTTTGTGGAGAATTACGAAAAAGATGACCATGAACATGGCATTTTCCGCAGCGAAATGGGATGTGTTCATAGTCAAGGGTTTGCTCCCATTCTTCATCTTGATAATCTAGGAAAATAGATCCAAGGAGAGGGTGGGTAATGTTCATATAGATGCATATGTAGGAAAAGGAGGTGTATCGCATTCTCTTGGTGGCCTCTGCTATTTTGACAGAGCGCTCAAGGGTACTGCCGATGCCTTTTAGGATCTCCTCTAGCCATAATTCCCACGGGAGCGAGTAGAGTCTGATCCATATCGAGGAATGGGAGAAATCTTCCGTGTCTGGGTTGAACTTTTCGACCCATTCTTTCAAGAATAACCCAGATGAATTGAAAAAATAAGGTCCATTCTCAAAACGTTGTTTTTGTCCTCAAGATTATGAAATATAGTAGTGAAAAATCCCTTAGATCACATATGTTTCGGTTTCCACCAATGTTGGATCCATTTGTTAGGAACCCGTGTCAACCCTTCTCTTTAATTTGTTAGTATATTGTTGTTGGATGCATATGCTTTGTAAGTCGTCCTGTAGTATTATATGTCCCATGCTATTTACCCATAGTATTGGGCATAGACTTAGTATATAAGTGTGTGTTGAGGCCAATGAAGGTACCGTGAAGTTATTTGTATTGAGATTTCTCAAAGGAGGTTTCCCCCTTGAAGTGGACTGCGGTCAATAAAATGATTATGAGTTCTGTTATTTCTGTTATCTTGTGTATTTTCATTAATTAATTATTGCAGGTTCTTCACATATGGTATTAGAGCACTTTCTTGGGCTCGTTGGGTGGAATTTCTACCATTTTTTTTTTTTCTGCATATGTTTCAGGTTCGGATCTGGGAATAATCCCTATCCGCTTAACTATGGGAAGTACTTGGGCATAAGCTCTAAAACTCATTGTGAGGAGTACCACAGGAACCCTGAAGTAGCTGTCACATTGAGAGGACCTGCCAGCGAAAAGGGTAATGACCCCTACCTGATTGACTAGTTCCCACCCATGAGGTAAACCAAGAGCTGTCATTTGTGGAAAAGCGGTTATCAGTTTTACCTAAGCCGTGGAGTGAGGGGTACTGCCCCAATACGCAAACCGTCAGACAACATTGGTGGCTGAGTGAAACCCCTGAACTGTTAGGAAGTCGAGCATACCTGGGGTCCATATCTATTTTCAGCTGAAATGTTTCCAATCAATTCCATGTTGTTTCAGATCCAGCCGTTTTAGATCCATTCTGAGTCATTTTAGATCCAGTCGTTTCAGATCCATTCTGAAAGCCGTTCCAGATCCGGCTGTTTCAAATCTATTCTGAAATCCGTTTTAGACCCAGTTGTTTTTCAATCCATTCTGAGTCGTTTTAGATCCATTTTGAAAGCCATTTTTAACTTTGTTTCCCCTGTAACTTCACTGACACCCCTGTAATCCCATTCTGCATATTTCATTCCTGAGGACCCTATCCCAAATTCCACTTCCCAAAACCAGAAATCCCACATTTGTCTCTTTTTAGGGCTTGCCATAACTTCTTCAATTTTCACCCAATCGCCTTCAAATTTTACCACAGATTTCCTTTACTATTTCTGATTCTTTGTCCCTCTCTGCCAAATTTTCTCATTCCTTCACCCCGCTTATGAAATCCTCCTTTTCTGCTTCCTTGTCCATTCGAAAGTGTCCAAAACCTAGTCAAACCCAAAGTACCCATCAGATTTTTTCCGAAATCCAGATGTTCCTTTACTGAAACAGTTTCTGTTTTTGTTTTTCTACCCACTCAAAAAAAAAAAGTCCTGGTTATGGTTGTCACCTGCACAGGAGCAAAAACCATGGAGGAAGCACTTGCAGCCATCCAAACAAAACTCCAGGATCTGGACGAAAAATTTCTTGGCCTCCATCTTGAGCATTCAGCCATGAACAACAAACGACAGTCCGAGTCTTCATCAGATAATGGGTTCTCTTCTTCCAGCAATTTTCGTGGTCCAAAGCTTGATTTTCCTTGCTTCAATGGTCTTGATCCAACTGGATGGATCTATCGTGTAGAACAGTATTTTAGTCTGCATAATACTTTTGATGTCAACAAAGTTCCACTTGCATCCTTTCATTTGGAACATGAAGCTCTTCAATGGTACCGTTGGTACATCAAGGCTCATGATGAGCCAAAATGGACATATTTTTTCCAACTCATATTGCAATGATTTGGTCCTAGTGTTTTTGATGACTTCACAGGAGCACTCACTAAACTTCTCCAATTTGGCACTGTGAGAGAATATCAGACAGAATTTGAGAAACTAGCCAATCACACAGAATGATTGTCTGATGAATTCTACAGGAGTTGTTTTATCAGTGGTCTTAAGGATGAAATCCGCTCAGAGATCAAAATGTTCTGTCCCAATACAATGATGGAAGCCCTTGGGTTGGCTAAGTTGGCAGAAAACAAGATTGCAGCCCAACACCACTCCAAACCCACTTTTGTTCCCTTCAAAAATATGGGTTCTCACTGACCTCCCACCCCGCCAACTCCTCGACCAACTTCTATCAAGCATTTGTCTGAAACAGAGATGCAGGAACACAGAGAAAAATGGCTTTGTTATAATTGTGATGAGAAATTCACTCGAGGACATAGATGTGTTGAGCAAAAGCTCTATCTCTTAGATGTGGATTCTTTGCTTGCCTATGAAATTGGTGAAGAAGCTCCAGATACAATAGATGATCAGGTCGACATTCAGGAGCCGCCTATAGACCCTCTGTCTCAGGACGACCATCCAGAGATATATCTCCATGTTTTAGTTGGAATCACCACCCCCCAAACAATGCAGGTCAGGGGTTACTTCAAGAAGATCCCTCTTACTATACTCATTGATTCTGGTAGCACTCATAATTTCATTGACCATTGGATCGCCAAACAGGCTGATTGTTTTATCCATCCTTGCTCCAACTTTGAAGTCATGATTGCTAGTGGGGGCACCTTACCTTGCAAGGGGAAGTGTCACAATGTGCGTATCTCTCTGGAAGATTATAACCTGTGCTCTGACATGTTTTCCTTGTCCTTAGGCGGATGTGATTGGTTTTGGGCATTCAATGGTTACGCACTCTTGGCCCCATCTTATGGGATTTTTTTGAATTGTGGATGCAGTTTTCAGTTAATGGGAAACAACACAAATTTACGGGCTTACAACCAGGGTCTCTCCGCATCATCAGTTCACATCGCTTGGAAACATCCTTAAGAATAATTCACATGGTGTCATCGCTCAGCTCCATTCCATTCAGATGCACCCATCAACGGTCTCCACTACTTCCTTGGATAGATATGCAGTTGTCTTTGCTGAACCAGTGGGCTTGCTGCCTTCAAGAGACCTTCCCGGTAAGAATTTAGCCGCATGTACATCTCAGAAGGAAATGATGGCTATTTTGCATGTAGTACAGAAGTGGAAGCCATACCTATTAGGGAATTATTTCTGCATCAACACTGATCCCCATAGTCTATAAAATTTCCTGGATTAACGGGTCTCCTCCCCAGCACACTTGAAATGGGTTATCCAACTCATGGTTTATGCCTATGCGATCACTTACAAGAAGGGTAAGGACAATTTGTTGGAAGATGCTCCTTCTCGCACATTTGATGACCCAGTTTCTCTTAGAGCTATTTCTCTGCTTGTTCCAAATTGGTTGCAATATGTTCAATAGGGCTATCTCTTCTCTGAACTCCATGCTTCTCCCTCGGTAGGGAACTCTGGGTTCCTCAAAACGTATGACTGAGAATAATGTAAATTCTTTTGGCAGGGACTAAAAATTACAATTCAACAGATGATGGCTGACTGTGATACTTTCCAGGTCAACAAGGGTGAAACGACACTCCTTTCGGGACTGCTCTAACCCTTTCCCATCCCTACACAGATTTGGAGAGTTATTTCTATGGATTTCCTTGAAGCACTCCAGTGGTACAATACCACATCTAAAATGACACCATATGAAGCAATCTATGGACAGGAACCGCTGGTTATTCTTCCATACACCCTCAGCAGTTCCCCAGTTTAGGAAGTTGACTCGGTTCTTCAAAGCCGCGATCAGATTCTTCTCATTCTGCAGGACAATCTTCACATGGAGAGAATTCGACTGAAACAACAAGCCGATCAACACCATTCTGAGCGCACTTTTCACGCAGCTGATATGGTTCTTCTTTGTCTACATCCTTACAAGCAATCCTCCTAGAAACTCAAAAGGCGTCAGCTTCTCTGTCAATCTATCACAGAGGTATTAATTCAGTGGCATAAAATGAAACCCGAGGATGCTATAGGGGAACCACTCCTTCAAATTCCGCATCAATTTCCACATCTCAAGATTTGAGGACAAAGCTTTTTCTGAGGGAGAGGGGATGTTAGGAACCCTTGTCAACCCTTCTCTTTAATTTGTTATTATATTATTGTTGGACACATATGCTTTGTAAGTCGTCCCGTAGTATTTGTTGATCCATAGTTTGTATTAGCCCATGGTATTGACCCATAGTATTGGACGCATATGCTTTGTAAGTCGTCTCGTAATATTATATGTCCCATGGTATTGAGCCATAGTATTGGGCATAGACTTAATATATAAGTGTGTGTTGAGGCTAATGAAGGTACCGTGAAGTTATTTGTATTGAGCTTGCTCAAAGGAGGTTTCCCGCTCGAAGTGGCTTGCGATCAATAAAGCGATTTTGAGTTCTGTTATTTCTGCTATCTTGTGTAATTTCATTAATTAATTATTGCAGGTTCTTCACACCATTTGACAAGATCTTTCTCAGTAAGTCTTAGTCCTAGGAACTTGTCGATCAGGGCGTGATCTTTTAAGAATTATGTATTAGGCCCAACCTTGGTCGATTGAATGACATACCTGGGTTTATTCACAGTTTGAGCTATGCATTTCCCTTGTATCCAAGACGAAGCCACCTTTGGATGGGAGGAGCTTGGGGTAGGGTCCTCCGATTGAAAGGCTTCTTGAAATTTTTGCTGATCTCAAGCAGCTGAGAGTATTTCTGCAGGGGATTCAAATGTGGGTTTGGATAAATTCATGCCACCTCCCGTGGCTTCATGGATCGGGTCACGGAATGAGGGGGGTGTGCCCCCCCCAGATGGGTAGCCATTGGGACGACCAGTCCTCTTCCAAATGGAGGAACCTTCATGAGGATCTAGGAGAAGCAGCTTGAAACAAGAACCCTAGCGCTAGTGGAATTGTAGAGCCATCGTCTTCCAATCGACTCCTCCCGTTTGAGCAAGAAGTCCATCAATAGAAAATCACAAATCGTCGAAAGGTGAGGATTAACCTTAGTAATCATTAGTAACGTTAAATTCTTAAAGAAAAAGTAGCATTCTCCTTATCTTTCATTTTTTATACTTTTAATTAAATTTTTAACATTACCATTAATTATTTCAGGATGTTAAAGAGTGGTTTGAACCTCATCATACTTCATATGCAAAAAGTAGAATTTTAGATCCCATTTCGAATTCGACTAACTTAACAATATTCAAGGTTTTAGGATTGTAACGTTTCCATTGGATTCTATCATGTATGAGGGTAGGGGATTGGCATTTAATCGAGCACATCAACCCCTCTATGTACCTCAATGTTAGTGGTGTTGATTGTTTAACTTCTTTGTCATGAACCTAGTAAAAATGGACCCTTCACCCAAGCAAATTACTTATTAGGCATGTGTTGATGCCTCGGTTGTGCAGGTACTAGAATGGTGTCCAAGGCAACAACAGGGGATGAAAACCCATCCAAAGGCTTCAGATAATCCTACGCAAGTAT
The DNA here is from genome assembly GCA_027924585.1 of Larix kaempferi. Taxonomy (NCBI): domain Eukaryota; kingdom Viridiplantae; phylum Streptophyta; class Pinopsida; order Pinales; family Pinaceae; genus Larix; species Larix kaempferi. The sequence goes on along the minus strand of BSBM01000186.1, from coordinate 20,816,280 downwards.
CACCCTATCCTTGAGCTGTTTGGTATGGTTAACACCCATAGATATTCGGCCTCCACTGGCACTCTTTGAGTCGGTGAGTTTCCTCCTCGAAAGAGAGACTTTGAATTAGATATGAAACTAATCCTAAATGTGATTTGAATGCAATCTAAAATTAATAATTCTGTAACTATTAGAAGAAATTCTATAGTTACAGAAACACATATTTGAACTAAAATATTAACCTATCCAAATGTTAATTAAATTAATAACCTACCCCAAGAGCAAAGTAATTTAAAATGGAGGAAATGATTTAATGTTCAAAAGGATAATTGGATCATCAATAATTTAAAAACATTTAAACATTGATGTCATAAGCACATCAATTCTAACATGAGAAGTAAGACATTATCTTCAATATGCTAAAACTGTTTGAACATATAATCATTTATGCAATGACTAAATATAATCAGATTAACATATAAACTATAAACATATAGAAACTTGCTTGAATCTGATTATGATCCGATCTGTGCACAAAAAGAAAAATCTGATTTAATGCACATGAATCAAATGGAAAATAATTGCAGAAAAGAAATTATATTACCATCTCAGCTTGATAAAAATACAAAGCTTCAACTTGATAATCAGAGCAGGCACTTCAAACAGAACCTACGATCTCCAATCTCTTAAACACAAGAAATTTCTATCAAGAGAAACATAGCAGAGAAAGAAGAAATTCAATTCTTTGTCATACAGAAATCATCTCCTCCCTATGGCAGCAACATTTCTTTTTCTTCCGTGTCAACAAAAACATTGCAAGAAGAATGTAGATGGAAGAATGAAAATCCTTCCATTCTTTAAAGACCTTTCCCTCCTCCTTCTCTGAATGTTGAGGTCGAATTTATAGAAGTGAAAAGCAGTTGGAAGGATAGCATGAAATCCCCAGATGTCTAGTTCGTTCAATTATGCAAAAACGGCCGGAACGAATTTCTGGAAAATTCACCTTTGTTAGGTCACGTTTTTCTCCCAAATTGTTGACAGATTTGCAAAACTATCCTCAGTTAGACGTAAATGAGCCCATTTGGGAAGTGGGTTTTCAACTGTTTGAACTAATTCCTCACGGTTTTCTCACAATAATCTACGCAAAAACATGTCTTCTACAGGTGCGCGATCCGTTTTTATCCTTCACGGCAACAACAAATTAGGGTTTAGTGAAATACTATGCATTAACATTGGAAATAACATGATACATCAAAAGCCAATTATACAAATAAATTATTAGTATTGTCATTTTAAGAGTATATCAAATATAATTTAAATAATAATAATAATCTTATCAATAAGCAAAGCTAATTATCCTTTGTAAAATATAATACTTTGCTTAATAAAAAATTATTGACTATTTCCATGGTTTGAAAGTATGTTCTTTTTAGGATTCCATTGAATTATACATAACAAGGCCTTGAAAAATCTTTGTCATATGATTATAGATTTTCTCAAAACGAAAAAAACTTCAACAAATACTCAAGACTCAGTAAAATTCAGTAATCTTTTCAAAGTTGAGAATTAAATGCACAGTTCCATTATTTGATATACACCCTTTCAAGTCATAAATCAATATGATTAAAAATAAGTGTTTAATCAAATTATTTTAACCCATCAAGATGCTTTTTAAACTTATTGATTCAATGAAGTTCAATTTTTATGCCAAGACTATCGAAACATCATGTGAATTTAATTAGTCAAAATTGAAGCATGTAAATGACTCAAACAAGTTCAAATAAGGATAAGAAATCATTACACACAATAGTCGGATGAAACCAACTGAAATGATAAAAACCAACTCAAGCTAGAGATCCATAAGAATGGAAACAATCCAAATAATACCATAGATCTAGGAAAGCAATCAAGTTAATGGTGAAGTATAAAAATGTAAATCCAAATATTTATTCAAATCACACAGTGTAACCTCATTTGCAGGATCAAAACAAATCAACGGTTAAGATTAAACATGCAGAAAGAGGAGGAAAATTTGTAGGAGTTTTATTTTGCAAATATATACATTCATCTCGCAATCCGCAATCCGCAATTGAGGGTTGCGGGATGCGGGATCACAACTCATATAAACAAATAAATCAATATTTCTGCAATCCGTAATGCAGGTTGCGGGTTGCAGAAATGCAACTTCAAAAAAACAAACAAAAGGTGTCCGCAATCCGCAGTTGCGGGTTTGCAAATTGCAAAGCAACGGATCAAAGTGTTTCTGAAATCCGCAACCTGAAATTGCGGGTTGCGGATTTCGGGAATGAAAACTACGTTTAAAAATCAAAATAATTTTTCCGCATCCCACAATCCGCAATTTGCGGGTTGCGGGATTCGGGATCACACAACGTGGTTTATTGAGATAACAACTTTTAGCAATCCAAAATTTGGAATTTGTGGGTTTCGGGTTGCGGAATCGAAATTTCAAAAAAAAAATATTAACACGGTCTTTCCGCAACCCGCAATTTCGGGTTGTGGGTTTCGGGTTGATGAAAATCCAAAATAAAGAACAAACAATTCCCATAATCCGCAATTGCGGGATTTCGGGTTTCAGATTTGCAGGAAGAAAATGACATTTTAAAGAATCTAAGTCTTCCTGCAAATCAAGAAAACAACCAAAACTTAGAAATTTTCAAAAGAAAAGATGATAGTTACCCAAACCAGAAACAAAGGGTATGAGACTATAACAAACCAAGTTTAAAAACTTACCTAAATACCTTTGTATTTACAAAAATTGGGGCTCCCATGATTAAGTGAAGCATGGGATCTGTTGTACCTACAACAACATGTAATGTTTTTTCTACCTTTTTTTAATACTTGTAGTAGGAGGTTTCATCAAAATTGTAGGGTGTCTACTATGCACAATTAGAGTCTAGACTAGTAGTACCATATGATCAGATTGTAGACACTAGACTATAGTTATTGATTAGTACTATGCTTGTTTTGGACACTAGGGGCCATTTAGAGCCTCTTTGTTGATGTATTTTGGTTCTTTGAGATGAATTGCACTCGATGTTATTTTGGCTATATGCACCCATACTTGCTATATACATGAGAAAGTTTGCATATTTGTGTATAATGGTTTGGACTCATATGGATGCACATGAATATATATGTTTTTTTTACAAAATTTGAATATTTTATGTAGTTTTCGGTCGACCATTTTTTTTGTTGGTTTTTTCCCAATTTTGATTCGATTCATATTTTTGGGCTTTGTTGATTTGATGACCGGTTCGGTCCTGATAACATTGTATGCAACCCTATCATAATTATCCCACTGTTGTGAAAGAATGAAATCAATTTTGTAACTATTGAAAGTCTTCATTTGGGTCATTCTTTATTTGAGTTATTCTTTGTATTTGATCCTACAATGAATTTTGTAGTATGACACTTCTCTTGTAACTAACACTACATAATGTTTAAGTTTTATACTACTAGGGTTTCATTGATAGATGACCCGCAACTATAACAGGTAAAACAACAATATTTTTTTTTATCTTACAGCTTGTTGTCTAACACTTAGCTTTGTTTTTCAACGGATTTACTCACAAAACTTGTATATGAGTTCCCTTCTCACCAAATACATGTGCTCGCATGTGTAATAAGCGGTTAACTGTAAGAGGTTTTTCCTAAAAGTAGGTCAAGATTTATATATTTCTCATAAATCAAGTTTGCATTATTAAACATTTGTTTCACTGAGTGAAAGACTCTCACCTGCTTTCATTCTTTAAAACTTGAAGACTTAAGTCTACTGAGTCATGGGTATTGGATTGTTCTTTACCACAAAAAACTATAGCAGGATGTGAGTACCAAGTGACTCTTCATTTTGTCCCGAAGATACTCTCGACAGAGCTTTGAAAACCTTCTTAGGGTTTTATCTAAGTATGAAGAATTTTTTGAAATGGCCAAGGGTGTCTAACCCCCCCTATTATAACTATGCAAAACTCTATCTGAGCTTCTCAAATGTAGTTTGTCTACAGTCAATCAAATACCAGTTGTATGACCTTGTATTTTGAAATTGAAGTAATTTATGAATGGTTAAATTATTTTTTCTTCTTAGAAATTCCCCTATCTTCGTGTATTGAATCTATTTATTAGTTTATTTTAACTTATGTACAATATATACTACAAGAAATACATAGTGAATTTTATTCCTTTATATATATATATATATTTATTTTTATTTTTAACAATAACGGTTTAGGAGAATTTATATTAAAAAGAGAGTGAAAGTTACAGAAATATGTAGAGGGATTCATACCAGAGGGAGTCTATGTCCATGATGTCTTGATATTCTTTTACAAAAATGAGGCTGTCTCGAAAGATCCCTAAACTGTGATGACTATATCTTCTTACAAATTGCCCAAGTATGAGTATACAGAAACAAAACATATAAAAAAGGAACTGTTTGGTTACCCAGAACCCAGATGTAATAGAGTATCAGTTTGTTTATGGTAATGGAGTTAAAAAATGATCCTATTCTAGAGACTCTAGGATAGAGATAAACTGTCATAATTTTTTCATAATAAAACTAGCAGCCGAAGTAATTGTAAAGAAAGAACTGTTGGTTAAAAACCAGAGATTCTGAAGAGAAGCCAGGTTAACGTTGATGTTGAGCAAGAGGGCCAGGGACGCTTTCCAAAGATTGATCTTGCTGAATGCCAATGCCCGAACCTTTGCTTTCATGGAGGCCAGGAATGTAACGACCTATATATTCTCTGAGCCTATCAATTTTCCCATCAACGTCCACAATGTTCCGGTTGTTGTCCTTTGTTTTTGACTCGAGATTTGAAATGCTAGTAGCAACATAGTCCATCATGTCAAAAATATTGGATATCCTCCCGTTCATCAGATTGTTGTTGTTCCTGATTTCAGAGATTGTTGCTTGGACCAAGGTGTACATTCTTGAGATTGCCCGTTTCATCTCCGAATTTTCTACCTTGATAAGATGAATTTGGTCTTCGATGGATTCCAGTAAGATTTCAAATTTAGAGGCTGAAACAGGGTTGGAGATGGAAAGGGAGAAGGTAGATGCCTTGCTGCGACCTTCCAAGGAAAGAAGGCTGAGCTTTAGAATTTCATTGGAGTTGACAGGCAGAGGAGAACTCGGACGAACACCAGAGGTTTCGTTCTCCTACGAGAGGGTGAGCGATTTGTTGCAAGAAGGCACTGGAGCGGAAGATGAAGGTCATAATTTGAGGATCCAACACCCGGGATGGATGTTAGAGAAGGAGAATGAAGGTAACCCATTACACTTCGGAGCCAAACTTTCAGAGAGAGCCATAGGAGGATATGGAGGGAGTGCGAGACAAGGCATGAGATATGACGAGGATGAATGATCCCACCTGACGGATTTAATACAAGTGTGTTGAACTGATGCCAAAAACGAGGAATCCCAATTGTGCTCCATCGAGCTATGAATGCATGCGTAGAAAGGTTCTGGAGGACCGCGAGGATGGTGCCACGTCTAGGGTGGTCAAGAAGGTACATGCGAGGAATGAATTCAAAGTTTGTCAAGTGCTTAAGAAGAAGAAGAGGGGAAATCTTACAAGGTGTCCAAGATGAGTCAAAGGACCCAACAATGTTCATGTTTGTATTCATTGCAAACAATGTAGCCATATTCTAGTTGAACTCCCTTGTTCGCCATTTGATTCGCGGATTGATTATTAGTTCGAAGAATATGAAGGAGTTTGACGGCACTGAAGTCGTTGAGAATATTTTTGAAGATGTGATGCAGCTTAAGAGTGGGGGTTTTATAATTCATGATGAGTTTTCAAGACTCTCTTATGACCAAAAGAGAATCGCCGAAAATAACCAAATATTTTATTCCAAGGGATCTTGCTATCTCCAGCCCCTTGATTTAAGCAAGCCATTCCACATAGTTGTTCGAATTCTTCCCTAATCACCAAGCATAATCTTTTTGTCTGTTCCCCCCAGGGTCAAAAATGACCCCTCCCGCACCTGCCAACCCAGGGTTCCCTTTAGAGGCACCATCAAAGAAAAGGGTGTGACATCCTAGATTTGTCCACCAGCTGTTGAAAGCTCCCAGGGTCATTCTGACCTGCCAATTTAAAGATTTTGGTTTTTTGAGGAGGAGATCCCCGAGAGAAGGGTGGAGGAGCATTGAAAATCAGAGGTCCAAAATTTTTCTTCAAACAGAGGTTCAAGATGTATGTGTCTTAAGCCTTTTGAGAGCAAAGTTCCAGTCCATAATGCTTTTGCTGAAGAGGAGACTCTGCTTGGGTGGGGGATTGAGTCTTCAAAAATTCTTTTGTTTTTGGCTATCCAGATTTTCCAACAGATATACTTTGGAAGGGAAACCTAGGCTTTGGAGAAGTCCAGTTTTTTATAAAGACATCCTTGATAATAGTCTTTCCAGCAGGCAAAAACGTCTTTCCAATTTGTTGGAAGGGTGAGGTTAATATGAAGCTCATTAAGAGCTATGAGCCAAACCTCCCCGAAAAAGGAGCATTCTAGAAAAAGATGCTCAATAGTTTCTTCCGAATCTTTACAAAGAAAACATCGAGAAGGTCCTTCAATTCCCCCTTTTTTTTTAAATTCTCAGTTGTTAGGATTTTATGGTGCGCTAAGATCCAACAAAAGGAGTTGATTTTGGGAATTTCATCCTTACACCATACATTTGTCCACATAGCTTCTTTCCTGTTGTTTTTTTTATAGAGTTGTAGATGGCCTTAACTGAGTAGGTTCCTGAACTCCCCCAGCTTCTGGAGTCAGATAGATTACGATGAATCGGAGTTGAGCCTTGAAGGATCGTTTGGAGCACTAAATAATCCACGATCAGATACTCTGGGACTTCTAAGTTTTTCCATCCCGCCCATCTTCCATTATTGTGCCAATTAGAAATTTCATAGATAGTTGAAACATTTTGTTGATCCATCCAGAGTTTGAGGCTCCTGAAGACATCTAAATGGAGCATGGGAGAAGAAGGTCCAATATTGTCTTCCAAAATTCGGATATGTTTACCATTTCCTGGGGACCAACATAGGCTATTTTGGATGATATATGATGCTTTTTTGCATAGTCTCCAGATTGGAGAACCATTCTCGACAAAAGGGAGTTCATCTATGCATCTTTTCCTTCTTCCTCTCAAGTATTTTTTCCTTAAGATATCTTTCCACCACGCAGTTTTCCCAGATACAATTCTCCATAAGATTTTGGCTCCCAAGGCAAGGTTCATCATTCGTAAGTCTCGAATTCCAGCTCCCCCGCAACATTTTGGATTACAGACAGTTTCCCAGTTTATCAAGTGAAACTTCTTAGTACCACTGGATTTTCCACCTTTCCATAGAAAATTTTCGAGTTCCTTTGCAATATCATGGAAATTTTTCGAGTTCCTTTGCAATATCCTGTATTATCATATTTGGAGCTAAAGAGATTGAGCAGGAGTAAATGGGGAAAACAACAAGGATGGAGTTAATAAGAATGAGTTTTCCAGCAGGGTTGAGCCATCTTTCTCCCCAAGAGGAGAATTTTTTTTTTTATTATCTTTTCAACCAGTCCTTGCCAATCTACAGATTTCTTTTTTCCCTTGTGGATAGGGACACCAAGATAATTGAATGAGTTCCAATTTGTTTTTCCTTCATAGCCTAGATTCCTTTCTATCCTGGCCATTGTTCTTTCTGGGCAATTCCATCCATATATTTTAGTTTTTAAAGCATTTACTTTTCCATCTGAAGCTTTAAGAAAAATGGAGAGACTTCCCTAAACCTTTCTGCAATAGTGATTGAGGCCCCCCCAAGAAGGATTGTATCATCTGCGAACTGAGCATGATTAGCAGCTTTGACTCCTCTGGCAATTTTTAGACCTTTGAGGTCACCACTATCTTGAAGAGATTGCAGCTTCCTGCTCAAAGATTCAACGACTAGAAGATAGAGAAAAGGAGAAAGAGAGAATCCTTGTTGAAGTCCTCGAGAGGCTTGGAAAAATCTAGCAGGTCTACCATTAACAAGTGGAGCGATCCAAGGGATTCTGATGCATGCTTCAATCCTTCTAATGAATCTTTTAGAAAAACCCAATTTGAGCATTATCTCGAACAAAAAGAAATGATTAAACCTATCAAAGTAATTTTCCATATCTATCTTAATTGCCATACCTTGTTGTTTGTGTTCCATACTGGAGTGAATGGCTTCTTGAACGATGATAATGTTATCCATGATTTGTCTGCCAGCGATGAATTCTCCTTGCGTATCTGAGATAATATATTCCATGATCTTTTTCATTATGGTGGCGAGAATTTTGGTGAGGATTTTGTAGGAGGTGTTTCACAAGGAGATGGGTCAAACTATTTCTATCGAAAGAGGATTTTTTTCTTTTGGGATCAAGGCCAGAAAAGTGGAGTTTGTAGCTCCACCAATTTTGTCTTTCTTCCTGGTCCAGTTTAGCATCCTTCTTAAGTCATCTTTTATGATGTCCCACACAACACAATAAAAATTTATCGTGAAGCCATCTGGTCCTAGGGATTTGTCAGGATGAAGAGTCTAGATTGGTTCAATAATTTCTTGTTCCGAGATTGGTTTCTCCAATTCCTTGTTCTCCGAGTCAGAAATAGAAGGGTGGATACTTGAGAGAATATCTGCTTGAGAGACTGGGTCCATTTCTCCACTGTCAGAATATATTTGGTTGAAATATTGGAAGGCCAACGATTTGATGGCATCATAACCTGTGATTCTTTGGTCGTTGTTGTACTTCAATTCCTTGATGAAGTTGTAGCTCATTCTAGCCTTTGTTTGTTTATGGAAATAATCAGTGTTTCTGTCTCCCCCTTTTAATCAAATTTGTCTGTATTTTATTCTCCACATCTCTTCCTCATGTCTGGAAGCTTTTAAGATTTCAATATTCTTAGTTTTTTCATGGGCGATGGAAGCGATAGTAATCTCCTCATGTTCCATTTTAGAATGAAGAGTAGCAAGTCCTGCTTGAAGGTCCTTTTTTACGGAGGAGGGATCAATAAAAGAGGAGATGGCCCAATTTTTCAAAGCAGCGCGAACTTCCCTATGTTTTGATTCCCAAATAAATCTAGGAGAGCCAGAGTAGGTGGAATTCCAGGCTAATTGAATTATATCAAGAGCTTTAACATTGTGGAGCCAAATACGATTGAATCTAAAGGGTATAGGGCCCAAATCAATGAGGGGGGAGAGGGAGATAGGTTTATGATCAGAGGTGGCAGAAGAGATAATGGAAGAATTTAAAAGTTAGTCCTTTTGGAGAAGAGATGATCTTACCAGAAATCGGTCGAGTCTAGCAACAATGTGGCCTGGTCCAATCCGCTTGTTGCTCCAAGCGAATTTTCCATTTTTGGGAATGGGATCCATTAGATCTAGATCAGCCATTAGAGCTTCAATCTTTTCTCCAAATGGGTCCCTGATGATCGAGCCTCCTCTTTTTTCCAAACTTGATTTTGTGGTGTTGAAGTCTCCTGCTATGATAGCCTCTCTCTCGTGCAATTCCGTATTTAAAGAGGATAAGGAGTCCCATAAGGCCAGCTTATCTCTATAGTGTGTAGGTCCATACACATTACAAATGAAGATGGCATCTTGGTTTCTTTCACTTTGTATTTCTACTAAAAGGCAGTGAGTATTTTCTTTTAGTAGTCTAATTTTGTATTTGTCCTGTCTACAGAAAGTTGCAATTCCACCTGAAGCACCTCTAAATCTAATAGCCTTTCCTATGTTGTTTTTCTAGAAGAGGCAAGAAAGGATCATTACCTCTTCTTTCATCATATTTGTCTCTTGAATTAACAGGATGTCTGGTTTCTCGGATTTTAAGACATTTTTCAAGGCTTCCACCTTGATTGAGCCTCCCAAACCTCTGCAATTCCAAGAGACTATTTTCATTATTTCTTAGATGCGTTAGGTCTTGCTCGGGACCTAGTTTCCTTAACTCCACTAATAGGATTAGCATTTTGCAGTAGTTTTGTGTCTTCTATGCTTAGTTTCCTCCCAAGTTCTAGTTCTCTTTCAGTCTCTTGTTCTTAGTGTTGCCTTTGGGATTTTCTTCCTTGCATGGACAGAGGTGGACCTAAATATGCTAAATCTTGAGTCTCTTGAGACGATGACTGACCTGGAGTTATAGAAATTGGATTTACTCTACTGTACTTTACCATTTCTGCCCACGTTCCTCCAGGGGAGGCCGATTCACCAAGTGCCTTTTCAACGGTCTCTTCGACGATTGTTGGTGAGGGTATCACAGAGGGTTGGATCCTACTGTCTTCCAGTCCCACTTTCGTTGAAGGGTTTTCAAGATCTGGAATTTCTCCTTCTTCTGTATGTAAGGTATCAAATTGGTTGCTAGTAGAGGCTCCCTTGATTTCTATGGACTGCTCCTTGATTTTTCCTTGTTGAGTTTCAAGATTGTTGTTAGATGGAGTAGGGTTTGATTTTTTTCCTCTTTTAATTTGCTGCCAACCCTCTTCTTGATTTTTCTCCAAGTCTTCCTGTGTAGATTTGGGGAAATTCTTTACAAAGTGTCCATACTCATGACATTTTCTACATTTGAAAGGGAGTTGTTCATAATCTACCTTTTGAAAGAATTCCCATCCATCCATGGAAAGATTTACTCCTTCTGGTAGGCCTTTCTCTAGATTGACTTCCACACATATCCTGGAACAAGAGAAGAGTGGAGCTTTTGGTTTAGCTTTTTCAATGAATCTTCCCAAGGAGTTTCCAATAGCCTGAAGTGCTTTATCATTCCAGCAGTGGAGAGGTAAGTGAGGTAGGCGTACCCAAACCGGAACTATCGAGGAAACATATTTTTCTGGATCGAAGGATAAGCTCCAACGGTTGAGGTAGATGCCTCTTAGACCCATGAAGTAACGACCACTTATGAAAATGAGATCTTTGTCATCTTTTTTTTTTCGAATAGAAAGGTAAAGAAACCTTTTCCACAGAAACAGTGTTGTGGTTCTCCAGAAATGAGAGGTATCCAGTTCTTGGAAATCCAAATCTCCATGGATTTTGGCAAGGGCCAGATCCCAGAAAATTGGCCAATGAGACCTCTTTCGGTCAAAGTAAGAGATTTCATTCGTGAAGCTGTTGACGTGATCTAGATTCTGGGCATGACTGCGCGCTTAACAAAGGAAGAGAAAGGGGGATCCGTAGTAGGAAGGGGAGGGGTGGAGGCGACTAGAGCCCGGAAGGCAAGGTCCAGACGTTATTGAAGCTCCTCTGGAGGAGGAGAGGCCATCCGACGGCCCCTACAGCAGAGCAGAGCAAACCCTAGTAGATCCCTAGCGGCGTGTATTACGGATAATCCATGTTTATAAACATATATTAATGAAGGGAACTGTAAAGTGATTTGCCCATTCCTGTTATAAATTGTACATTTATGTAGATATATGCTTTAACTCACACTATGAGTGGCATAGAACTAATCATTATCTATGATATTCCTCTTAAGAAAGTATTAGTTCCTCTAGCTTCAAAGGGTTTGACCTAAACAAAATAGACTATTTCCCCTTTACAAAGTATAGGCATGTGAGTATTTTTCACACTACTACATATATTATATTTCAAGTATTTCACAAGGTTAATAAAGGTATATATAAGTACACATATATTTATACATGTCTCTACTCATTCTCTATCCTTAGGTTTTTTATTATTCTAGAATCTACGTCTACTTTGTTTTGTAAAAGTAAAATTATGCATGTGTTTACAATTTTCGAAAATTTAACTTAGAAGTACTTATACTCATAACTAGGTCAAACATACTAATCTTTAACTAGACTCTGCAATTCCCATAATAAAATCACAAGGGTTTTATGCTTGACTATAACAATTACATTAAATAGAGATATAACTAATTTTTAACTCTGAATGTGACTTCTCTTTTAAAAGGCTCCACCTTTCTCTTTCCTTTTTTTTAATGGCTATGTAAATACAATATAAGATATCCAATATAAAAAAATTCACTTATATAAAATGAAAAACTTATAAATACATTTGGAAAATAGATACAAAATATGTATTTATTTCCATGTTCTTATTGTACATGCATCTTGTAGGATGTCTTGTATAATAACATAAGATTAATCATATTGAATCTTTTTAATTGGAAAATAATAAAAACAAATTTAGGATTGATAAAATTACTTATATGTTCCTCTAGTTCGTTTTCCAAAACATATCTGAGCATCCCATGAACCACCCAATTGTAAAATTGCTTAGGAACACTTAGCTCTTTTTGTTCTCAACAGTCACCCTCAAGTCAGGCCATGATACCATTAGGGCTCAATTAAGCTTAAGTCTAAGTTTTATGTTTTAGTTTCTCTTAAATGATAATGTCCTCACACAACTTTACCAGTTCTGTCAAACAATACACACTCTTTCAATTACCACACCTAACACTAGTAGTGCTCGGAACAGTGTGTAAATAAGAGTTCATTGTATATCTGTCTGTACTTAGTTCAAGAAAAACTCACTTTTATCAATCTTCCATGTTTTGAGTACCAATAACGTACATTACCTGCCTCATACACCACTTCTATGTGCACTTAGTATGAACACAAAAATTTCTCATGTACTTTTCCATATTGAACTTGAACACTCATGTGTTGTTCCTCTTTTTTCCATAGCCACATTTAAAAGTAAAAATTTTATTGTTCTTCCTTCTCTCCCAAATTCTATGTTTTTTCCTTATTCTCCCTTCTATGAGTGTTTTTATTACTCTTTACTATCCTGGATTAAAGGAAGACACCTCATCCTAAACACCGGGAGTTATGGCTAAATCTATGGAAGATATTTTCGACCACTTGCTTCTTTATGAAAATGGGAGAAGTTTTGATTCACACCTAGATTCCTCACCTAGCTCTAACTTTCCACTAATGGGACCATGGCCCCACATTTATTTCGGTTCTACCCAAATTTGTTTTGGATGCTTAATTAATAATAGTAATGATTTACAAAAATTACATTTGCACCATCATTTAAACAATGTCTTATGGTGTATCATGTTCAAAGCTTTAACAACATTTTCTAACTAGCATAACAACAACTAATTAGAAAAAAATAATGTTTTTAATCCTAAGGGAATTATTCTAGGATATCACAATCATAAAACCATTTATGACAAACCAAAATGAAGTATTTTAGTCTTTACATTCTCCATAGAGTTCATGAAAAACTACAAAATAGATTTTGTTATTCCTCTAGTCCAAAATCTATTATTGCTAACTATCTTACAAGCATAGATCCTAATAAATTGATCCAATAAAAATGAAATTTTAGAAAGCATTTGAATAATTTAAATATTTTCATGTCCCTACCCTAGTTGGACATTCTTTCTTCTTCCCACCACTAAGGATACAAAAGAGGGGTCTTCGTTCCAAGCTTGTTTTGTATGTTGCTCTATTGTATCTTCTTTCATGTTTGTTGCTTGATATTGTACAAATAAACTATTGAGGCTATGGGGGAAGAATATTTCCTCAACTCCTCGAAGCCTATTTTTTTTCTAGCTCCAATTGATCATGCACTATCTTGTATTTCCTTTATCATATCATCCCATTTCTCCAAATTTTCTCCATTGGTTTCTTCTCTAAACTCAAGCAAAACAATATTTCCTTTGTGTCTTTCCACCTATGCTTTCAACCTTATTAATTGTTTTTTTGTTGCTTTTATATCCTTGGCATAACTTTCTACCAATTATTTTTTCCAATTCTCCCATATTCCTATAGCCAATTCCATACCTCCAACATCATTATGGTGCTCACACCTCCGAATGGAATCACAAAAGGTGGAGTGCTCCCCTAATGCACACCAACTTGGATGGTCACACTTGTCCATCATGCCTCCGCTTGAATTGAAGGATGTTGCTGAATATATAAAATAATAAAAAACAACCAAACACTACAGTGGACCCACTATAATAGGGGTCTTGAACTTTTCCAACTATGCCTCCCTAAAATGAACAAAAAATTAGATTAACATTATTTATCTCTATAAATTGTGATAAACTTCTTGCACCAAGCAAATGAATGCAAGAGTTACCTGTAGGCACAACTTAGAATTCACTATCCTCATTGGTAAAAGGGGTTGCCTTCATTGAATTTGAGATTGTATCCAACTGATTACCTATTCCTTTTGTTGGGAAATTTTGATGCCCAAAGTCATGAACTCCATGTACTAGTGCACATATAATGCTCCGAAAATCACAAACCACCTTGATAGAGTTATAGTCAGACTATGATATGAAGGGAAGAACACCCCAACACAAGAGAAGGAAAAGAATACAATCACACCACCAAAATGGGGCCAAACCATAAAAAAACCCATCCCAATCAAGGAGTTAATCCCACTTGATTTTATCTATCCCGACATGATAGAATTTATAAAGGAGTACACCTGCAAGTTCAAATGGAGAAGACAATACCGTTTCCAACTATTTGTGTCCATATGCATGTCTGTGTGCCCTTGCCACTTATATGAATGATTTAAGAAGGTCATTAAGAGGTTGTTTAGATGGAAAAAAAATCAAGGGAGGTTTTTATTGGCCTCCCCTCGCCTCCCCTCATGGGAGGTTGATTAGAGGAAAAAAAACTCAGGGGAGGGGTAAGAGACATGCCTTATTGGCCATGGAACCAACCCTTGAATTAAGCAATGTAAAGGTATGGTAGAAATTGACATTCTCCATACCTTTTACCACTTTTTGAATTTTCCAAAGCAACCTATTCATACATATTTTCTTAGGAAGGGTTTTGTGAGCCATACGCCATATGAATATCATCGAGTCACATATAAGTGTCAAGTTTTTGATGCCATGCTTCTTCATGATATTGATTATTTTCCAAAAGGCCAAAGCTTATGCATGGTTGTTTGTTGTTACACCTATTCCCCATGTGTACACATTTTTTTGATTTCCCTTGAGGTTGAAATTGAACTCCCGTGCCTACCACCCCTAAGTATCATTGACCTATTTTTCATGATCAATAGTTTGGCAATATTATTTTGTTCTCTTATCTACACAACTTCCTCCTCTTCTCTTTCAACAGATCCTTGTTTGTAAGGGATGACAAAGATCATCAAACACATAATGGAGTTACACAAATTTTAACCTCGTAACATATCAAGAATTCAAAAGTGCATGACAACAAGGAATACTAAGTTCATAATCCTTTAGCCACACATACTTGCATTGTATCACAAATGCTACATATAAGGATATCACCACAAAACAACACAAACCATACATAAAATAGTAAATCAAGTACAACTTGAAGTTTATGCTCTTTTCTAATGCTTCTTTACCTCTAATATTCCTTTTTTTTTAATCTCTATTTTATTAGTCTTTGACAAGGAAAGGAGTATACTTTTCATTTGCAAGTCAAAGTGCATTGATTTTGCATTGTTCAATTTCAATCTACAACTTTTTATAAAGTTTTCCAATGTTTAAAAAAACAAATTTTTAAATTGAATTTTTGAAAACAAATTCAGAATTTTAAAATTCCACTCATTCCATTTTTTGGTTGGTCAAAGAGGTTATCGATAGAACATAAATCCCTCAAAGTGTAACTTTATTTTTTTAACAGAAAATAAAACTAAAAGCATTTCATATGGAATTTTAAAAAAGTGTCATGTGGCAACTTTCACGTGCCATTGTTGACTTTTATTCACTAAAATACAAAAAAGAGGGTATTGTCACTTCCCAAGTGATGTTTTGATTTTGACGCGACCAACTCTATATGTTTTTATTTTAATGTTTTTATGAGTAAAAGTACTTATTGATATGATCAATACTATAAATATGTTATGTTATGATTTCTCAATTTCTATATATTAAACCTAGTGCTAAGTTTACTTTCTTAGTAAATTTCTATATTTGGCACAGAATAGCCATTTGGTGGCATATTCACTTCTTTTTTCATGTACGTACTTTAATTCTATATTTATATTTTAATTTCTTTTAGCACTTTGTCTCCATAGGTGATTTTTGTTTGTTTAATTGTTTATCCCCCCCTTTTTTTGAAGATGACAGAACCTATCATATCTCAATTGTCAAACTGATAGTGAGGACAACCATCCCTGGTTGTTATCCATAGATGAGAGTTGACCCATCATCATTATTAAAGGAAAACCATGCCACCTGAAATAACATGTTGGTGGTTTGTAAGGGGGTAGACTTCCACTCCTCCCAATATGCCTCTAGGACTTGGGTTGTTAACTTGTTTCCTTACATCCAAGGAAGATGATCTCTTAGCCAATCAAAATAAGTTTGAGCTTGACATAAATATTAATTTCTATTTCTTG